>JAHREE010000490.1:2235597-2254744 GCA_033628505.1 Tringa tobata
GCTCTGGGCAATCCTGCTTCAGCAGGAGAGCTGGACTAGATGATCTCTATGGTCCCTTCCAACTCTAAAAATTCAGTGAAATTCAGTGAAAATTTAAAGAAATAAATATTATCACATATGACTTCTACCCTTTTGAAAGAATACAAGTACAAATACCATGTCATGCCAAGGTATTGCTTACTCCTCTTCTAAGAAGTGCCCAGATATGAAGGGGAATGCACATGGTTAAAGAACCTGTACAAATTAAAATGGATGAGACAGGGGCTGGGCTGGGAGGTGGCCACAGCCATTAATATGGAGTACTGTGGTGATTTTTCATAAAGTTGCAGCCTTTTTTAGCACAAAATGACATGAAATTTCCTCTGGGAATGCCTTGTGGATCAATTCAAGACCACAACCCTCAAGCCTATGAAGCAGAAACACAGCTTAGGGAAACCCTAATTCTGTGCAACAAACCCCCACCAAGTTTCCTATAGGGAAACTGGTACAATCTTACTTAGGGAAACATGATGCTAATGTAAAGGAAATCAAGTGTGCTTCTCTGTCATTGTAAATAAAATTTTAGTTACAGTAAAAGAGAAAACTTGACCAGACCTTGTTGTTACTCCAAACGTTCCCACTTCAGAAAGCCTATTTTAAGTTTAAGGTGCTTTGCTGGACTGGGGGCAACGCTTTTATTAAGCCTTAATATGAAAAGTATTAGGAAAATAATCCCACAAATGTGTAAAAAAATCATTAAATTTGTAGTCCAACTTTTTGAACATTTGTCTGAGCTTGCGCTTTGATCCTTCAAAGCTCGTACACCTCCAGGGAGCTGTAGTACTAAGCTTTTGTGTGAAAAAACGGTGATCACCGAGGATGCTCAGACCAACTTTCACCCTAGTTCTGAGACAATCGGTCCCTGTTGTGCAGGCAAGACCCCATCCACCCCACCACAGCCCGGGTTTGTTCTGAAATAACGCCAGTGACACACACCTTCGGCAATGAAGTTCTGTGCAGAAGTAGATTTGGAAGTCATCCGAGTTGTGCAGCACATAGAGGAAACAGCATCGTTCTTCAAACTTGGAAATGCTGAAAGACCAGCCAAGCAGAACGTGTTAGTGGAAAAATGGATTTTGACTTCCACCAGCCATATCAAACCCCACAGACCAACCCATTTAACATGGGAAAGGACCAGAATAAACCTAAGCACCATATTTTCTCTTTATTGTACAAATACACTGTTTTATGCTCCAAAGTTCACACTGTGCTGTTTGCTGTCATTCAGCTTGCCCCCCTCATCCACACATCACCTAAGAAAGAGTAGGAGCAAAGAAGTTTATAGGATTATTTCCATTGACCCAAGTCATCTTTGTCTTCAGTGCATTTAGGTAAAGCCCCTAATTTCCCACTCCTGCAGCCAGGATGGAACAGCCTTTCAGAATCCCGTTAGAAAGCCGGACTTCGAACTCAAACCAGGAGTTCTTCCCGCTTTAGAAATCAGCCCACAGCTCAATCCTGAACACAAATATTCCTGATCGGTTCCTTGTGAAGGGGTACATGGATAGTATGTTGGAAAAATATTGTAAAATTAAGTCAGCATCAAAAAAATGAGGGGAATGACTTCACCACCCTTGCCCACCCCGTCTTTTCTTCAGTTTTGGTTTTATCTGCTGTAACAGGGGAACAAAGATACTGAAGAATGACGTATGACATTTTCTTATGGATGCATAGGTGTCTTGACCTATGCATGAAGAGCAGAAGAGGTGCAAACTCTGGTAGAGTTGTCAGTTTTCTGCCCCAAGGAGGCTGCAGCTCTTCCAAAGATAATCATTCACCAGAACTGTTTTATGTGCGTGTCGTTACTATGCTCCTTATAGAAAATATAAAATAGTAATTGAAATAGATCTTTTTGAAACTTTGTCACGTGTTGAGTACCAGATGTCAAGCTGATGCAGGAGAATTGATTGTTACTATATTAGAAAAAGGGGGGAAAAAAAGATGGCTAGAGGCGTTACAAGGGAATATATAATGCAGTATTTGAGCAACCAAAACAAATTAAGTTTCTTTATTAATGTTCTTAAGATACTGGACAAAATCCACAGTCCTAGTGAAATCAATCTATTTTAGCTGGATCAAGAGAGCCATCATGTTTTAAATTAATTTATAGCACAATAAAGTAGAATGGTATCCTATGTTGTGCCAAAGGATTGATGATTTGATTAACATACCAGTTTTTCTTTAAATATCAGGAAATAGGTGTCATTTTCAACCTTTAATGGGTACCTAAGGTTGACTGATCCTTACTTCTTTTTATGAGCACTCTAACTTTTGATAAACAAAGGGCTTTTTAGACGAGCTGGGGGGGGGGTGCCTTTCATAAAGCTACTTAGGGGAAGAGTGAGCTTCATCATAAGAATATTTGTCTTTGGGTGCGGTGACTCATTTATTTTTACATTAGGAAAAATTCGTAAGTGCTAAGTAATGTACACATCTGGGAGGACAGTCGCTGTCCCCAAATTTATAAACTACCTTTTAATTCAAGTTTCTCAAGCCTGTAGGTCAAGTCTCCACAGACGGAGGAGCCGATGTTAACAGAATTACTCATTCTTTTCAGGTTCGATGTGAGTTTAAACATTTCACTGAATAAACTGTCAGTTGAAACCTGACGTGCACAGAAGCCACTGAGTAACCCAGCAGTGAATAAAAGGGTAAGAATGTGGAGTGTACACAGAGGGCAGGCAAATTCATAAATATTTAAGGCCTTTAAGTGAGCATTTACATTGCTTATATGTTGCTTTCCTGCCGAAAAAAAAAAAAAAAGTTGTTCAAATGAAAAAAAGAAGAGTGAAAAATACCAATTAATAAAAAAAGAGGGGATAATTTGCTCAGGAAATGCCTCATTCTGAAAGTTCCTGAGCACAGGTAGCACCCGCTGGCTTCTATGATGGCAGAATTGGGGCTCAATTTGCAAAACTCCACAGAAAAGCAGGGAAGCATGATGTAGTATGGCCTGGTACCCAGCTCGGGTGCATCCAGAAACCCCCTTAGTCCATGAGAAATAAATAGTGCAAATGCCATAACTTCTGTTTATAAATTCTTCCAGGTGAAGCAGCAGATAAAACAGTGGAGCACTGGCAGCAACCACAGAACAGCACCTCCATGGAACTTGTGTCTGTTTTCTAGAAGTGCAGCAATAAAACACCTCCCACGGTCATAATTAAAGAGTCTGACAAGATCCCAAGCTCCAAGAACTTGGCATGGAAGATGAGCATCCTTCTTGTCAGTTCTCCAGCTATGAAGAATACCGGATGCAGATCTCAATCCAACTTCTTCACTGTTTCTAATACTACATCCCTCAGCATGACCTCTGAGGTACTCTCCCGTGGGAAAAACACAGGCAGCAAGTATTTCATAATCCGGGGCTTGTCCCAAACACAGAAAAAGCCAACTTGTAGTCATAGAATCATAGAATTGTTGAGTTTGGAATGGACCTTTCAGACCATTGAGTCCAACCATCAACACAACACTGACAAAAACCGTCACTAAACCATATCTCCAAGTGCCACGTCTGCGCATCTTCCAAATACCTCCAGGGATGGTGCCTCAACCACTTCCCTGGGCAGCCCATTCCAAGGCTTAATAACACTTTCAGTGTAAGAATTTTTTCTAATATCCCATCTGAACCTCCCCCGGTGCAACTTGAGGCCATTTCCTCTTGTCCCATCGCCTGTGACTTAGGAGAAGAGGCACCTTGGAGCAGCAGCCACGTTCCAAAAGCTCTGATGAAACCTTTAAGGTTAACAGCCCTTTTTGGGCCCAATTGATTAATAAACATTTGTGTTTAAGAGGTCACGAAGTCTTATGACAAAAGCAGAGTTATTTACATCGGTGCAAAACCTGCTAATGAGCGTGTTAAGCTAAACCAAATTAGTATGGCTGTCTGCACACAGGGTTTGATTTAGCACTGAGCTCCTCAGAGAGTTCTATATACTTCTTGAAATCCCCAGTTCAAGAAGGACAGGGAACTGCTGGAGAGGGGACAGCAGAGGGCTACAAAGAGGATGAGGGACCTAGAACATCTGTCTTATGAGGAAAGGCTGAGGGACTTGGGTCTTTTTAGTCTGGAGAAGAGAAGGCTGAGGGGGGATCTGATCAACACCTATAAATACTTCAAGGGTGGGTGTCAAGAGGAAGGGGTCAGTCTTTTTTCAGTGGTGCCTGGTGACAGCACAAGAGGAAATGGGCACACACTTGAACATAGGAAGTTCCATCTAAACATGAGGAGGAACTTCTTTCCTGTGAGGGTGGCAGAGCCCTGGAAGAGGCTGTCCAGAGAGGTGGTGGAGTCCCCTGCTCTGGAGACATTCAAAACCCGCCTGGACATGTTCCTGTGCAACCTGCTCTGGGTGGCCCTACTCTGGCAGGGGGTTGGACTAGATGATCTCCAGAGGTCCCTTCCAACCCCATATCACTCTGTGATTCTTGAGACCTGAACTATTACTCATGAAATGAGATGCTGATTACACCGTCTGATCCATCTGCTGAAGTGACCCCTCAGTCACCTCCTGGAGGTATTTACCAAAACCACCAGCCATTTCAATGCTGGATGTCTCTTCAGACCTGCTGTCTCCTTGTGTAATGCAGTAAATATTTATGGAGGCCTTTATACATGATCTTGGAGGCTTTCTCAACAAAGACCTGCCTTGTGCATTGAGGCTGCATTTCTAAAGCTGGCTCTTACTAGTGTAGAAAGGCTGAGAATCCTCATAAAGCTGGGAACTCCTCCCTCCCAGACCGCTTTAAGTCTAGGAGCTTCAAAGGAGCCAAAAATAGCCTTAATATGAAAATAGATTAGGAGCAGGCCTGGGTCTGAAGGCTCTCCCAGTCCAAAGAATATCTGTCTTCATAAAACTAGAAAAAAAAAAAAGAACCTGAACAACCCTGAAAAATTAAGTGATCAGAAACTTCTATATATTTGGAAGAAGAAGAAAAAAAAAAAGGCTTATTCAGTTTTAGATTTGCATAAGATAAAGATTTCCCCCTGCAGCTCCTCATGGAGGCAGCCAGGGAGTTTTCTAAGAATTCACAGTGACTCTTGGCTCACTGTAAAATCTTCCAAGTGGCTTTGGACATCTGTCCAGATTGGAACTTTAATTTACAAATTAAATGACAACTGACAGTTTAAATAACAAACGCAGGAGAAAGAGTTCTGACCACAGCACAGTTTAATAAGAGACAGGGGAAGAAATAAAAATAAGACAATAAATAAAGCCTTTTTTTCCCTCTTTTTTTTAGAAGCATACAAAAACATGCCGTAACCAAAACCCAAACCAGACTAAACTAAGCGTATCATTGCAATTTTTGCCTAAAATAAGCTGAATCCCACAGGACTGAGTTCTTGTGCCTACTGATAGTTTGTTTTTTTAAGTCACTTTTTGGAAGGAGAAAGAATCATCCATCTGTGCAAAACGTCCTGCAGACATAGCAACAGCTTTGTGTGGATGGAACAGTTATTATTAGAACAGAGCAATGACTATTTTTAAAAACTCTAAGATTTTGGGATTATTTTTTTTTTTTTAATTACACTAAAAAGCAAACACCAAAGCGGAAAGTTGCAGGATGCCGAAATATAGATAAATCCTAGGGAAAAAGAAAAAGATACTAAGACAGAGAATTGATCTGGAGAGGTCACAGCAGTGGTAGAACATGACTTTTTTAATATCAGAAGATACAAATTGCAAGGCTGGAACCTGCTGAAGAGGACACACATGGCACACTATGTTGAACCTGGGCTGGTAGAGCAGACCCACTGGCTCGGATTCGGCTGTTCTCTACTGGCACTACGAGACACAATCCAGTAAAGAATTCTCCCTAGAGAAGTCTCCCCAGCAGACAGAAAACATCTTGCTGAAATCAAGCAAATAGCTGGCAAAGTTCCCTCCTTTGCCATTATCTCACGAGCCCTGTCCCCCAGAGGAAAGTGTGCTGAACAGAGGTGGCCCCTAGTGTGTATCATCATTCTCTTCTAACCCAGTCAAGCCAGTCCTGAACGTTTCATTCCTGTTCCTATGATTTATTAATCCACCTTAACCCTCTTCACATGAATCTTTGGGAGGTTAGGGATTGTTTTTTACTTTTCTTGATTCCCCTTTTCTGTTCTCTCAAACAATCTTCAAGTTTCCACTTTGTGGTGTATCCGCCACTCTCCTTATTGGCCTCCTGTGAAACAGTTTTGCTGCCATATCCGTAAACAGACACAGAAACAAAAAACCCACCAAACATACCCACTCACACCAAAACCCCAAAACAGGTAAGCAATCAGGACACTGCAAAACACCCTGATCCTGTCAGTTCTTCATATCTTCCCATTCTGCATCTACATGTTATTTCCTGGCTTACACATTCTGTGCACAGCTCCTGGCTGTGACAGAACTCAGCTAAAATGACATGAAACATTGGCAGTTATTTTAATTCCATCTTAATTAGGATAATGGAAGTGGCTACCAACTTTTAAAAAAATATTAGCTCTTTAATTCAAAGGGCTAGGTTGGCTAATTTTTATATAATGAACTCTGCAAGTGGTCGTTTCTGAATCCAGATTAAGACTCCTGGGGCTTCACTTGTGGAAGTGCCTGCAAATACTTTGCTCTCACTCTGCATCTGTTACTCCACCAAGGTCCACAAGCAGCAGCTTTAGAGAATACCCATTCACTTACTCTCTTTATTTCAAAACATGAAAGGGAAACAACTTACCTTACTCCCCTGATGGAAGCAGCACTGAAGTTCCACTCGTGGATACCCTTCTGTGACACACAGAAGAAAATAAATAAATCATTTTAATGAATGACGTGTCAATAGGCATAACTTCTAGATTGATACTCAGGAGATGGAAAGAAAAATACCTGAATTACAACAATCTTTTAACAGTTATTTTTCAGTGTATATTTTTTCCCCCCCAAAACCAGATGACAGAAGTTTTGAGTTGATTTGTTTCTTCGCTGTTTATTCTGCAAACACAATATACTATTTTAGAAAACATGCAAAACAGAGTATAGCCTGGTCTGGGTACTGAACTTGGGGTCACACACAACCCTCTAGAAAGCACGTGTGGGGAAATTCCACCTGTGAGGGTCAGCAGAGCCTGCTCTGCACACTCAGTGCCCTGGTGTGTGGGGAGGAAACAGGAAGTCAGATGCTGGAAAAAAAAGTGGGAAATTCTTGAAAAGTAGGGAAGGAGCAAATCTGAAGGCCAAGCGTCCAAAGAAGCAGAAAGGAGACTATTTCCCTAGGAAACCAGAATGTACCCAAACCCTTAAGAGGAGTAATAAACAAGGCTGGAAGAAAGAAGCCACCCTATGAGAACACAAAGGGCCAGACAACACTTATTTTCAAGTCTTAAATTTACATCTGTCACATTCAGCAGAACTGAGTTCTCTCTGTAGACAGTCGTACTGCCCAGTGTTTACATTCTAATAAAACTTTACTGTAGGAAACAGAAGCCTTTTGTATCTTCTAATGAAAACATTCTCCTTTCAGGAAAAGTTGGAACTACACCATCTCAAAGCTCTGGCAACCTTGGGATCCCACCACGATGAGGGGAGGAAGAACCTCTGCTTTCTAAAGCTGAATTTCTTTTGGCATTTTAGTGACCTGAGCAATTAAAGGCACAGAGACATTTCTTGCTGAGAGGTGATTTATAGCGTAAGGTAATTTAAACGTAATTTATAGTACACATTAAGCATATAACATAAGCAACAAACAGGAATATAATCAAATGTATTCCAAGAAGAAAACAGGAAAATGTGTAGCTTATAAAACAACTCACGATGAGTGAAATATAGAGAAGTCAGAAGAGATACACTCGCCAAAATAGTTGCACAATGTGCAGGAAATGATAGAGGAAGTTATTCTCCCAGCTACAACAGCTTTCTAGAAGGCTTCCTGCAGCAATTTTCTCCTCCTCTGTAATTCTTTGCTTCCTGCTCAAAGCGCATTTGAGGTTGTGATGCTAACATAAAACACCTAACACAACGTACCAAAAGTACAAACAAACATCTGCCTTGAAGCACAAGCTTCACATTATTATAATCATAAAGTACAAAGTGGTAGCTCCAGTATCTCTTCAGTGTGAAACGGCGGGGTACAGGGACAGGAGAGCAGCCTGGTACTAAGAAAAGGTGGGATAGCATCTTCAGGTGGAGGTACTGACTGATGCTGGTGTGAAGCGTCCGTGAAAATACTATTCGAGTTGCCTGGTTCTCTTGCCCGAAGACAGATCACCACCTCAATCCCTCTGCTAACGGGGAGGATGTATCTGCACCATACTTTACTCCTCCCTTCATATACAAAACCCTGTTAGTTTCCAATTTTCCATGCTTGGAAACTCTCTTCAGAGCTTAGCTATTGGTACTTGTCCAATTCCCACTATTGGGAATAATCTAAAAATCTAATAAAGTTAAAATGTACATCCTGACGGGCAGAAATGCTGAAGCAGCAGAACAAGAAGCTTAAGTATTGTGGGTTTTACCCATCATCTACGTGCAACTGATTTCTCACAGATTCATACATCTTTTATTTACCACACAAAGTTCTCGGGCAATGAAATAACATAAAAGTTACGTCCCTCGTGATCGTGCCAAGTTTTGAATACATTGGAGTAAATATTTGAGGCACGCTATCCAAACTCAGCATCTGTTCTTTGGTTTGGCAAAAAAAACCCCCCAAAACTCCACCAACCACTCAAAACAAAACTCCAAATGGATTCAGAAGCCAACGCGGAACAGAGACAGGCTGTTCTGTCTCAAACTTGCAACAACCAGAGCTGCTGTGTTCCTCTAACCCCGTGCGGGAAGGGCTGCTAAAATTAGGGAACTGCAAGGCAAAAGTAATGTGCATTCTGCAAAATATAGTGCTATCTGAATTTTATGGGCATTTGTTTATCTTAACATTTATGCCTTTAATAAAGCTTAAGATACGCTGCTAAAAAAGCCACAGAACAGGAAGAGGACACCTTATTTATCCTGATATTAGATGGTAATTTGCCTTATTTATTACTAAATTGCCAGCTGCAGGCTCCGCTCAGTTGCAGTTTGGATTTGAAAAGGAAATTCGGTTTCTTTGTGCCTGAGAGGAAGTTCACACGCTTCACAACTCACAATTCTTTTTCTTAGAGCACTGATTGAATTTTGGAAAATAAGCAGAGTGCTTAATGTATGAGCCAAAATGAACTGAAGCCCGAAGCGTGAGCTCTGGCAGACCTACAGTAGGTAGGTTGAAATGGGATAGTTGAAAGAGTTTCCAAACCCAGCTGTCTAACCTGCCCCTGCAGCAGGGATTTCACTGAATTTTCACTGAATTTTTTGGAGTTGGAAGGGACCACAGAGATCATCTAGTCCAACTCCCCTGCTGAAGCAGGATTGCCCAGAGCTAGAGCATGTTACTCAGGACTGCATCCAGGTGGGTCTTGAAAATCTCCAGAGAAGGGGACTCCACGACCTCCCTGGGCAGCCTGTTCCAGGGCTCTGCCACCCTCACTGTGAAGAAGTTTCTTCTCATGTTTGAGTGGAACCTCCTATGTTCCAACTTATGCCCGTTACCCCTTGTCCTCTCACTGGCAACCACTGAAGAGTCTGGCTCCCTCCTCCTTCAACCCGCCCTTTAGATACTTATAGGCATTGATAAGGTCTCCCCTCAGCCTTCTCTTCTCCAGGCTAAAGAGCTCCAGCTCTCTCAGTCTTTCCTCATAAGGGAGATGCTCCAATCCTTGAATCATCTTCGTTGCCCTTCGCTGGACTCTCTCCAGTATTTCCCTGTCCCTCTTGAACTGGGGAGCCCAGAACTGGATGGGATAGGTGGGCTTTGCTTGTTAATCAGCCCCTAAAATGCCTGCTTTCAGCAGTAAGAGTATTCCCCTTTGCAGTGGGCTGACAGATAACACCTCTATTTCCTTCACAAAGTCTCTTATCAAAGGCAAGTATCACACTTGTTATATTCATCTGAAAAGCTGAATTTTTCTAGTCCCTTTTCTCCCTGTGAGGTTTCTGATGGATTCGAAAGACTTTGACAGACTTGCAACGATGGACTATAATTATAGAGCTGAAGGGGTAACTACCAAATTGCCCATCACACTTTTTTCCTGGGCATTACGGCTGGCAGGGCAAGGATGCCTGCACTGAGCACCAATTAGATCCCAGGCTAATCAATAAGCTCACCACGGTGAGGATTCTGGCCAGAGCAAAAGTACTAGAGAGTGCATTTAAAACTGACCTTTGTCTCATGCTATTGATTAACATCAGGGCAGCAAAAATAAGAAGATAGTATCCGCAGAAAATACAGAGATACACTCCCCAAATCAGGAAAGGGGAGGGAGAAAAAGAGGCATAACATACTACAAAGAAACTTTAAAAATGCAATACCATTTACAATAAAGGAAAACACTACAAAGAAAAGGTTACAAACTCTGTAAAGCCAAACCATCTCTCCGCTGACCACCAAACAGGTACAGACTAATGCATCCAAACCCTTCTCCCAGTCACGGGGCGACCGGGCAGCCAAGTGACACAGCTCTGAAGAAGACCATTGCTGAAAGCATCAAGCAAAATATCCCAGCAGCCAAAAGATAAATGAATGCACCATGAAATACCATTTTCGGACTATAAGTGCAGATGCTTAAGTAGAGTTAACTCAAACTGGAATATAAGTCATGGCAATGAGATGCCTTGTGTGGCCAGTACAACAAGCCTACTTGCTGTGCCTAAAAAAACCCTCAGAGATATTAGGGTTCTCCTTAAAAATAGGTAAACATCATCGAGAGAAAGGAACCAATTAACACGAACACTGCATTAGCAAAAGAACAAATGAGTATGAAATGGCAACAAACAAATTCAGACTAAGAGCCAGAAGATTTTAAAGTAATGCTCTTCTACTTCTCCAGCAGGGTCCCACTGTAGGCTCTCCTAGAGCTGTAGGACCATTCTCAAACCACTTTCTGGCACAAACCATCGACTGTGAAACCTACACTAGTATTCAGACAGAGCTTGATCGCTTTGCGGAACAGTATTTGGCAAGAGTGTCTGCAACAGGGGTGAACAGGACTCGATAGCCCTGAAAATTCTTCATATAGTCCAGATAAGCCACTTAACAGAACGGAGAATATTGTTTGGAGGTGACCTACATACACAAAAAGAGCCTACAAAACCTAAAAAATTATGCATGTACAAGTAGTTTCTAAACAGACTAAATTCTGAAATACAGAAATACTTTCAGAACAGCTATACTACAGTAGGAAGGTTTACCCTGTAGTACTGACAAATCTTTATTTACTGTGTGGTAAATTTTTGTTTTGTCCAAGAACTGCACAAATTTATTTTTTTTTTTTCCTCAGAGGCTGAGTCTACTTGGAAATACACCAGATAGAACTTCTGTTGTGAGTTCATGAGAAAGTAAATGGACAGTGGGTAAAATAGCATATTTAGAGGACAAATGTAAATGTTTGCCTGGACCAATGAATTTCTGTGTATTTGTAGTTTATTCTAAGCAGTACGACCTCACATAGTTTGCAGGCAAAAATGTTTCTCCTTTAACAGACTACAAGTACAAAAGCTGAAGGATGCATTACCTGAAAAATTGGTGTTCACTGTTGTCCTATCCTGCAGGCAAACAAAATGCTGCCATGGAAGAATGAACAGCGCTTGTTCTTACAAATCCCACCATCTCCGGTGTTGCACCTCCAGCTGAGTCACCCTCCATTCACTCTTTATGTACTACCCCCCCAACAATGTTTCCATGCTCTCATCCTTTTCTGAGGTTCTACAATGTCCTCCCTGTCTTTACCTTCACCAACATTTTGCTTCCCAAGCACTCCGGAATGCAGTAACATTCTAGGTTTTCCTCTCCCCCTTCCATCTCCAGATTTTCTAAGCTCCTTTCCAAACACACCTGGCTATCTCACACCTTGGCATTTGGACTTCCCAGTTTTTTTCAATTTCTGGACCTTCTGAGTATCTACCTATCCTTCTGCCAAACACTTCTTCAGCTTTTTATTGATTCCACCCCTATTTTAAGACACCAGTCTCTCTTACTTTCACATTAAAGGAGTATTCACCACAACTGACAAGCAATACTGTAAGTACAAGAAGAAGATAGTTCTGTTTGTACGAGTAATTTCATGCTACATTATTTGTATGACGACAGTATATTGTAAATTACTTATGAAATCTTAATCAACAAGATTCTGTATACTCTATGCTGGTTTAAAACACCTTGAAAGAAGATGCAGCCTATTTGACAAAAGACCCGTTGAGCAACAGGACAAACTTAAAGAAAAATTAAGAACGCCATATTAAACAAAAAAAAAAATTAAAAAATAATGCATGGAGCATATCTCCACAGTATTTTCCTGAGTTGTTACTCAAACACTTTTCTCCTTTGCAGAATCCATCACTAGATGCAACTGTTTGCATGTTTTATGCCTTATGTACCAGTCACACTTTTAAATTGTGAAAAAAGTTCCTACTCCAGACAACGTGACGTTAATACCTTGTCATCAGGCAGCACGTGCCAGATAGATACTGTCTTCTCCTCGGCTTCACTGTTGATGGAGAGATACGAGGGCTGATAGATTTTTGTGGGTTCTAAAATTAAAACCTAGTAGAAAAAAAAATAAATTGAGTTAGTACAAAATATGCGCAAGTTTAAAAAGTGTTAAAATCTGTTAAAACTATTTCTGTAGTCACACATAGCAGGAAAAACAGGGGAAGCAGAACAAAAAGTAAAATTTTAGCTACTGGGCTAGTTTATTATGGCTGACAGTAATTTAAGATTAAAAAAAAAAAGCCAAGTTTAATTCAGTTTTTTATATGAGGCTCTTATGTGTCAACTGGTAGCACCTATCATAATTTTCCAAATGATTTCTCTGACAACTATCAGATCTTAAAAATCTTTCTGTCACAATTCATTCTCAGGCAATGCCATTCAAGAAGGTGCATCTCCCATGTGGATGGGATTCATGGTAGACCTTTACCAAGGTACTTCTTTTGGTAGAAACACATTTGGGTAAATCAGAAAAACACATCAACCTAGAGCTAAGACTGAACTGCTTTGGATTCAGACCACTGTGAACTGCAGCCACCAGAAGAAATGATTTTCTCAAAAGCAACAAGCACCGCTGCAAGAGCTTGAGAGCTAAAAATTATAGAAAATTTCCTAGAATAAATGAAACAAAAACTAGAACCATTATGAAAAAGAGACAGGATGCAATGCAGCAAGATTTAGTACCTAGACGTTTAACTCTGTAAATGATAACCAGTGGGATTTCAAATATGTTGCTTGGTATGTCCAGACACTTATAATTTCTAAAAACTGGTGTAGACCATTTCACAAATTGGGGTCTTTAGCCTACAACAAGTTACCCACAGGCTGTGTCATTTCTTCCCCTAAAGGCTGAGAAGAGGATGATGACAGTGATGCTACCAGACAAGAGAGTAACTGACAGCTAAGCTAGGTCTGATGGACAGTCAAGTCCTTAAGTTAAGCTCTCCTTATTCCCAATAAGGAAATCTGAAAATAACTTATTTTAGAATAAATCATTTGCAAGAATCTGGGAGAGGGGAAGGAACTATGTTTCATTTTGTTGTTAAACGCTGTTATTTTCCTTCTGAATAGGCACAAACGGAATTTTTGTATTATGAGAGATCACGTCTCTCTGTCTGCAACACCGGAATAGTTTCCTGTACAACACAATCAAACTTTGTGGTCACTGGGTTTTATCCTTTGGCTCATGCCTTCGCCGTGATCAGTTTTGGTTTGTCTCTTTAATATTAATAGAAATCCAAACTTGGGCAGTTTCGTAAGTTGGAGCCTATTTTAAGTATCTAATTGCGCCATTTCATCATCAAAAAAGAACATGACCTTCTCTTTTAAAATAAAAAAAAAACCAGAGGATTCAAAATATTTTTCACTTTTCCCTGCAAAACTTCACACCCTTTCTCCTCGGAGAAGGAGAACCAGACTCTCTAGGGAGGTTCACGTTGCTTCCACTTCACTGCCTCAAGCTGTTGCTGTTCAACACCACCAGAGTCTTCCTTATGGCTTATTATCCTATCTACACCCAGAAGCCAAAAGAACTCTACAAAACAATCAGCGTGCACTTCAAATATCTGGGAGGCAATAGCAACTGCTATTTAAACCAAAAAGCTGGACTTGCTAAGGGTTAGCTAAAAGGAATACCCAGTTTCCCATCCATATATAGTTAATATGTACGGGGAACAAAGATCTTTTTACAGGAGACTTTCAGGACATTGCACAACACCAGGGGATCTAAAAAAAATTTCAGCTAAGTATTTGTGGAACAAGATATACACTTATAGTGCAATGCTGCTGAAATACATTGTCTAGTAGCTGGAACAAGAGATTTCTGACTGTTTGGGCTGATTTTTAACTTCGAACAGAGCACAGCCTTAATTGCCAGTAGGGTATGTAAAGCTGAGCTAGCAAGAGACTGAAATTAAGTATCTTCTCTTCAAAACATAATATAGTTAATACATTATCACCTGAGATACACTGCAAAGGTTTGCCTTAGAAGCATACCCACTGGTAGCAAACACTAAATAGCAAAGTTCATAGAATCACAGAATCATTCAGGTTGGAAAAGACCCTTGGGATCATCGAGTTCAACCATCAAGTTCTATCATCTTGACTCTTTTTTTTTTTCCTCATTACTTTCATCTGGAATGCACTGTGCAATCCCATTGTAGCCACGTGCAATCAATTAAACCCAACCTAATATGGAGGCTGAACAAATTTCTTCTTCAACAGTTTACTATCTGGCAAGACAAACAGTGTTTTGTGTTCGTTTCCTTCATGTCACAATTTATTGGGGGAAAAAAGAAACCAAACGACAAAAAGCACCCAAAAACCAAAACAACCACTTACTGGAAATCGAACTACAGACACGTCTGTCTTTGTGGCTTCAACAAGGAAGTCCATCCAGAAGTCCACAAGTTCTTGTTTGGCCGTATGTTGTTCCGGAGTCAGCTTCTTAAAATGCTGATATATCAAAATAGTCTCTACAATAGACTTCAGGTACCTGTGATCAGCCAAGCACACACAGATAGTAAATTTAATACAGTTTGTAAATAATAATGTCTCTACTTTTAATCTCAGCTGAAGCATTCAGCACCGCAACACCAAGGCAGCTGGTAAGATTTTGGTTCTCTGGGACTGATTTTATAATAGCAATTCCCCATTTAGAGCTGGCAATGTACCTGCTGTGTTAGTAAACTGAAATATAAACGAGCTCTGGGACACTCCTTCCTGCGTATATTCCTGATCCCATACACTGTCTCCTATCCTAAACCATGAAAACTTCATTAAATAGCTAAATCCTCTACCTATGGACCAAACCGAGCCCATGCCAAACTTGTTTCAGCAGTGACCAACTTCAAATAAAAACCCAGGTGAAAAGTTCACCACTTTAACTTTCTACACTGTTGTGTCTTCTGTATTGGACCTGCACCAGCAGTTCTTTAACACGGGTTTCTAAAACCTTCTAGAACTGATTATCCTATAACTGTATCTACTCCCCTTTGCACCAAGTGGGCTCCGCTGAACAGCAGGCAACAGACTGGGAAGGAATTCCTTCACAGGAGAAACCCTTCCTGGAGCACAAATGAGTATTTTCAGAGTTTAATTCACAGCCTTAAACCCCAAAGGGTACGTAAAATCCTGACAACCAGGCATTCAGAACTCCAGAAAACTCTACCGGGAGACTTCCAAAGAGTGCTACCCAGGCTTCTCAGTTAAACATGCACATCGTAAAAATAGAAAACCTTCCAGACAAAAACACTGCAAACAGCATTTATAAAATATTTGGTCAGAAAATCAGAGTTCTTAATTTTGACAGCTTCCTATGTTATGTTGACATAGAAGTTTAGAATTTCCATATTTTAGCACATGTACATGCATTCCCCCCCGATCAGCTTTTGGAGACGTTTTCCAGCTTTTATAAAAAGACAAAAATACACAGGCTGTGACATATGCACTCTTTCAACTGGCAGAGTGATAACTTTTTTAATCAGGAAGGAGTCCTGGTTCTCCCCAGCTCACAGGATCCCAGCTCTTGATGAGCAGGCGACTGGTCCTTACTTGCTGCCTATTACCCAAAGCAGGATATAGGTGCCGGGAGCCTGCTGTCAGAGCACACATCTCTTTGCATAACAGATGTTGAGTCTACAGGGTTGTCGTTAACCCTAGATTTATAACCTTCCTGCTAATTGGACTGTAATCTGCATTCTTCTCAATGGTGATGCTACAGAACTTGCACCATACAGCTCATTTCTGTTCAGGTTCCTACACCAGCTGGTGTGTGCAATAACCACCAGGGTATTCCAAGGAACATCCATCCCCTCTCTGGCCAAGCTGTCTGCATTCCCAAAAAAATTTCAGGCATTATAAGTAAATCCACATGCCCCTACAACTTCTCTTCAGCCATGTAAGCACTGAAGTACAGTGCCTACAGAGAATTCCTCCTTTCCCCCTTGCCCTCCAGAAGACTCCGGAGCCAATGGGGAATCTGCCCTTCTTGGATATGAAATTAAAGACCCCCATCATCTATTCCTGAATAAGGGCAAAAAAGGGGAAGGAGAGTCCCTTGTCTGGGTAGAAGTGCAGTGAAACAGTACACAGACAGCAAAAGCTCTTAAATAAGCCCAAAACCAGTCTCCGGTCAGCTAAATATGATGCTGAATGTGAAAGCTGAAGGAGTCCAATGTTTTAACACATAGCAACGTACATGATCTCGTTTATCACCTTACCATGCTGGTGCCTTTAGCTTAAACAGCTTTTCGGAAGCCTGGATCACTCTTATATGGTCATTAGCCAACATACTGGCCCCCAAGAAAGATCCCACTTCCCAATAGCTCTGCAGTTTCTCCAAGCTGCCCTTTTTACCAAGCAGGCTGCTGATCTTTACTCCTGTAGCAAAAAAGAATAACAGGTCACAGGAACATATTAATGCCATTTTACAAACAACCATTTCCCTGAGTTGAAATCTATTAATTGCTTAAATTACTGTAGCCTCTCCATTTCAATAAAGTAAGATAGAAACCATACTTACCCGTTAATGTTATATGCTTTCCAAACACCCTAAGTGGTAGCAGGTTGGTATTTTTTTCCCCTCCCCCTCTTCCTAAAGGCTTCTCAAGAAAGGAACTTTAAGACATCACTGTCAGGACAAGGCCACAGCCAGATTACCTACGTTCTTGCATGGACCTCATCTGTAAAGGTAAATTGGGGCCTTAGGCTACACAATATAGCTGTAAAAACTTAACAGATGCTGAATGAGGCACCTATTAGGTTTTTTTCTGCTTTGTGTTTTTTGTTTTACAAGCCCCAAGCCCCAAACTTACCTTTATAGACAAGGTCCCATGCAGAAGGAACAGATGATCCACTGGGCTTCTTCCAGCGGTGATGTTCTTTTAATTGCCGCAAGTCCTACCCCAATGAAAGACATCTATTAATATTCATAAGTCCCTCAGCAGCTGAAGACTATGGAGAGCCTCAGGTTGGACTTGCTAAGTTTTCTGAGGACTACAAGTTTCCCTGTGGCCTTCAAGATGATTTTTAGCTCGTATTAGCTGCTACATATTTATAGCTGACGTGAGATATGCTACACCATCCCTCGCAAATAAATCCATTTGCAGCTTACAAGACAAACCTCTTCAGCCTCGTAGTCTTTTATTCGCTTTTCCCACGCTGCTCCACTATGACAGCTTCCCTCCCACATCACCTTCCACTGTCCTTGATATTAAGGCTGAGTATTCACAAGAAATTTCAATGCAACTGTTGATCTTTATTTTTATTTTTTTTTCCCCTTAACCTTTCTTAAGTAGCCGGCAGACTAAACTGCAGGCTGGAAGCAGCAATAAATCTTATCAAAATAGATACCATTACATTAGCCACATTTCAGCCCGCAAAACTCATCGTGTTTTCTCACATTGTTCACATTTTTATGTTACCAAAATCAGACAATAAATGTTTTTAAACTGTGAAATTCTATCCAAGTGGTCTGTAGCCTATTAGATGTCTATATTTCATACTTCGTGCTCTCTTGCTAACATGAAACTGTCAAGCTTGAGTAACATCCAGAACAAAATAATACTTAAATCATACAAAATCATATCATATTTGTTTGCTTCTTGGGAAGAAAGTTTGTTTAGTTATTCCAGAAGAGGAAAAAATGCAATAGGTTTCACAAGATCTCTCAGGTCTACCTGAGACACGTTGCAACATACATCACCCCCAGCACCTCCACAATGTACAGCCAGGACCACCTCTATGTAGATCATCTTCAAGGCTTTAAGCCAGAGTGGTATCTACATTCACATTGTCAGGAGACAGCTTAAGGATGTACAGCTACAATTCTCGATGTAGGACAGGAGAGGGAAATTTAAATGTGTTCAACTTCCATGGGATCCTAGAACCCAAAACCTACACACTATCCACAAAACACAGCAAACAGAGAAAATTATCTCCAGCAGGACCCTAGAGTAACACTGCTCCACTCCTCAAAGGTTGAAGGGCTCTGCTAGAATGTCTAAAACATCTGCACATGCATGACAGGGACGTAGAAGAGCAGAGAGACACCTACTGACATCCACAGGCTCTGAATGTCACCTCACCACAAGGAACTGGCATCACAGGAAGACAGGAATCATTTCAGATGGGTATCACCTTTGCTGGGAGGAAGGGGAAAGGGAACAATGTAGCTGTGTGGAGGGTCATCACAGAGAACTAGGCGATGGCACTCACAGTTGCAGTGACCACCAACAAGCCATCTTTTGTCGTAGTGAGCAGCAGCACTGATCTCTGGTTTGCTGGTTGACACACTCTGCCACACTTCATTGCGCCTGCAGGAACCCACCCATCACAACCCTCCAGAGGTGGGAACTGAGCCAGAGCAAGGCACAAACCCAGCCTGTGGTTTGGATGAAGTGTACAGCTCAGAGGGAAAGGGACTGAGATCAGTGGCATGGCTGGGAGAAGTGTTTGTCCGGAGGGTAAGACTGATGATACTGCGTCCAGCTCTGGAGTCCTCAGCACAGGAAGGACATGGACCTGTTGGAACAGGGCCAGAGGAGGCCACAAAGACAATCAGAGGGCTGGAGCA
>JAHREE010000490.1:2264437-2314732 GCA_033628505.1 Tringa tobata
GACCACCCAAGTAAAGCAACAAGGGTAAGTCTGCAGCTTCTTTATGGTTTTTGGCTGACTTTCATTGCAGAAGGGCAATTTTCAGAATGGAGTTTCATGTGGATAATTGTTTCACATCTTGTATCAACTATCACTAATCCAGATCAAGCCAATAGGTAGCTGCATTTAATGAGAACAAAACCATTAAGGCCCAACAGTGTGTTGTTGTGAGATGAGCCGTTTACACTCTCCTGGTCTCCTGAGACAGAGGCCCCTACTTTTATTTCTGCTTACTCTTCCATCATCAGTGCCCTCACACACTTTCTTGATTTAGGTCAGACTAATCCTGACTAATTGAGCCGCTCCATCCTTCCGTACTAGTGACCTGGATTAGAAGCAAGAGGGACAGCTTCTTCCACAGTAAACAGTCAGACCTGCAGAGTGTTCCAGATCAGCCTTAGCTCAGGAGACATCCTCTATATTCCCAACAAGGGGAAAGCTACAATTAGTAATTCCCTTCTTGGCATACACCAAAGCATGAACATTTTCACAGCTATCATGGATTCCAGCTGAATGTACAACCTGGAGAAGGGGGGGAGAGGAAAACCTGATCTGAACTCCTTTGGAGGTACTGGGTAGACCTTTTGTATGACAGATATCCTCAAAAGGCTAAGTATTACAGTCACATCAATAAAAACAGATATTGAGATTTTACAGATCTTTAGTGTCCTGGTGAACTGCCCAACTCCTGTTTTCAAAGGTGACTTTGCTTTAGAAAATGGTGACCTTGAGCTCTACATAACTTTTGCACTCCAAGGTACACCCAGTGACCTTTGTGAAGGCTATGTAAAAGTGGCAGATATGCTGGATTATTTAATCTGCAAAACTCCACATATTTATGGCAAAGCAGGAACAAAAAAGGGTCAATATTCATACTTTCATATACCTGGTATAAAGGAACAAGAAAGGATCTGGACATTTTATTTAGACAAAACAACGCCAGATAGCTAGGGTTTTTTTGTTGTTGTTGTTTGTTTAAAAAACAGGTTTATATTTTCAACTAATTACTTTTGACATATTTTGGCACCACTTTGACATGATAAGCAGCTTTGAGGCTCCTCAGTGAACCCAAATTACAATATTCAAATCTGTGAGAAGCAGAAAGATCTGTCGACATTTTCTATGTTTGAGAATTTCAATGCCTGCTGACACCTGGTCTACTCTGAACATCAAGAGCAAAACATTCATTGTGATAACAGCAAGGAAGCAGAAAACCTCTGTAATTTCCTTTGAAAAAATCCCCCTTTAGTGCCCTGCCAGTATCCTAGAAAAAAAGCTTTGATTTAACCCAAGAAAGTAGTGTGTGCTTCTCCATGTGCCACATTTTGTGCATGTTAGCAGTGAACATGAAAATTAGTTTATTATTATAAATGATAATAAAATGTTCTGATGGACATAGAATCATAGAATTGTCTAGGTTGGAAGGGACCTTTAAGATCATCTAGTCCAACCACCAACCTAACTCTGATAAAAAACCATCACTAAACCATGTCACTAAGCTCTATGTCAACCCATCTTTTAAATACTTCCACGGATGGTGCCTCAAACACTTCCCTGGGCAGCCCATTCCAACCCTTA
The DNA here is from genome assembly GCA_033628505.1 of Tringa tobata. Taxonomy (NCBI): domain Eukaryota; kingdom Metazoa; phylum Chordata; class Aves; order Charadriiformes; family Scolopacidae; genus Tringa; species Tringa tobata. Next base: position 2,266,055 of record JAHREE010000490.1, read on the forward strand.
ATAACCCTTTCCATGTAAAAATTTTTCCTAATCTCCAATCTGAACCTCCCCTGGCGCAACTTGAGGCTGTTTCCTCTTGTCCTATCACTTGTGACTTGGGAGACATTTGATGAAAGTTCTCCTATTGTCTCCTGATGCTGCCAGAACTCAGATTTGAATGACTATTACTCAGACTTCCATGGGATTCCCAACCCTGTGTGAAGTCAGCAGCTGTGATTTACTGTTCGGCAGCAGGAGGAAAGGTAGATTCTTACCTGTTCAGCGCAAACGCGTAATGAAACCTCACATGGTGGTGAGAAGCCAAGTCAAAAGTAGGCAGTTTTTCTAAAGTTTTCACCAGTTTCACGATGGAATCGTAATCCTTCCAAAAGAAGGGAATAATGAAGTTTTAGGTGCCTGTACTGAGGTATGCCAATATAAACTCCTCTTTGAAGTAAGCACCTTTAATTTTGTACTAAGAAGTATTTTCAGTTCACTGAAAGTTTTATGGATTCCAGTTTCTTCAGTCTCAATATTCAGAAATGTGAATATGCACTGCATTTAGCAGGAAAACACTGCTTCAACATGGGCCAGTGGAAATATTAGTACATCTATTTCATGATTAAAGTTAGCTTCAGAAGCTGAACACGTATCAGAGCTCATATTGTACAGACATTATAATGCTAAATGCATCTGAATCAAGGCATCCCAAAACTCTGAAGTAGGCATGAGACACAAAAACAAAATAAAAACATCTTTCAGTACCACAGTTTTTAAAAACGTAGCTTAATCACTGACATATTTTTAAAAAACTCAAAAAGCCCCAAACAAACAAAATCAGAATCAAACCACTTCATAATGTTTACGGAGCAACAGCTGAAATTATATTATATACAATATATATTACAAAAAAGTTATGTAAAGTTACTTAAAGTAAGCAATTACTAACACCATTCCAGAAGCTGAAATTTATGTGAACACGTTATGTTTCCATGAGAAATGTCACAAGGATGGTGACCAAGAATATATATACATATCAACAGCAGAATGCTACCATAGCCTTTACGGGCTGTTCATCATATTGTAATTCTGAGGTGAACAGTTATTAACATGTTGTGCACTTTTTAGGTGCTGCTATAAAGTAACCCCACTTTTCTGCTGCATAAACACACGCTATAAACAGTGTAATTACAAAATAAAGTAAAAAGCATCAGTAAAAGATTTTTACTTGTGTGCATCATTCACATAGTTTGTTTGCAAACCTGTGCGAAACACGCTAAAAATTTCACTGAGAATGGTATTTAATTGACTACGTTTGAGATAGTAAATTTAGTTGTAGATGACCTTAGAGCACGGGATCCCTACCTGGATGTCTCTGTAGGACAGCAGCAAGTTTATGACGATGTCAGCAGACAAGACCTCAACGTTATCCACCCGCTGCCGAATCCTTGCCAGCTCTGCCGCCAGCTCTTTGCCTGTGTAGAGGGTACGGGCCTTCCTGATGTCATTGAGGATGGATTCCCGGAAATACTGGCTGGAGAGGAACAGCTTCACGTCAGCAATTTGGGATGGATCCCTCACATATTTTTTTCTGGCCCTGGAGCTCTCCCACAACGTGTGTATTTATTGATAGAGCAGCATCAATGAAGAGATTTGGTCAAGCTAAATTATTCCTTCACCAATTTGTCTCCACAGAAGGCAAAACAATGAAGAAAGAGCCTGACATCTGTATCGCCAGCAGGAATATATGAATTTTACAGCGGGGTACAAAAAGACAACTCACCTTGAACTGGCCTGTGCCACCTTCAAGAGCTGAATGAATCGATCCACCAGAGGTAAGCAGATGGGCCCCAGGAGGGACTCAAAGCTGGGCTGCATCAGTTCTGTGAGTCCCTTCATAAAACTGCTGTCGCAGCAGTACACCTTGTTATGTGGAGTTATCATGTAGGGAACGAATATGTAGTTACCAGTGCACATCTGCAGGGAAACAAGGAGCAATATTTAGGGTGGTTACAGTTTGACAAGCCTAAGCATAAAAAACCTGCATGTACTATCTGCAGAATTTCACCTGTTAAAGGCCACGGGAGATCTGCTGCTTACTTCAGAAAGACCATGATTTTACCCATGAAGGTAAATTCAGGTAAACTCAGCCTACATAAATTCAGTTTTCATCTCAAAATATGATATACACCTGAAATACACACCTGTATTCTTCCAGATTTCTGAATTGCTTCTTGTAAGAGGGGTCTTTTTTAGAAGCATGACGTTGACCTTAAAATAGTCATTGGCTCACCACGGAAACCATTCTGAGGGGACACCCCAAGTCACCCCGAAGAGGCAGGGGGACTCAAGTGAAGGTGACGTACCCTCTTCTCAAGGTGACTGATGCTCAGAAAAGAGCAAACGCTCTGCAATTTAGTACAGTTAGGCTCACAGATGTTGAAAATAGCAACCTGCCTCACAACAGGAAAACTGTAGGGAAAACTAATCCTCAGATGAACTGCAAAATGACTCAAATAGCTCAGCAAAACAAAGACAAATTAAATTCCCTGCCACGTAGCAAACCTACCTGGCCAGCGGGACTTACAACCACATATATCTCAGAAGTCACTTATGGTATGTCTGTGCATTGCCAAACCATATTGATTTCTATTTATCAATGTATGACAGATACTTTGCAAAAAAATATCATTTATCTTCCCGTAAAGAGGGAAGCAAAACGTCTGGTGCCTGTGCTATATGTGTGAGTACAGATTTATGCACACAGAAAGCTTACAGAATATTTGTGATTCCGAAGGGTGTTAATTATAAGACAGCAGACCATCAAAATCAGGAGGAGTTTTGTCACTTGGTTTTCCAAGCTCAGAGTCCACTACTGAAGTGGCCAGCAGCCAAACAAGAAAAGCCCTAAGGAAGCAATTCTCGAGACCCATCATTTTAGTACCCCTAAATTACTTCCAAGGTTAATTACTTTCTGGTCAACTGCTTCTGTTCTCCCAGAAGTCACTACAGCAATGAGGACATCACTTCAGAGACTCTCCTGGCAGGCTGAGCTCCACACACTGAGAAAGCGGTGACTAATTAGTCTTCAAGCTGCGTGATTAAAGCATGCATTTTAACATGCATTATTAGATTTTAAAAACATGAAAGGATTGAGGTACTCTAGTCTGTACAAATGTATGTGTACAGATATGTCAGTAAAAATATGTTTGTGTACAGATCAAAGATTGATTACAAATAATACAGGAATTATTTTTATTTTTAAATTACACCTATTATATCAGGAAACTATAAGACCTCGCTATAAAGGCAATGCCATCCCCACTTCTGAGGGATCTATAGACAAACTCTGCAAAATTTAAAAGTAATTGATGCAGGCGTTTACACGAGGGTCCACTGAGCTCAACTAACCCAGAACTTGGTTGGAGATAGAATCATTGAATCATAGAATTGTCTAGGTTGGAAGGAACCTTTAAGATCATCTAGTCCAACCATCAACGTAACTCTGAGAAAAAAAAACAACACAAAAAACCCAACCACAAACAAAAAACCCAAAACACACCCAACATTACTAAATGATGTCTCTAAGCACTGTATCAACATCGCTTAAATACCTCCAGGGACGGTGCCTCAACCACCTCCCTGAGCAGCCCATTCCAACCCTTAATAACCCTTTCAGTGTAAAATTTTTTCCTAATCTCCAATCTGAACCTCCCCTGGGGCAACTTGAGGCCATTTCCTCTTGTCCCATCGCCTGTGACTTGGGAGAAGAGACCGACCCCCCCTGGCTACACCCTCCTTTCAGGGAGTTGGAGAGAGCGAGAAGGTCTCCCCTCAGCCTCCTTTTCTCCAGGCTGAACACCCCCAGCTCCCTCAGCATCTCCTGACAAGACTTGACCTCCAGACCCCTCACCAGCTTTGTTGCCCTTCTCTGGACCCGCTCCAGCACCTCAATGTCTTTTTTTGTGGCTTTTGCACAAGGATTATTGCACAAGGATGAATTTAGCTGTCCTCCCCTAACAACTGCAAACTCTTACAGGTTAATAGCTAGGACACACCTTTTTCTGTGCGTGAATGTAGGAATCCCAAGCGAAGCTTGAGAACTGGGAAGACTATGACAATATTTGATACAAGCAATTAACAAGTGTGATGTTAGAACCCCAAACTGCTTGTCTTCGTGATGGAGAACCAAATGGACACTTCAGCTCAAGAACATGGTAGAATGTAGGGCAATCACACACTGCCAAGAGCGAATGGATGAACCCTGACCCTGCTAAAACCTCTCAGGCCCCACAGTCAAAAGCAGAGAGGAAATTATGAATTTGCTGGAACTCGTTTCAGCAGTTACAGGACAAGGGTGGGCAGCGACTGGCACAGGAGCCACTATTAAGCACAGGCAGACTATTCACCAACTTGCCTGTAATAAAGGACAAAAGTCTGGGAAGTCAGAGACAACAGAAAGGGTGAAGTAGCTACAGATATCCTGGGGCAAGTGTTTCACAGAATCACATGGGGTTGGGAGGGACCTCTGGAGAGCATCTAGTCCAACCCCCCTGCCAGAGCAGGTCCACCCACAGCAGGTTGCACAGGAACGTGTCCAGGTGGGTTTGGAATGTCTCCAGAGACAGAGACTCCACCACCTCTCTGGGCAGCCTCTTCCAGGGCTCTGCCACCCTCAAAGTCAAGAAGTTCCTCCTCATGTTTAGGTGGAACTTCTTATGTTCAAGTTTGTGCCCATTTCCTCTTGTCCTGTCACTGGGCACCACTGAAAAAAGACTGGCCCCATCCTCTTGACAGCCACCCTTTAAGTATTTATAAGCATTGATCAGATTCCCACTCAGCATACTCTTCTCCAGACTAAAAAGAGCCAAGTCCCTCAGCCTCTCAGTACATTAAAAATAAATTCAAGAGGGCTTGCAGGAAAGCCTTCTCAGACCTCTGGCACGTTGCTTCCAAAGCTCAGGTCCTAATTAAAAAATCCTGAAAAAAGATGCTTCCAGCTTTTCAAACTCACAGAATGAAAAGTTTCTCTTGGCACAATGGTTGGGCCACCTACAGAGACACTACTGGAGTCTTCATAAATTATCCTGTGAGCAGGAAAACTCCTCTTCCTGCAGAGGCCAAGGGCCCAAGTCCATCACTGAGGAAAAGCTCTTATAAACTGATCATGAGCAGACCTTCTGTAGGAAATAGGTACCTATTTCAGTGGAATAACAGAAACAGCCAAAATTTCTTTACATGCATTTTTCCTGAGGGGAATAAGAAGCAGGTTATATTATAGAGCCTGCTGTAGAAGACAGGCAGACCCAGTAGCCTTTGGAAGTGGTGGGCAAGGAAGAACTTAATGGTAAAACACATATAAACCACAACATGGGAAGAAAACAAGAAAATAAAATCAATTTTCAGTTGTTCAGAGGAACCCCATGGTTCTCAGGGAATTGTCTCAAGGCAGAATCTCATCTCGACCCTTGGTGGCAAGTAGTGTGGGAACACAGTGGCCTTTCCCTCAACGAGGGCATTGATGTGATTGTTAACTCAAGTGACTTTTGGTTTTGTGGGTAGCTCTCTCTCTGAAACCTCTCAAATTTGGCTGAAATTCATCAGACAAACAGGCAGAAACAGAAAGAGGGTGGAGGATGAAAATAAAATAACTACAAGCTTTTAAGTTTCATTTCCTTAGGAAACAGGCTTTAAAAAAAATAGAGAAAAAAACCCCACGTGCAGTGAAGTTAAGAAATATTTACCTCAATTTCACTTTCCTAGCTAAAGAGTACATTAGATATTTAACAGCTGAACCCAACAAAGGCAGGCATGCAGAAGCTCTGGTGACAAAAGAGAAAAAAAAAAGAACCAGAAGTTATATATTATTTACTAAAGGTGGTGGTAGAAGAAAGATAAGATAGCATTGACGGCAAGACCGCTCTTGTATAATAAAGTCTATGGTGTCCCACTATGGAGAAATATAGAATTTGTGACGACGATAAAGTAACTACAAAGAGCCTGACCATGACTGCATTTGGGCAACAAATGGGATGGGTGCCCGAAAGGACCATCTCTGTTGGAACGGGTCCAGAGAAGGCCACAAAGATGCTCAGAGGGCTGAAGCACCTCTACTACGAGGACAGGCAGAGAGAGTTGGGGTTGTTCAGCCTGGAGAAGAAAAGGCTCTGGGGAGACCTCAGAGTCCCTTCTAGTACCTAAATGTACTACAGGAGAGATGGGGAGGGACTCCATCAGGGAGGTTCCATCAGGGATAGGACAAGAGGGAATAATTTTAAACTGAATGAGGGGAGATTTAGATGAGATCTCAGGAAGAAATTCTTTGCTGTGAGGGTGGTGAGACACTGGAACAGGTTGCCCAGAGAAGCTGTGGCTGCCCCATCCCTGGAGGGGTTCAAGGCCAGGCTGGATGGGGCTTGGAGCAACCTGGTCTGGTTGGAGGTGTCCCTGCCCAGGGCAGGGGGTTGGAACTGGATGATCTTTAAGGTCCCTTCCAACCCAAACCATTCTATGGTTCTATGACCAGTCTGTAGGGGCAGCAGCTGAGGAGCTGCCCCAGCATCAGTTCTAAACCCTCTTCCCCAACACGGAGTGCGTGACTTGCGACTTTAGTCATTCCCAGGCTACACAACCTCTGTCTCAGCTCTTTTACTTCCTTTCTCACCTTTCTTTGTCAAAATATAAGCTACAGTAACTAAAGGCAGAAGGGATCAGGTGGTCTTTCTGACACACGCTTCCTATCTGCTCACACATTGCTTTACATTTTGACTTAGTGCACATTATTCCACTTGGAAGTTTAAACATATTCCACTCATCCTATTAAAATCTGCCTTGTAAATGCTCCATCCCAGCTCTGATCTCACACACTCTGATACTCCTTCCTGACCTTAACTAACCTCACTCTGTATTTCAAGTTTGCTGAGCACGCAATACAAAATTGTTACTTTCCTTTGGTCCATTCCTCTGAGAGTGAAAGTAATAGAAACAAGCTATTTGAGAAAAATGAGCAATTTTTGAAGGAGTTACACCTTAAATCCAATTGCAATACTCTCAGTTATGTCAACAGCCTTTAAAAACACTAATAGCATAAAGGGGTGTCAGAAGTGGGTGGAATAGACGTCTCCACTCAACAAGAGGTACTAGAAGTTTCATTTCCCAATCCTCTTTCTTTAAAAATCCCGCGTTATTTGAGGTTCAAAACCTCAAATTACACTAATTAAAGTTACAAAGTGATTGCAGGTCACCAGAGTTGTAAGGTGAGAGGCATTTCTGAAAACACCAGTGGCTGGGACAGGCCGTGAGTGTGCACACAGATAGTTACTATGGTTCAACCCAATGCACAAGAGCCCAGGAGCATTAGATAAGGGAAACTTGGCCCGAGCTCTCAGATCAGCTGAACTACTTCTATCTCTGAGATACAAACATACCTATCTTTGAAGGCTTTGGGCCAGCACACTCAGTACCTGGCAACACCGGGCCACCTTCTGAAAGACTATCTGTGCCATGGACCATTTCATCAGATCAGCCAGACCCTAATCAGAAGGCAGAAGCCCTGGCTGGAGCCATAAACGCTTACCGCAAAGTGACAACATCTGTAATTCATTTTTGTAAATGCTTTAATTGATTTGCATTTTTCTAATGTCCCTTCCTCACTCACTCTGCAAAATTAACTAATTCCAAAGTGTGTGCAACTGCAGTTTAAATACAGCCCTGTGATTGCCTTAATAGTCCTACCATCACAGAATTTAAGCCTGTGCTGCTCCCAGCTAGACCTACTGGTCACTGGAATGTTAAGGATATCAGACAACAAGGAAGTGTTTTCTCAGCTTCTGAAAAGAAATTAATACAGCACCTAGTTGTATTCAAGAGATAAGAAGCATACAGTTATATTTTCAGATTATATTTTAAGTTATAGCTTATATTTTAATAAGCATATAGTTATATTTTAATTATCATAGTAAGACCATAAATCAGTCCTTCTTTCAATATCCCCCTCTCATACAGAGCTGTTACTTGTAAAAGGGGAAGCCTTTAGGGAATTCAGTTTGGATACCATGTCTTCTTAGGAAGAGCACCATACAACAAGCAAACATTATTCTCTCCCCCACAAACACATCTGACATACCACAGATTTTTCTCTGAAAATTATACATTTTAAGAAGACATGGTGCTATAAAAATGACCATTGGAGTTTTGCTCAATTAGTTCTCAGATCTTGAACTTTACTTCCACAGGAGAGAGAATATCTGCAAAATCCCAGGGAGTCAAGGATGTGCAGTTCTCTCAGTTCCCTGAGGCTCATCACTAACACTGCTCTGTTGGAATCATTTAACAGCTAAATATCCACCTGCCCTCAAAGACAAGAAGTGTCAAAAAAACAAAAATCCCCCAAAACAAAACCATGATGCTTTACTCATGGATGGGTGAATCTAGTAGAATTCCATCTACTTGCCTCAGCTTCAGGCAGCACCTAATGTAAGTTCTCTTTTTTTAAATAAATATAAAATCAGCTGAGGTAATAAAAATAGCCAGTATTTCTCACAGTAGGAACTGTTCTTCCTGCTGACTCTCCTCTAATTAAGATCAGCTCTTTTTTTGCATTTCTCCTACTAGTTCTTTTGAGAAATATCTGCTCATTTCAATTCTTCTCATGAGATTTTTCCTAAAGGCAGTTCTCTGACTGCACATGGTGCTACTTGTAGCAGATGGCAAAATCCTAAAGCAAGTTATTAAATCGATTCCCGCCATCCCCCAAACACACAGCAAATCAACATGTGCTGATGTTTTAATGAATACAGACTCAGTTTGGGTTTGCTTCAAATCCCACTCACACAAATGACAGCCTTGCTGTTAGGTTTGAACGGGAACATAAGCAGCCTCACACCTCAAATGAACTGAAGCACAGAGATGGGGTCTACTCTCAAATACTTCCCATTTTCTTTGAGAATATATTCTTTCTTTATATGCCCAGCAGTAACATTCTGTTGCAGCCATGTCACATCGTAAATGCTTGTTAAAAATCAGCACACACTCTATGTGGTCCTTTCATCATATTCACAGTTCTAGCTTTTTCCAAGGAAATTACGTGCCCAGCATATTAGTCAAAGAATTCAAAGAAAGCACGAGGAAGAGATAGTGATGCATCATAAATAACAATGAATACCACAGAGATCATCATCAACGAAATATTTACTGATGGTTGCTACATACCATTCTTACATACTTGGATACCAAAATTCAAACTGGCCCAAATTATTGCTCAGCTGGGTGAGGAGCATTAAAAATATTTCCCCATATTTCCCCAGTGAAAGAGACCAATAGCTAAACATATCCTATGGGATCTACAGTCTTCTGGCAGTACCTAAATGGAGGGTCCAAGCTTGCAGACACCTCTGGGACACCTCATCCAGGGTCACTACTCCTTCTCCTGCTGAAGGAGCATGACACCAAACGGTCTCCCAAGCTACAGCTTAAACACAGGAGACAGATCAGAAGGGCTGTGGAAAAGCAGCAAAAATTTACTATCTCCGATCACAGAATCATAGAACAGTTTGGGTTGGAAGGGACCTTAAAGATCATCCAGTTCCAACTCCCCTGCCATGGGCAGGGACACCTCCCACTAGATCAGGTTGCTCAAAGCCCCATCCCTTCAAGTGTCAGAAAAGGAAAATGTAATTAAGAGTCCCAAACCATACAACATTAACCCTGTCACTTAATCTGCCAGAGTGGGTCCCATTGCCTCCCCATCACCTTTCCCACCAGGCCAGCAGCTGGGCCACTCCAGCAGCTCCTGGGGCTATCTGTCACTCCAACCTGGTGCAAGCCCAAACAGAAAGGCGGGGACTGTGTCCAGGTGTTACTTACTGCAATTGATTGCAAATCGTATCTATAATGAATTAAACTCCTTCAGTAGTTTAAACATTAAACATAACGTACGTTAAACTTCTTCAGATTCAGCAAGAAGTGAAAATTTTTTTAAAAACTGAATAAATGGCCATTTGGAACCTGACCTGCAGCTTTTCTCCAAAATTGGTAAAGTTCAAAAAGGGGAGGAACTAGGATGAAATAAAAAACTGGTGAGCTAAACCAAGCAAAGTACAGCCAGGGGCTGTAACCTTTGTACCAACATCTCCTTGTGACTGAAACTCTTTACTAGTCATTATTCGAATGCCTCTGCTGCTTGGTTGACCTCAAAAATCAGATAAGAGCAAAAACTAAACTCCAGCTTTCAAATATCAAAAGTAACGCCCCCATTCCCCCGTCGAAGTATCGCTCCCTGTAAAATCGTAGGGTTTGGGTATTACTGCAGCCGTTGGAAAAGTTCCAGCTAAACAGCTATAAAACCACATATAACAGGAAATGAGCCCACGTTATCTCGCGCTGCTCTGCCCCGACAGGCTCCAGGCAGCTTATCCTCGCTCCGCAACCCTGTATTGGCTATTCTTAGGAAGCACAAAAATCCAGTCAGAACAAAGAACAAAACAGTCGGTAATGGATTTTTTTTTTTAATTTTTTTTTCTTCTCTCCCCACCAGTTTTAGGGATACAAGGTTCAGGAAAAGCAAACAGAAGGCATTTCAGTTAGACAGATATATATAGATGCACTCACACACACACACACGTACTTGTTTTGCAGCCTTTGTAATCCCCTGGTGCCAGGGATACCATTGTCCTGTTACGCCTGATGTTTGCGTGCTATTAAAAAAAAAAACAACTAAGTTCTAGAACAGCAGGACTTAACTCCTGGTTTATTCATACATGAGCTTCATTTTTTCATATTTGCAACCTCACATAATCAGGCAAGTGACTTTTTTGGTACGGGGAGGGCATCGCAGTCACAGCACCTCTGCCCTACCAATTTATCCAAGAGCCTTACGATTTATGATGAAACCTGATTTTCATGAAGCAGGAATTACACTCCACAGTTAGGCACGCACCGACGTTGTGAAACGTCTACTTCCAGGTAATTTGGCTGACACCGTGCCAAAAAACGAGGAAAAAAAAAAAGGAGAAAAAAAAATAAATAAAATACATCAGTTGCAGAGCTGCTAAGCCAGTTTTACTGACTTCCCCGTTCTCATCCCTGGGAAAATACTTCCTCCCAGAAAAGATGTTATGTGGGTGTGCTTGAAAACATCTGAGACTCTCAAGGAACACATTCTTTTCGTGGCGTACATTGAACCATTTCTAAAAAAGTGCCAAAATGACAGTTTCGCAGCCACCTCTCCAAATTTAAATGGAAAACAGAACAATCCTTTCTCAAACGGATGAAGGCCAAGTTACCACACCTCTCCTTGAGCTTCAGGGACTGTCACTTAAAAATAGGACAAGACAACAACATTTCCCCTTTATTCTGCTCTACCCTGTCATCTCCTGCTGGTTTCCTGCTAACGGAGCTCTTCCCCCAGCCCTTCTCAGGGACATCACATTAGCCCCACATCATTTTCCCTAGATCCTGGGCCACCAGAACAAAAATACAGGATGCGATACATTCATTTGCAAGAAATGCCTGACCATTCGCTTTCACTTTGTGTAAAAGGCCCAACTGGTTGTTTACCCCACTTTTATTAGAGAAAGATGAAGGATTTTTAGTCCAGCACATCACTTACGGTGTTCTGTGAGTCTCTGAAAAGCACTTGCTCACTGAATTTCACTGAATTTTTAGAGTTGGAAGGGACCATAGAGATCATCTAGTCCAACTCTCCTGCTGAAGCAGGATTGTCTGAAGCATGTTACTCAGGACGGCATCCAGGCGGGTCTTGAAAATCTCCAAAGAGGGGGACTCCACGACCTCCCTGGGCAGCCTGTGCCAGGGCTCCGTCACCCTCACTGTGAAAAAGTTTTTCCTCATATTCAAGTGGAGCCCCTTATGTTCCAACTTGTGCCCATTGCCCCTTGTCCTCTCACTGGCAACTACTGAAAAGAGTCTGGTTCCCTCCTCCTTCAGTCCGCCCTTGAGATACTTGTAGGCATTAATAAGGTCTCCCCTCAGCCTTCTCTTCTCCAGGCTAAAGAGTCCCAGCTCTCTCAGCCTCTCCTCATAAGGGAGATGCTCCAGTCCTCGAATCATCTTTGTTGCCCTACGCTGGACTCTTTCCAGTAGTTCCCTATCCCTCTTGAACTGGGGAGCCCAGAACTGGACACAGTATTCCAGTTGTGGCCTCACCAGTGCAGAGTAGAGGGGAAGAATGACCTCCCTTGACCTGCTGGCCACACTCTTCCCTATGCAGCCCAGGATTCCGTTGGCCCTCCTGGCTACAAGAGCACACTATTTGCTCATTGTCATTTTGTTGTCCACCAGGACCCCCAGATCCTTTTCTTCAGAGCTTGTCCCCAGCAGGTCCATGCCTAACCTGTATTGATGCCTAACATTCTTCTTTCCCAGGTGCAAGACCCTACACTTTTCCCTGTTGAACCTCATGAGGTTCTTCCTTGCCCAGTTCTCCAGCCTGTCCAGATCTCGCTGGATGGCAGCACAGCCCTCTGGGGTGTCAGCCACCCCTCCCAGTTTGGTATCACTTGTTGCTCAAGGGTTATACAGAAACTCTATATGGAACCCTCTTTGTTTTTTTTTTTTTTTAATTAAAAAAAATAAATTAAAATGCAGCATTAGGGCCAAAGCTTGCACTGGTTTTGAAGCCATCTTTAGAAACTCTACCAGCTACAGTGGGTGTCTGCACCCTTTTCAAAGAATCACGTTTCATACTGGCAGAAGTCAGTACTTAATCCATTAATTGCACTGCTAAATAAAAAAAAAAATAAAACCAGAAATACTGCCGGTTTTATGGCAGTTTTAACACTGTGGGAAATAAAACCTGAGCAATTTCTAAAATTAAATACTTTGTATGCCCCTTAGAAAAGTTTATTCAAATCCATGGAATTGTACAGCACACACATAGCACCTCAGGAGATCTGCCCACCACTGAGTAACCGCTGTAAAATTCTATCTTAGCATATATGGCTACCAACGAGCCCCGAAGCCAAGCCAAGAACAACTCAACGTGCCAGATGTATGTTCTGACATGACTGGCCCCGCTGCTCCAGAACAAACCGCACTGAGAAAGCGATGCTCTCAGCCCCGGGTCTCTCCCTCCCTTGAACCTGGGAGTGAAAAAAGGGAAGGGGGATTTGCAAAGCCAACCTCAGAAACCAGAGGGATGCCAAGGCGTAGAAACCCACGGTTTAATGACTGGCAGACATTAAACAGACAGACCACAGGGATCTGCTCTGCACTAGGACTAACAGCCTTCGAGACCCAACTTCCAGAAATAAATACACACACTCTCTCTTTATAAATATATGTATTTTCATAGCTGTAGCCATGGGTTTCTAAAACCAGCATCAGTTTCTAAATAACTCTCCTTTTCAATAGAGTATTTTTAAAAAACAGTAAAGAACACTGTACAGAAAATGGCAACAGAAAAAAAAAACCACCGAAATGACAGATGTAAATATTATGTGAAAAAATATGACAGACAAGCAAAGGCAGCAAGGAAAATACCACTGATAGATGGAGGCAAGGTAAGAAGTGAGCCTGGTACCTAGCAACAAAGTGATATACACAGATTTGCTGCTAGGATTTCCAGAATTCAACATCTAACTCTGTAAAATACTGTAGGAGAGTGTTAAATTAGTCAAGTGGAAACATAAGATAAAGAACATTAAATGGAACAGAAGTTTAGAATGCCTAGAATTCAACAGGCACCCAGAAATCATACAATCATACTTACGTTATTCTTCTGGCAAATAATTTCCTGGAATGAAAAAGAAGAAAAAAAAATAATGTTGATAACACTTAAAAACTACTAAGATAGATATCTGATCAGTACTACTTGCTAATATTAACATTTACTGACACATGACAGGAAAATGCTGGTCTGTAGATGTTTTCTATGTCTGACATCAATATAAATCAAATATTGTCTCAGGAAAGACAAAATTGCTATGGATCCCAACAAATACATACATCTTATATATACACACAGGAGCATATGTATGGTGTGCACCTGTATATACATATACACATGCACATACGTACATACCCCTCCCTATATAAATTTTTTTAGAGGGATGCTGGACAAAAGTTGACTATTAATGCACATCTGCTCATATTTGAGAAGTTAAATGCAGTAGGTAATATTTTGCTGCCAGCAGAAGAAACTGAGAAGAATAGCATGAGCAGTATTTCTACAAGGCTTTAAAATACTCCCAAACTGGTGGAAATTCACGTTGCTCTAATAAGTGTGATGCAAAGAACGTATCTTCACAGCCACCGATGATAACCCTGCCAGATTTATCAGTAACTCTGCTACCCCTCTGCTGCTGAGACCTCTCAGCAGCTTCACCTCCACCTCAGCATTAAAAACAAACACTATATCAAACCAAGATGCCTCCTACTTTCCACGTTGCCCAAGTCAGGCTTCCGTAAAACTGCTCTTCCCCCTGTTGAGGGGGCACGTTTCACATAGGACTGTTGCTGACTTTCCAAGTGTGGGACAAAAATAGGTAGTCAACCCCCAACCCCAGCATGGGCATGGACATCTTTCACTAGATCAGGTTGCTCAAAGCCCCATCCAACCTCACCTGGATGTTCATACAGAGGAACATTCCACCAGCAAGTCTTTACCTACATTGGTTTGTATTTCTTACATTTTGATGATCACTTTCAGTTTTTTCACCTCCTTCTGCACAAGATTAAAACCACAGACACTCCTGTATTTGCTTCTACTTTATCTGATGGCTGTAGCAAACACAGGAACAAACATGGCCTCAGAAGATGCCCAGGCATGCCCATAACTACTTTTTCTTTCAGGTAGTTACTAAATACTACAGGAAAAGGTCTTGCTCTCTGCTGACTTTGCTGCAAACAGTCAAAAGCAGAAACACGGGCCCAGCTCAAAAGCTGAAGGAAACCAAAGAGAGTCTCCCAGTGGACCTTGTACTGGTGGCAACGGGGACACCCCAGTCTCCCTGCAAAGAACTAGGCTTCCAATGACGTCAGTGGGAACCCGGCACGTCACCCGTTTGCAAAGTCCAGCTCCTAAATTAGTAAAAAGTTCCCTTAATTGCCCGATGAAGCCTAGTGCCTCACTCCAAGGGATTTTCAGTAGGAGTTGGGTATTTGCCTCCTCAGTCAGAACAATGAAATTCTGCTCAGCTTATACTAACATTGTACTTGCACAATGGAATTCAGTCCACAGATTGGTCTTTTGTCACCAGCAGCTTTATTTTTAGGGCTTTTATCTGTATACTCTTTGTTTTGCAAAAAGAAAAGAAATAATTGGGTTGCAACCAGTCCAGTTGGCCAAGAAAGTCTGGAAGGAAGAGCAGGGGGAAGTAACTGAGTTATTCAAGGTACGTTCCTCCCAACAGAGGGCCAAGCTGCAAATAACGGGACAGAATCAGACCCAAACATCCTGCAGTAGCCAGAAGCAGTGGAAGCAACCCCTTCGTGAGAGGCAGCAGTGCCCACATTGCCACCTGACTCACCGAGCTGCTTCCTAAAAAGCTGCTTTTCAGCAAAGAATGGAAGTGCAAGAGCAAGAACCACCTCCCGAACAGAGCCCAACACATCTGAGGGAGGGGAAGGAACTAAAAAGTCTGCCATCTGAGTTGTCTGCACTCCCCCATCCCCTCTGAAAATACTAAACCTTTCATAGAGTGTGCAAGAGGAAGCAAGTACCAACCCCTTGGCTGACACAATTCACAACCCCGTAGATTATCTTAAACCACCATCTTGCCTTAAACCAACCTACCGTACCGTGAACCGTGGCCCTGAGAACCGGGCACAAGTTTTGTTTTTACCAGCTCTGCTGTTAACCTCTAGCCCAGCAATCCTGCAGGTACCTGATGTGAACAGCTCTAACCCAGTAAGACACACCAGATGCCATCTGAGGCCCCATCAGGTTTGGCCAGAAAACAGCTAACTTTAATACACAGGAACTAAAACTTAAGAATTATTTTACCACCCCCTACACACTACTATTCTCCACCAATTGTTATAACGGAAACGATTTACCCCAAACACCAGTATTTCCCTCGAATGATAAAACCACGTATTTCATTTCTCATCTGAAATTTGTCAGACTTCTGTTTCTGTAAAGAGCCATTTAACTGTAACCTAAGATAAGTTGCCCAGAGAAGCTGTGGCTGCCCCATCCCTAGAGGGGTTCAAGGCCAGGCTGGATGGGGCTTTGAGCAACCTGGTCTGGTGGGAGGTGTCCCTGCCCAGGGCAGGGGGGTTGGAACTGGATGATCCTTTAAGGTCCCTTCCAACCCAAACTATTCTATGATTCTATATGTCTTAAAAAAAACCTGCAATGTTATTCTAAGTTTTAATTTAAAGTAAATTTTTATTTAGTCCTATTGTTCTTTTATCATTCGTAAAGACAGAAAAGTTTAATTGCTGAGATACTGGCCCAGGTTGCCCATGAAGTTGTGGCTGCCCCATCCCTGAAGGGGTTCAAGGCCAGGCTGGATGGGGCTTGGAGCAATCTGGTCTGGTGGGAGGTGTCCCTGCCCAGGGCAGCGGGGTTGGAACTGGATGATCCTTTAAGGTCCCTTCCAACCCAAACCATTCTATGATTCAGTGAACACCTAAGTACATAACTGACCATCATAAAGTCATCTAAATCTTTCTCTTGAGAAAACCAAACTGAGTTTCACTGTGGCCATGTTTTCAGGACCAACTGTGGCTTCCCCCTCTAACGCACCCCATTTTCCCCACCCAAAGCTACCTTCAGCGACTGCAGAGACTCCGCGTTCGTGTCGCAGTAGAGGATGATGTTGTTCGCCATGCTGAAGCTCTCCCTGACTCCCAGGTGGTAGAAGAGGGACGGCTGACGGAAGGCATCACTCATCTCTACAACAGCAATATCTGCAGAAAGCAATGGAAAATTGTCAGTGCCACACATTTCTGACAGCCAAGTACTACTACACCATGTCTCTTCACACAATTAGCTTTGATAAGACGACCCGATTTAGGTAGTAAATAAGACATTGAGAGGGATTTCCCTGTTTTAGCTGTTATATCTAAATTTTGAATGTAGTCAGCAGGATGTGGTTTAATTTTTTCTCTTTTCTTTTTTCCTTCCTCCCACTTTTTTTTTTTCTTCCTTAAACGAGACCTTCGTTTCCTCAGGTAAAAAGGGGTAAAACATCACTAAACTATAAAAGTTAAAAAGTTCATTTAGTGCCTTGGAGAATAAAATCTGTTTGGTTAATTGATGACCTTATGGGAAAAAAAAATAAATGAGGTGTATTTTCACCCTCTGTGCAAATTGCAATGATAATTCGTGTAATTAAGGCTTCTATTACAGCAGGCAGCATATTTCCACTGAAAAGGGCTTGTGGGATCAAGAGAGCAAACCAAAAAAAAATTTCTCATCTCCACCTCTCCTGCAAACACCCTTCTGTCTCTTCACCCAATTCAGTTTTTCCTTCCTGCGGATGCTTTTATGGCAGAAAAGAGAGATAGCAAGACAAGCTCTGTAAGCAAAAAGCTTAAGTACCCTCAAGTTTCTCTGGTCTAACTGATCCAATAAGAGAGTCTACCTCTAACCACAACTTTTCACCTCGCCTACTTACATAGATCATTAAAACTGTAATGAAGGTATCCAATAAAAGATAGGCCTCGTGGCCATGCTCTTAACTGGGAAGGCAGTAAGGGCATCTCTCCAACTTGTTGAAAAGTAACATCTTTGAGACATCTGCCCTTTAGCCATATTTTACTGTAACTGGCCTACAGGCTTAGGAATTATTAAAAAGCTGAAGAAAGGATAGATACACACAGGGGGATGAACATTAGCCTATAAGAGCTTAGGCTCTTCAAGAAACAAAATTAAAAGAGAGGAGACTAACATGGTATTAAAAAAAAAAAAAAGAGAAGGAAAACTTTCCCTTGAAAATCAAATACTAAATTATATTTTCTAAAAGTTTCATAATTTGCATTCTGAAAATCTCCCTCTGTCCAATATTTGCAGTGTGGATTCCATCAAATACATTTTATTGAAGGAAGTGCATTGCTAAGACCATACTTATGCTGACTTTCCTTGGTTTTGGGAAACTGAGACATCCCAAAAGCTAACCAAGAATGACGATATTGCTACTATATTTTGTTTGGATGAGATTAGGGCTTGTTTGTTTCTTTTCTTTAGGAAGTTGCCGTAATACAAGCTCTATTTTTAGTTACTCTTATTCACATAAAAGTCTACCCATGAGCAACTCTAAGTCTATGGTACGTTTCTGTTACACTGAACAGGAAGAAAAATTGCGCAACCTGCCATGACTTAATTCTCAAATCTTGCAAGATAACATGCTCTGGCTAGAGTTGCAAAACTAAAAGAGAAATATTACTTCAAAAAGAAAAATAAAGTGACAGAGCCTGACCAAACATAGAATGCAGAAAACGCTTGAGAAATCCTATGTTAAAATGGCAAGTTCCCAGGACCATGAAGAAGGAAAGAATAACTTAAAAAAAATAAAGTTATGTGTGTATATATATTACTGTCAAGATCAGCTGGCCAAATCATAGAATGGTTTGGGTTGGAAGGGACCTTAAAGATCATCCAGTTCCAACCCCCTGCCCTGGGCAGGGACATCTCCCACCAGACCAGGTTGCTCAAAGCCCCATCCAGCCTGGCCTTGAACACTTAAACAGAGGAGGGAAGGACCGCAAGAAAAAGTCTATATTTGTAAGAAAAATTACACTAAAAAATTGGTGTAAACTCTGTTGAAAAACTTGTATTTCTTATGTAACTAAAGAGGATCTCTTTCCATGTTAAGACTTCTATGAAATCCAGGTCTTGCGGATAACCTTCATTTGATAAAGCAGTATATTCCAAAGAATAACTCCAACTTGTGGGAAGCTTTCCTTCTCACTCTAGCAGTTATGTATTTTAAGATGAAGTTGTTCGTTCATGATGAGATCAGATTTCTAAAGTCCAGGTTAGCCCTCAGCGCTGGTACCACCATTTCCAAGGGGAATAGCCCAGCTCTTACCTGCAATTCCAACAAGCCACAAAAAATGTGCACTTTTGGGACCAGGTGTCTATCCAATAAAAAGAAAAAAAAACATAAGCTAAACCAGCTCCTGTGACAGACCCATTTCTCACTATCTTCTTTCACAACATGAGGAGATAAACTCCTCTGACCAAAGGAGGGATCAGTGTATGAAGCACTGGTCAAAACTTCAGAAGTCAAATCCAGAAGCTCGTAAAAAAAGGGTAGTGGTAATGATTCGTATAAAGCACCTGAAATGTACAGTCAAGTGCACTATAAAGTAGCTAAATACTATATTAAGTTATACAAAAGACGATCAGAAGTTTAGAAAAGCTGAGCAAGACTTGATGGGTTTCAATAAAATTCCAAGTCAAGCAAACATACATCAAAATGCTCACTAGTTCAGAAGAGCCAGGTTTTAGCTAAACCGAAAAGAATTGTTTGGTCATCAATACACACACTGCCAGAATTCCGTTTATCAGGCTCTCACTCTCATTTCCCGGAGACGAAATTAATCTAATAGCCTGCTGCAATCAAAGACATTTTCCATTCACTGGAAAATACAGTTTCTCAAGTGGCAAAATGGTATTTCAATAAAGGGGGAAGAATTATCTCAACGGTTACACCGGAATAAACCCTACTCATCCAAGTACTTGCAGTTTCAGTTTCAAGGGAAGTGAAACACTGACCAAGCACAGGAATCAGAGAAGAGCCCTCCCAACACCTAAGCCCTCAGGATGAAGCACTCTGAAGACCAGGGACCAGCAGTTCACTCCATGCTCTTGCACGTCTTCTACGTTGCAGTAAAGAAAGCCTGTTCAGGCTCCATCAGATGGAGGTGGAAGAATTGCAATTCTTGCAACCCCACAGGTTGAGGGAAAAAGTAAATTTTATCCTTTACTTTGGTCTGGAGCACAAGATGAAATTTCACTTTCTCTACCTCATAAAAGAGAATGTGGTTACAGACAACTGATAATATTTAAAGAAAACATGGATGGTATGGTCTTTGCCTTTGTTAGCCATCTTTGACATTATGGCTAAGAAGTCTTATAATAAATCATACAGGAAATTATTGTGTCTTGCTAGTTTATGGACAATAAAGCAAGTCCAGCCATAACTTTCCCTCCCATCTCCTTAAACAACTGGCATGCCTACACAGACGTGACCAAAATGTATCATAAGGATGAAACTAAAGCTTAGTTCCATCCTGGTCAGCAGAAGCAGCGTAAATACAGCACCGGGCAGTTCAGTCTTCTCTTGGTGCCCATTTCCTAAACCACCCCGAGCTCCACCTGCCTGCTGACAGCAACCAAGCCACCTGTGATGAAGCTGCCATCCTACACCTGAGGTGGGTAACCACACACCGAGCTGCAGACATAGCAACAACCACCGAGCAGTCACGCTCTGTTATTAAGCTAACTCATATCGATATCGACAACAGCTTGAAACACACCGCCACACATTCAAGAGAACAAATTACCACGACACTGGGAATCGGCTTCTTATTGCCCTGGGAAACCAGATTCACAGGATGGAATTGGAGGTAGTTGACTTGACCCTTCTTGCCTGAGAAGCAGTGGATCCTCAAGGACACATCTCTGAGAAGCCTGGCATATATCACGATTGTGTTACCAACAATTCCCACCTGCAGTCAAACCCACTTCACTCTTCTTAAACTATGTCTGCAAAGACTGAGAACTTCACATGGAAAATCTCCACTAATAAACCTTTCTTAAGAAATAGTAAAAACTTAACATTATATATGATAACATGGTCAAGAAGGGTAGGTGTCCACCAGTGGATATAAAGCTCTTTGCTCTTGGCCATTGCCAATGCCTTTAGTCACCCAAGAAAACAATAAATGAAACGCGGTGGTCAAAGTTCATCTCCTACTCATTGTTTGAAATATAACAGGGCAAAGAAGAATGTTTGAACAAATGCTCTGAGGTATCGCACACGCACACCCTACTTTTTGATACTACCTGCTTACTACAGCGCTGCCAGGAAAAACAGTGAATACAAACAGAGCAGCTATAAAACTAATGAACGTTTATGTTTGCTATTATCTTCTGATTAATTGGTATTATACACATGGCCATTGCCTTACATTCATTGTCCCACAATTAATCAGCGCAAAAGGAAAGCTGATAACGGCAATTTCTGAGACAGACCAGTATTTAGGGTTCTTTTCCACCTGGGTGTTAAAAGACACAGTAAGATACTCTTTTGAGAGAGATATAGGAAGAAAAGGGCTTGTGACAAGATTTGTTTCGGTGCCAGCCTGAACACTAAGCCTTTTCCATACTGCAGTAGCAGCTCTCCATCTGGCATTATGACAAGGGTTTCCACAAGCCATGATGACATTTGCTATTGGGTAAGCTTTCAGAAACAAGCAAACAACATCCTTATCTACTTCAACTTCTACACCGTTCTCTCCGCTTGGCACGGACATCCTCCTCTTCAACTTGAAACTGCCCGCAGGAGGTAGGGAAACCTGCTTTGGAAACCCTGGCACCACGTCAGTACAGTTTGGTTTGGTATTTCTGGTTCAAGCGTGCAAAACCACAGCGTCACCGACTTGTCACCACCACTGGAATCAGACGTTTCCCATCAGGAGCATTTCATACGTCTCCCAGACCGGAAACAATTGATGGGAGATGCTGGGGTGAGAACATCTAAACACGGGGGAAGGGCTGACCTCCCAGGAAACCCGTCCGGCTGAGCCAGTCTGTTGGGAGAGGCTGGCCAGGAAAAGAACTTTGGATATGGGGAAGGAAAAGCAGATAATGACCCTACAGGAGAGTTAAACATGCCATATGCTAGAGGAAAAGCACAGTATTTGTAGAAGCACCAGTTGATGTGCAAAGTATGCTCAAGGGCACCAAGACAGAGACACGTGATGGACACGTGCTAGCTGTTATCTAGCGTAAAGCATTGTGGTTCAGGATCCTTATAGTGATCCTGGCTCAAGCAGTCTCATTTTTTCTGAAATAGCAGCAGAGATCCTGCATCCCCAAAGCACAAACCAGAGCCAGTCCTGCAGTCTACTCTAAAGGGGAATTTTTGAGCACACATCCCCAGCAGATACCACACAAACCCAGCAGATGGGTGGGTGTCCCTTCCTGGATGCTGCCTAGCACGAAGTGGACATAGAAATAATTGGAGCACCTAATACTTACCCCAAAAGCACCAAGTTACCTTTAAATACAACAGTACCATGCCCCCCACGTGTTTGTATCAGATCTAGTGTGGTCAATACCCACTGAGACAAGTGAGTAGGACTATCTGTTGGCTTGGAGGGGTGGGGCGAGTGAGAAGGATCAGTTGCCTCCTAGATCAGATGATCTCACTTTCCACCCACACAATCACTAGATCCCACACGAAGAAGGCATCAGACACCACAATATCTGCAGGGATGCAACGGAATACCTCCATAGTTTTCCTTAAGATTGAGGGTCACACGTTGTTCCAGTAAGGAAGGAAATTTTATCCTCCATACAGAAATGGATGCAGCATCCACTTGTTCAGGAACCCCAGATATAACATCATCCCAGGAGGAAGAGTTCTTTGAGGCACAAGACAGAAAATAAACCAAAACACATACACACGCCCCAATCCACCTAATTATGGATACAAATTAAGCATCTATACCCATACTGACAGAATCTGTACATGAATTTATTTAGATGTCTGGGAATCTGCTCAATAATAAAAATAAATTAGGTAATCACTTTCAATATTTTAAAAGAAGAAGGATTGCTTTTATAGTTGCTGATTTCTTGATAGATAAGGTAAGAAAGAACTACTTAAGCTAAAGGATGACAGCGTGGCTCAAGAGCAAATATATGCTGCTCCTGTATAAATTTAAACCAGAAATCACAAGAAAGTTCAGAACCCACAAATCAGGATGTCCTGGAGCACCTCCCCAGATGTTTAACTGATGGGTGGCGTTTGCTCTGCTGTCACTCGGGAGCACTGCAAAACTCGAGCTCTCTCCCACCATACACCAGGGTGCTTCTCAGAAAAACCTGTGCAAATTGACTCCTTGCCCACTTTTGTAGCTCATTGGTTCAGATCATTCTCATAAAACCAAGTGTAGGACTTCACCAAGCAGAACCATCCACACAAGAAGGAGAGAAAAAACAACTGATTGGGTTTTTTCTTTTTTTTTTAATAACAACAGTATTCTAGACTGAGAGCTTCTGAGTGAAACCCCAGCCTTGTTGACTGCACTTCAAGGATGTGAAGGGAAAAGAACTTGTTGCTTCTGTAATTCAAGGCTGATGGGAGCAAAGCAGAGGGTACTTATCGAAATAAAACAGCAGAAGCTGGCAACTAACTGGTAACACAAAGAAAGTTCATACAGATGTTAGAAAAGGAATGAGATGGGGGAAAAAAACATAGATGACAAACATAAAAGGGGAGTGTGTAGGAAGCTACATAGCAAACTACATGACAAAATGAAAGTGACTATATCAACGATCTGAAGACAGCTGGAACAATATAGAAAGGCTTTCTGCTGAAGACAAAAAAAAAAGAAAATGAAGAAGAAAGCTTGATATTCAAAAAATCCACTCTCTCTTGGCCCAAGACAAAGGACTGTAATGTTATCACATGATTCCAACCCCCAACAATTGAAAAAAACAAACCCACTCTCAGCTTGATGCATGTGGGAGGAACTCGGGATTAGGCAAGAATAAAAGATGACAAGCAAACAAAGAGCCATTTATTTAAAAATAACCTCAATACGTTCAGGCTCACTGCATCTGTATCAATCCCAGTGAAACAGGCTCCCTAGTGCCAAGAACACCAAATAATAAATATTATCTCAAGTCCAAACTTTGCATCAGAAAAAATACTCAGAGCTCAAAGAGGTAACTAATGAGGCTCAGCTGAAGGCTTGAGCACATTGCAAGGACAGTAAGTGTTAGGACCTGTTCCAAACATCAATGTGTTTTTAAACAATCTACAAACACAACAGCAGAAAAAGTTACGGAAAACAAGGCAAGCTGTAGCAACTCAGCACTTCTGCATTTAGAAGTTTTGTCCAAAGGATCCACACCACTGCAAATTTTTTTTTTTTCAATGCAGACCAATCACAGAATCACAGAATAATTTGGGTTGGAAGGGACCTTTAAAGATCATCTAGTCCAACCCGCTGCAATGAGCAGGGACATCCTCAACCAGATCAGGCTGCTCAGAGCCCCATCCAACCTGACTTTGAATGTTTCCAAGGATGGGGTATCTACCACCTCGTTGGGCAGCCTGTTCCAGGGTTTCACCACCCTCATGGTAAAAAATTTCTTCCTTATAACTAGTTTAAATCTTCCCTCTTCTAGTTTAAAACCATTACTCTTTGTCCTATTACAACAGGCCATGCTAAAAAGTTTTTCCCCATCTTTCTCATAAGCCCCCCTTTAAGAGGGGGCTTATAAGACCAAGCACTCCCTTGGCTTGGACAAGATCCCAAAACACCCAAAAAAATAAATAAGAGATGCGATGGTATCTGTGCGATTATTTTGGTTTATGATTTCAAATTATGTGCCTTGAACACATAAGAGGAAGGAGGATTATTCATTCTCTGGAGAAGAAACCGAGACTACCCAAGACAAAAGTACTTGTAGGACCACAGGTGTGCCAACAGAAGAGCTCAGAGAAGAAAAAGTCCTACAAAATCAAAACAGCCAGGCCTTGCAGATGATGGAAAAGTTTCCTAAAGTCTAAAGGAGCTGTAGAAAGTTTGCCACAGCTCCAAAGGTACAGAGTTCATTAAAACAAAGGCAGGAAACAACAACCCACCTGAAGGACAGGCGGGAAGTTGATCAAATATTCTTTTTATTTCTATTTATTTCTGCCTTGGTGACCTGAAGTTTTCTCCACCTAAGAAGAGTAGCATTCTGACCTTTTTTTCTAATAACATCTGACTATTTTCATTTATGTGGTTATATATTTGGCTTCTTTGAGCAGCCCTCTGAGGTAAGAATGTCCAGGCAGATCCACCTCCAAGTTGCAAAAAGCAACCCTGGGTTTCCTTGCAGCAGAGGGATCAGATCAAAGCTCTGTGTAGCTCAGTATCTCCTCTCTGCCAGAAGCCAGCAGTCAACACTGTAGATTGTAAGAAAGGGGCAAATAAAGACCGACCTTTCTCAGTCAGCAAACCAGAGACATTTTCAGAGAATTCTTGAGCTAACTAGAAAGCTGAATAGCAACAACTAATACAGCCATTAATGTGTGAATAATTTCATCTGCTTTTCTTCATATTCATTACTTTGCATTCACTATCAGTGAACTTCAGCTGTCCTTTCCCTGCCCATTTGCCTGGTACCATAAGACCTTCTGCAATTTTTTACAGGCAATTTGTTATAGTTTTGACTAGCCTGCACATCAAAAAATATTGCCATCACCCTGTTCACCAGCGCGAAGTTTCCAGATCAGCCACGAATCCTCTGAAAAGCCTATTCAATTCAAAAAGAAATTACAGATCAATGCTTTCACAAGCATATTTTTCTACTGGCAGCTTCACTTCATTGCAAAACTGATTTTCTGTTCCATTCCTTTAAGAACCCATTCATCTGAAGGCAGTAAAGATGTCATCCCCAGTCATTTTGTCTCTTAAAGTATCTTTGGTGCGGTATCCCATCAAAAGCTTTTTGACATCCCAATATACTGTCTGAAATGGATCACCCTTAAGTACAGGCTCACAAAAAAAAGTGTGTTTTCCCTCTACAAAAAAGCCATGTCAACTCTTCCCTACCACCAGATTTTATCCATGCAACATATTCTTGATTTTTATTTTCAGCCCATTCGTCCACCTCCTTTTCCTACGTGGTCAACATCAACTAAAGCTGGAAGTCACACACCGTAATTAACAGCTCCACTTGTTTCAGTCAGAGCTCCTTGAGGACTTTTGAGTCATCATCACATAGTTCCTATGAGCTGTTGCTATCCATTTTACAACCCTTTCTCCTGGCAATTTAAATCTGAGGGTGGTCCTCAGCCTTATCCCTTCAAAGAAAGTCTTTCTTAAGATCAGAGCAGGAAAGCTGCATCTTTCTAAAGTCCTCCTTTTCCATCTTGACTGCACAGGGTCCCTACCTTGCTCCCTGTTGGTGAACCATTCAAGAACGCTTTATTTTGTAATCTCTCTTCAGCAAGTATTGCTCAAACTCTTTTGGAAACTGTCTTACTAAGGCTTACACTTATTTTGCCATAGTTCATGATTTTTTTAACTTGTCTTCTTATCTGGACAAAAGTTCTCCTTTCAAAAGGCATCATTCTATTCCTTCATCCTTTTGGCAGTGTCACCTTCCATGGGTTACTTTAAAATTTCTTTTAATACGTAGCATGCATTTTCTGAAAGCACTTTTCCTTAAAATGTCTTCGTGCCATCTGAAAGCTCTTCCTCCTTTTAGTTACTCTTTTCAATTTCCTGTTAAGAAGCTTGCTCATTTTTATCCAAGTTCTAGTAGAAACATGATGTGCACCAAGCCAAACTAAAAGGCTAAGACAGATCAAGACAGAGTGTGTAGACCCTTCTGAAGATGGCCAGAAATGTGTCCATTAAGCTGTTGGAAAAAAAAAAAAAATCCAGAAGCGTTTCTAATCCAAAAAAGTAGAATTTTTTCTTACAACATTATTTTCAAGCCATAGGTGTCAACATTTCCCAATCCAGTGATACCACAAATCGTTTAAACATAGAAGATTCATGAGCAGCGAGCACAGACTGAAAAATAAATACATAGTATTTCAGGAATATGATGAACAGCAGCTGGAATGCCTGGATAAAATGGGGATCTTCTCAGGCTTCTGAAAATTTGGAAGCAGAAGTATTGTAAGAGATGTAAAAAACCACATTTGTTAAGTGTCTTTACTTAGTCAAGAAAATATTTTGACTATATAATCAAGAAAAAATCTTGACTATATATCAAGAAAATATTTTCTTGACTATGAAGAAAATATCTCTCATAAATAATACAGTATTTGAGAATTTTAGGCCCTGAGCCTCATCATAACCAAAGGTACAAAACACATCTATCATCCCCGGCTCTCACCACCCTCTCCACAAAAATCTCTACATTGCAGCATTTTCACTGCTGTGTCCTGTGTTTTCCCAGGAAAAGGAAGACACTGAGAAAACTACGTTTCCAGGGGCTTATGATTCTCACATGCCATGTTCTCCAACAGAGAACACCATCGCCTCTTAAGTGCACAAATCTTTATTCATTAGGCTTGATCCAGAAAGGAATATATTCTTAGTAGCTCTGCTGCAAAGTAATCATAACAATTCATATTCTGTTAAAAAAACTAATATGAGAAGTCTCATCTAAAGTATCTGATCATAACTATTAAGGTGGGAATATGCTGTGTTGCTACAACTTAAGGCTGGGTCCAAGACTCAGGAATTTAAACGTCTCTCTCCTACTTTTGGCAGTCTGCTCTTGAATATTTTAAGATAAACTCCGAGTTCTGTAAAAACCACACCATTTTTTCTTCCAGGATGAGAGAATTGACCCTCGATTCACTGTCAAACCGCAGCGCAGTATCACAAGGAACTGTGCATCACAAGGTACCTGCATTCCCGAGCTGTAGATCAATATGGCTAGAATTTTAGGAATGGCACCCATTTGGGAAACACCCTGAAGGACAGGAGGGGAATTTGTTCTGAAGGGAGACTGACAATGAGTATTTATTATCCTCTATGCTTAGGGATGCTGAAATAAAATGGAAAACTGTCTAGACAGCACACAGAAAAGAAGAATAAAAAAATAAATATTATTTTACACATACTGGCAGTCACAGAACAAAGAAGCTAGCACTGTAGGCTACTGCAAAAAAAACCACATCTTTTGTACTGTGTAAAGGGGAGTTTCATATGAAAAACACAAGACATCATAATCCTCCCCTACCTGGCACTCACAGGCATGAAATGAAATACTGGGCACAATCTGGGGCAGAACTGAAAGAAGAAAGTCAAACTGGCAAAGTACCCAGAAGAAAGAAATAAAACATGAGAGTGGTAAGAGATCTAAAGACAGATGATTAAGGAGGAATTACTGAACAAACTAGAGTTGTTTCACTTATGAGGAAAAGAAAATTATTGCTGGACATGCCATAACTCCTCACTGTATAAAATCTTGCTGCCAAGCAGAATCGTAGAATGGTTTGGGTTGGAAGAGACCTTAAAGATCATCCAGTTCCAACCCCCTGCCGTGGGCAGGGACACCTGCCACTAGACCAGGTTGCTCAAATCCCCATCCAATCTGGCCTCGATCATCTCCAGGAATGAGGCCTCCACAACTTATCTGGGCAACCTGGGCCAGTATCTCAGCAATTAAATTTCTCTGTGTTTGTGAACAAGAAAAGAACAATAGGACTAAACAAAAATTTACTTTAAATTAAAACACAGAATAAGATTGCATGGTTGTTTACCTTAGATTACATATGCGTCCAAACTAAAGGAGATTTGGGGAAAATACAGTCCATCTTTAACGTCAACTGGGTTCACTCAGGGTTT
Source organism: Tringa tobata (assembly GCA_033628505.1). Taxonomy (NCBI): domain Eukaryota; kingdom Metazoa; phylum Chordata; class Aves; order Charadriiformes; family Scolopacidae; genus Tringa; species Tringa tobata. The sequence continues at coordinate 2,294,546 of JAHREE010000490.1, forward strand.
AGGGGTGGGTGAAGACTCCTTGCTACTAGAAAAATCCATTAACAGACTGGATTCCGCTTGGTGGGGTGAGGGCATCAATACCTGATCCACCCCTGGAATTCAAGGTGGATTAGCGACTCCACGGACACCCTGCCAACCCTATATTCTTCTACAATTTGCATTGCCCTTTTTATATTTGCAAACTACGCTATTCTCATTTAATAAAGAACATACTGCACTCCTGCTTCTGACTTCACACAATTAGGATGCTAACTTTGTCAGTTTTCTTCATGTTTACAACGCATTCTTAACAGTTTAATGATTATAAAATTAAATAAAATAGGAATGCTTTTATGCCAATATCTACTGTACAGCCTGTACACACAGGATTGATCTAGTACATTTTGATTATATTTCAGAGAAGCTTTCATGAAACATAGAAATTAATATTTACAATAAAGAAGCAGATAATAAACATCTCCAGCAGCCTGAGACCTCATTTTATTTACTCTTTACAAGAAAACGCTGTTATCTGGATTGGATGGATGAAAACTGGTAGAAAACCCCCCTTTTAAATTTCTGTGAAATGAAAAGATAAAATGGGAAGTTTGCTCAGAGAGTGCTGAACAGCACTGTAATTCGTTTCAGCACAGAAAGCAAATTACACAAGAATAAAGCAAGATGTGCCACGGAAAGAGCTCCTTTCACTCCAGCACATTCTAGATGTCCTTCATGTACTTTCAGTGTTTTTGCACAAATTAAGGGTTGCATAATATACCCCCACACACACACCCCCCAACCAAAAGAAGTTCCTAGAAGCACCTTCTATAAAACCTTCCTCGTGCGTCCGAGGACAGATAGACTCTGGGAATTGCAATGAAGGACGTTGCCTTCAGAAGTGCTCCATATTAACCAAACTTTCTTCCACTTAAGTCAAAGGTAGTTACTGAAGAGCAAAGGCATTAAGTTACTGATAAGAACTTTTAAAAACAAACCAACCCCTTCCCACTGGCAGAAAATTGTCCAAAATATCCAGATTTATTGCCCTACAGAGAACCATAATTAGTTTGTATTCTTCACTAACACCAGCTACATCAACAGGAACTGTTCTTCACTGCTTTTATCCACCTCCAACATATCTACAGGCACCACTTGAACCACAAAGAGTAAAACACAGTTGTCAGAAAGTGGACTGTGAAAAGTGTGTGCTAAAGCATCCCTAGGGATATCCTCACTTGGTCACCAAGAGGATATCCAGCTAAGATGAGCTTCATTTCCCCAGAACCCAGGTTGCCCCAAGCACCTACGATGTCTCGGTACCTTCTAAGGAGGTCCTCTCAGACACGCTCATCAGTGCATCCTAGTCCCCCTCCTCCTGACACTGCTCTACAGGTCTCAATTCCAGGTTTCTGGAATTCATGCTTCAAAAAATATGAGCTTAAAGACTGAATTCCTCGGCTTCACTTCAAAGGTGATGCACAAATTAAGGACACAGAACTACTGCCAAAGAAAAGCATCCTGACAGGAGAGTTCCTGGAGCTCCCCTGTGATGAAGCTAAGAAGGCCAGCCAGGTGGCCACAAAAAACACATCCCAAAGCCAACCTAGCACTACACTTATGGACAGCTTCCCTGCTGTTTCAGATGCCAGATCCTCACCCAGAATAAACCAGCATGCTTCTGTAAATCAGGTTATATTAGCTGATGGTCTTACCCACCTGGCATTAAATAGGTCAGCCTTGTTCATCATCATCATTTGCATCTACTTCTGGAAAACACTGACAATTTCATTTGCCTAGCAAATTAGTTAGAAAATCTGCATCATCTATCAACAAACTGTGTCAATTTGGCCTTAAGGGCAGTAGCATTAAGTCAGATCAAAAAGGCCACCGAGTCTAGTACCTTATCTCTACCACTGCCAACACCCATTATGAAGGAAAAGAAAAGAAACAGAACAACTGTGGAGCCACCTGGTACATCCTTAAAGTTTCTGAAAATTCAACACCCCAAAGAGGTCCTAGGTCATTTCATGTCTCCACTGCACATATCAGGTCTCAGCAAAGCCATCCCTCGTGAATTTTAGTCCTTCTGAAGCCTGTTTAATTATATCCTTGTATGGAAAAGCACTTCTTTTAGCTTATTCTAATGTTGCTTGCAGATAAGAGCTAGAAGGCCAAAAATTAAAAATGAGTAATTGTTCTTAATCACTCTTTCCTTCCCATTCCCAATTTTAAATTATGTCACCTTTCCCTTTGTTTTCCTTCTGAAGACACCATATCTATTCAGTCTCTATCTGCATGGAAACAATTCCATGAATGCTTTTGATAATCCCTTTTTCCTTTGTCTGTGTTTTCCACCAAGTTACAAATTCAGTTTTTGAAACGAGATGAGCAGAGATGTATGCAGTAATAAAGATATGACACGTCACAGATTTATACAGCGTGTGACTTATCTAGTTTCTCCTCTGTTTCTTTCCGAGTAACTCCTGATGTTTTTATTTATTTATTATTCCCATGAGGTCTTCAGAAATTTAGCTGCAATGCCTCTAACCTCTGGTAAGCATCCTAATAGATTAGAAACTAAGTATGCCCAGCAGCATTTAGTCTTTTTGTGTCTCTGTCTATTCATTTGCTTTTAAAATGAGGCTAGTGACCACACTGGCCAGTATTTCTTGAAACCAACCCATATAAACACTAGTTTATCAACTGTGTCACTGCTCACAGGTTTCCAGGTAGCAAAGCATGTTCTTTCCCCTACAGGCAAAACAATAAATTCACCATCTGCAGCACATGAATTTATTGTGCTTTACTGTCTACGTGCAATGTTCTAAATATTCATTATCTAAATTCAAAAGATTCTAATTTTTCCCACTCATCTGCACCTTAAAAAGCCCGTCTTCATTCCATTTCAAATAAATCCTTGAAAAACAGAAAGATACATCAGTCTCTGATCCCATATTTTATCTACCTTATCCATTTCCAGCTCTTCCTTTTAAAAAGAAAAATAATTAAAATTAAAAAAGAAAAAAACCAAGAAAAAAAACAACAACACTTTTTTATCACCAACAAAGGCAAGCTACAGAATTACAGTTAAGTTGCTTTTTCCACTTAACACTAGTACTGAAGGCTTCACAAGTCAAACATGACTTGATAGAAGGTAGGACCCAGGGTTTGGTGAGACCCTACTGACCTGTAAATCAGAAGCATGAATTTTGCACGCAGCCCTCCTTGCAATTTAGCAGGGAAAAACCTGAATCCTCTGTACCACCTTCATCACTCAGCCACGCAAATCAATTCACTTCAGTCAACACAGGGGAAAGTGCAGGGTAAACACTACAGACCTGATTACACTTAGCTTGAAAGATCCCCTGGGCTCCACCAAAACCACCGCATAAAGGTGTCTCCTTCGCACAGAAAATGAATTCTCATATTTAAAGATGAGACTATAGTTTGGAGTATTCAGAAATTAAGAAAAACCAACCCTCTATGAGAATCTGACATACACCACTAACGCAGCACACAGCACTAGCACTTAATTCACAAAAGATATAGCCAGAATCGGTGTCCCACTTCCCAAAGTGCTCCACAGCATGGACTTAAATAATCTCGCCCTGTGACACAAAAGCCTCGAATCCTTTTAAAATATTTAAAGTGCCTCGTTAGAAGCTAACAAGGATGAGGAGTTTATCTCCAGAAGAAAGAAGCAAAGTTGCAGCCTTGTACACAGTTGCGGATGCACAAGTTTGATTACAGTGCAAGTAGTACTGCCAGCTACAAGAAAGTTTGGAATGGCTGGTTGTTTGTAAACCTCACCTCTCACTGGCTCCCGAGGACAATAATTACAAGAGTTTCAAATAAAATAGTAATAAAATAAAATAAAAATACCTTAATCTAGGAAAAACAACAAAACCTGAAATTTTGAGATCGTTAGACTTCCAAAATTTTAATCAATTTAGAAGACATACTCAAAGCTGAAGTACACTAGTTTTTTCTGCAAGTTGTGATTCTGATCCAGCTTCTTAATTTAGGCACACAGTGCACGATCACTGGATGTTTGGAACTGGTGGCCCAGAAACTTTATTAGAACCAGATCATTTTAAGTTCAGACAGACACAGATTAATTCAGGCTACTTTGTTCAGCTTAGGTTCATCTCCATTTCACATAAATCTATTTTAAAATTAAGTTCAGAATTTGAGAAGTGACTCTCTGCGTGAGCCAAGTGGAGCACAGATCCCATCGCTACCCCCCAGGTTTCAAGCCTGTCATTACTCTGACAGGGTAAGAGAATCACAGAATGGTTTGGGTTGGAAGGGACCTTAAAGATCATCCAGTTCCAACCCCCTGCCATGGGCAGGGACACCTCCCACCAGACCAGGTTGCTCCAAGCCCCATCCAGCCTGGCCTTGAACCCCTCCAGGGATGGGGCAGCCACAGCTTCTCTGGGCAACCTCTTCCAGTGTCTCACCACCCTCACAGGAAAGTATCTAATCTGAATCTCCCCTCTTTCAGTTTAAAATTGTTCCCCCTCGTCCTATCACTCCACTCCCTGATGAAGAGTCCCTCCCCATCTCTCCTGTAGCACCTTTAGGGACTGGAAGGGGCTCTAAGGTCTCCCCGGAGCCTTGTCTCCTTCAGGCTGAACAACCCCAACTCTCTCAGCCTGTGTCAGTGAAGGGGAGAGGAGGGATTATACAAGGACGCCTTATTATTAATGAGGAGGGCAAAAGTATGTCTTTGTGTACACACAGAAAAAGTTACTTTGCATTTACGTTCCCAGATTTTCACACTCAAATTTCCTGAGAAGCAACTATTAATTTGCAAACCAACACAGAAAATACTCTATACCCCTAAAAGCGACCGCGGCTCTCACCACCGTACCATCTGCCACTGCCCGGCCTCACCAGTCACTGCACTCTTGCATCCCACAGCAGAAAACGGATATGACTCACCCGACTCAAATTCTTCATGCTTGACATGATGGCTGCTAATTGCTGCAAAACGAGATTAAACAGGTCTGATAAGCAGGTCCGCGTTCAGCTTTGTCAATGGCAACTCCAGGTGGCCTTCGATAGCTGTGATTTCATTCTCATTCAACTACAGCAAAAAGAATAGCCTTGACTTTTTTTTTTTGTTGTTTTCTCACTGTCTACATGAAGACAGGAAGGCTCAAAGTTTACTTCCAAAGGCAAACCATCTTTGCACATGATTCCAGTACCAACAGCTGCTTTTGTTTTGCCACAACACTGATTTAGAATTCCTGCAATACACCCTAATCTCCAGCCATTCTGTAAGAGGTTTTGAAACTTTTCTTCTGATTTGATGTTAAGGATCACAAATGTTCTTCTCTTCTTACCAGAAATGAGTCACTTCTAAATCCCCCCTGATCACGGTGGCAGCTCACGAACTCCGAGGAAACCTGAATTCTCAGCTCCAGCTGCACTCCCCTGCCAAACCTCAGGCAAGTCACTTTACGCTCTATCCCTCTGGTTTTGCTACCCTTAAAATGATAAACTTGCTATTCATTCCCTCCATAAAGTGCTTCAGGACCTCGAGATGAAGTCCACAAGTAGACACATCACCCACATACAGGCACGGCCAGCATCATGGCTGCTAAAAGCAACTTTGAGATAAAACACGTGAAGCCCTGTAAGTGTTGAATTTAATTCTGAATTACCTACACATGGACATTCACCAAGCTAGCACAGTGTCGAGTGCCATATTTAGTAAAAAAAGTGTTATTCTGGTAGTGGTTTTTGAAACAGAACTAGTGCCTTTGCTACAAATGAGGTTATGCATTTTATATTTTTGAGTAAGAACAAGGACCAAAAGAATAGGAACACAGTCAAATATTTCATTTGAGAAAACAGACTACAAACTAATCTATCACCACAGCAGAGAAAACCCATGCTAGGTAGACCACAACTAAACCAAGGAAATTACACTAGAAGCAGCTTATGAATTCATCAATTCCAACTGGCTAAATCAGCGTTCCAAGAGAAAGTTTGATGACTGGCATAGGTTAGTCGAGCCAAAAATGGTAGGAATGACCACTCGCATACTTTACAGATGATTTAATCTTTATTTTAGTCATTCTGTATTCTACGTAAGGGTAAAAATGTTTTCATCCCAAAAAACTTCTGGAATTCAATTAGTATTCCAAGTGGCCTGGTACCAATTAACTAAAATAACTCAGTATGCAAGATCGAACTGCAAGATTCAACGTAGGCTTCAAGCTCCATTCAAACTGAAGTGATGAACTGGTAAGATAACAAGTCATTTATGCTAAAATTAGAATTCTTTTTTTCCTACAACAATTACTGATATGAATAGGAAAGCTACACAGATGCAAGTCTTTGAATAATTGCCAGCGAAATAGATATTCAGCTTTACACCAACTGAATAACCAACACAGATGGTAAGAAACGCATCTCAGTTTGCATTTGTACAGTATTAACACTTGAATTCTCACGCTTTAGCCTCTTCTTCAACTTCTAAAGAGCAGAAAGAGAATCATTTAGGAGTAAGAAACATTAGAGACACTGACCCAAAAAAAGGGAAAACACCCACCATCTATTCACACGTTCATTTTGAGCACAGTAACCACTCTTTCACTGTGAGGAATGCTGAGATTTGGCCAAAAATACCTGGATACAAAGGCCAGAACGTTAAACCATGAAACCTAGGGACCAGTTTTGCCAGCATTAAACAAATAATTTACAATAGCACAAGTCCAAATTAAGCTCCTGAAACTTCATTTGTTTCTCTCACAGCCAATCTTCTTCATTTTCCATACTGAAGGCTTTTCAGTGTAACTGCAGCAATGCAGAGCAGTTACATTACGCTGAAATTAATTACTGAAAAATCTTATACCTTTTATCAAAACAGGAACTGAAAGATGCTCTCACAGTTATGCCTTACAGTTGGGCTGAAAGTCCAGAAGTACTAAAAGGGAAAATAAAATTTTTACATCATATTCAGTTATGACTTTTTGGATGTTATGTGCAGATACAAAGGCAGTGATGATCCCTGCTGGAAAAGACGCACAAACACTGTACTTGCAATCTAGTTCTAGAGAGTGTTTTTTGGAAGGATTCCTTTTCAACAGTTAACACATATTAGCATATTATTTGCTCGATGGCTACTGAGGCCCAACACTTGCAATAGCCACCCACTGCCCTTCATTCAGTTTAAGGGCTCCAAGAAAGACTGTGAATTCGGAAGCAAAGATAGCTGTTGGAATTGTGCACTCACAGATTTCACTGAATTTTTAGAGTTGGAAGGGACCATAGAGACCATCTAGTCCAACTCCCCTGCTGAAGCAGGATTGCCTAGAGCTAGAGCATGTTACTCAGGACTGCATCCAGGTGGGTCTTGAAAATCTCCAAAGAAGGGGACTCCACAACCTCCCTGAGCCACCTGTTCCAGGGCTCTGGCACCCTCACTGTGAAGAAGTTTTTTTCCTCAAAGATGTGAGACCTTTAACCCACCTCCCTGGATAGATACGGCACATGTCCTCAGCTGTCCATGTGAGCTTAAAATCTCTTCAGAGGAGCACATTTGTTACACCTAACCTAGGAAAAACCAGTAAAGCAGCGCTGATTGATTAAACATGCCCCAGGCCCCACTTCTGCACAAAGACCAATCATAGGATCCTCTAGGTTGGAAGGGACCTTTAAGATCATCGAGTGCAACAATCAATTTAACACTAACAAAAACCATCACTAAACCATGTCCCTCAGCACCACGTCTGCCCATCTTTTAAGTACCTCCAGGGATGATGATTCAACCACTTCCCTGGGCAGCCTGTTAAATTGAAGACCAAGCAGCATGGGATGGCCTACGTTTATCTTAAAGTCTCCTAGCCCCAGGTTGCTGCCTTCAGACTGGCCACTGGGAACACTACGGAGACTGTACTAGTTGGCGCAGGCCAAAAGCCTGCCAGAAGCTCTATAAACTTAACTGCGTAGATGACTGAGCTCTGGTAACCACAAATATCTCATTTTCTAGCAGAGACGTGGTCACACATTTCAATTCGAGGGGCAGAATCTTTTGAACTTTCAGCTGATGAGACGTCCTGGGGTTTTTGTTCCAATCCAGGGCAAAACCCAAACCATGTTTTCAAGCCTTCCCGTAAACCGAAAAAGTTTCTGAAAAAACATCAGGCTGAGAGCACAAACAAGCTGGCACGGCCAACACATCTCCTTCACCACCCTTGCCGGAAGAGGAAAGGATGTGAGGCAACCCACAACGAGACAGGATCAAGAATAACATGAAACCACACCTTGAGGCAACCTCAACCCTGGTTGCTGCAGCCCTGCTTTTGGCCTGTCCTCTGGACCGCGTGCTCCGCTCAGAGAACTTACCCAACCTAAAATAACTAGAAATAAGTAAAGGAGTGAGTTACTGACCAGGTCGGCTCCTCACCCACCTCATCACATAATGATCTGAAGACTGAAAGAAGCACCAAGAAGTGCATTAGTCCAGCTTTTCATCCACCCATGAGCTGCCATGGGACTGCACCTTGAAGAGATACACAACACTCTCAACTCTTCGCGCAGTCCTAATTATTTGAGAGGGAGTGCATACAAAAAAATGGACTTTGATCTTCTTTCCCTATTTAGCACTGCAGCAGCACACTCTTAGCAAGAGGACAGGGACTCTTGGAGAGGGACTCTTTGTCAGGAAGTTTAGGGACAGGACAAGGGGTACCTGTTTTAAATTGGAAGAGGGGAGATTGAGATTAGATATTGGGAAGAAATTCTTTGCTGTGAAGGTGGTGAGACACTGGAAGAGGTTGCCCAGAGAAGCTGTGGCTGCCCCATCCCTGGAGGGGTTCAAGGCCAGGCTGGATGGGGCTTGGAGCAACCTGGTCTGGTGGGAGGTGGCCCTGCCCATGGCAGGGGGTTGGAACTGGATTATCTTTAAGGTCCTTTCCAACTCTAACCATTCTATGATTCTCTTTTCTGATACTGACGTGCACATTGCAATGATTGCATCCTTTATTTATTTATCAGCATTAAAGATTATTTGAAAACATGCCATGTCTGCCAGGCCTTTTAGTGTTGGAAGCCTGAGACAGCTCTACCGCAAAAGCACGGCTAGAAATTACCACAGCAGTAGCCCTGAGTCAATAGTTTCAATTCCTAATAGATAAGGAATAAATAAATAACCTCTTGTGAATTGAATGCAATCCTGAAGACAGGCACCTGCCAATTCGCAACCAGCCCCGGCATAAACTGGAATCCACTGAGGCTCGGGCAGTCTGCCTACTGGGAAATTTTTCCACCAGAGCTACTATTAAACTACTTGAACAGAGAAGAAATATAAAGACAAAATACCAGGTTGTCAACACACTGATGGCTCAAAGCAGAGACACTTCTGGGACGCCACAGAAAACAAACCAAAATGCAAGCAGTTAAGCAACAAAAGGGACTGGAAGTTTTCCAGTTACACACCCATCTGGCAGGGTTTGCTCCAGAAGCTCTTGCTTGAGATTAGTCCATTTTCCTTTTATTGCATTTTGGCCTTCTTGCATCAGCTGGAAAAGGGAGATCATAGGTTCTGGTAACAGAATTACTGGCAAGAATCCTTATTTTCTTGCTTCTTTTGTGGAACACGTTTAGAATGCAGACTTTTAACACTTTCTCCATTCTATGATTCTGTGGTTTTTCCTCAAAACTGTGAAATGCACCCAAATGTGCTGAGTTATTTGAACCGGGTTAAAACTGCTTCACACTTAATGACCTCCACAAACTTCTGTTGCTATTAAAGCTTCATAGGAGTTAGTGCATCTGAGCAAAGCTTCAATACGAGCTGTTGGAGGGGCAGCTGAATCCAGCCCATGGGATACTTGGCAGCTCATCTGCAAAGAGTTCTGCCATACACCTTGAGACTGCTCCAGCAAAAAGCCTCGAGCTTCCACCCTCACGCCGAGAGGTTCAGGAGATATTTTCTCTCTCAAGCTACAGATGTGGACTCAGCCATGCCGTGTGAAGTTCAGATTTCACCGCCGGAGATGGCCTTCTCTGGCTGGGTCAGGGCACCCACGTCCTGCCCCTTGGGCTGCGAGAAGTAAAAGAGGAAAAAAAAAAAAACCCAAGCAGTTCTCTGCTCACTCTGATCTAGGGATAGGAAAGGACATAATCCCTCAAGAGCAGACCAGAAGTTGCAAGACCCCAGCACTTCCTCAAAGATAACAGCGTTGGCCGCACCAGCCTGCTCTCACGACACGGGTAATTCCTTTTCTCCCACCCTCCTCTTCAAGCTGCAGCACCAGAGAAAATGCTCTCTTTCCCCTTTACCAGCACCCTTTAAAAAAAAAAAATAAAATAAATAAATCCTGCTTTATACAGCAATGCTGTAACTGAACAGGGTATTTTGGAAGTCCTCCCTTTTTTTCTGGTTTGTCCCTGCAATCGCTATCCCCAGAATTGTTCCTCCTGGTTAATAAATCAGGGAAAATCCCCAAATTTAATGACAACCCTGAAAGGCATGAAAGGAACAGTAATTAAAAAAGAAAAATCCAGCAGAAATAAAAAGAAACTAGACCAACCAGGGTTTTGAGTTAAACAGTCTCAAAATAAAAAAAAAAAAAAATATTTTTTTAATAAATTCTGTTCCTCTCCTAATTAGTATCCACTCATTAAAAAAACCAGTTGCGGAAGGTAGAGTTGCACAGGCTTCACAATCTTGAAATGTAAGTGACACACAAATATTGAATGAATTAATCAGGGAAGTTTACCTCCTGAAATAAGGTTAATCACTGTAAGCAAACAAAACAGTTTCTGCACAGCAGTTTGCCTGATTTGCAAAGTCACTGAAAACCCTCGTCAGAAACTGCACGTTAAGGGACTCCCAAGTATCATATGGAATATATTCATTATTATATGAAGCACCAGCAGAGTTCAGCTCTGCAGAAAACCAAGATTGAAACTGACCTCCAGGAAACAGAGAACATAAATAAACAGGACTTCAGTTTATTTACACAGGTAACAAACATTTTCTGGTGAAAGTGATGGGGACATGGTCACTGAGCCTTCTGCAATCGCAAAAGGGTAATTCCTTGACCCAGGAACGGAGACGGTGTTCGGAACTGACCGAATTCCGCTCCTAAGGAGACCTGGAAGCATTCCCAGCTCTTCACACCAACTGCCTGGCAAAAACTGCTCATTTCACGCTGTGATCTGGAAGCCGAGGTTTGTTCAGGAGGCCAGTAGCTCCTGCCCTTCCCCACAGATGCCACACGTCACATCCACCAGTGGCACGGGCCACAAGGAGTGATCGTAGAATCATAGAATGGTTTGGATTGGAAGGGACCTTAAAGATCATCCAGTTCCAACCCCCCTGCCATGGGCAGGGACACCTCCCACCAGACCAGGTTGCTCCAAGCCCCATCCAGCCTGGCCTTGAACACCTCCAGGGATGGGGCAGCCACAGCTTCTCTGTTCCAGTGTCTCACCACCCTCACAGGAAAGAATTTCTTCCTAAAATCTAATCTGAATCTCCCCTTTCAGTTTAAACTGTTACCCCTCGTCCTATCGCTCCTGTACCCCTTCAGGTACAGGAAGGGGCTCTAGGGTCTCCCCGGAGCCTTCTCTTCTCCAGGCTGAACAACCCCAGCTCTCTCAGCCTGTCTTCATAGGAGAGGTGCTCCAGCCCTCTGATCATCTTTGTGGTCGCCTGCTGGACCTGTTCCAACAGATCCATGTCCTTCCTGTGTTGAGGACTCCAAAGCTGGACACAGTTCTCCAGGTGGGGTCTCATGAGCGCAGAGTAGAGGGGTGGAATCACCTCCTGAGACCTGCTGGCCACACTTCTCTTGATGCAGCCCAGGATGACAGGATGGAGCACACAACCAAAAACCCAGCTTTCACCAGCACCCCACGTTATTGCCAGCGTGTGGAAGCAGAACCAGTGGTCACCATTCACATTAAAATCAACCCATTTTCATATGAATCATCCCCAAGGTTTCTGGAGGAAGGCTGAGAAACCTTATCTTAGATACCACACTGAAAGGCAGTGATAAACCAATAAAACACAAAATTATGGCACACATCTAGCACGATTTCCCTCAGAGATATTTTTCCAGATGGAAAAACCAGTACTGTCATGCTTTTAAAAGCATGTGTAGCTGTAAAAATGATATTTAAAGTGGAGCAGTGAAAGCAGGAGCTTTTAATCTTCTGGGTGTGCCTCCACGGTGGAGTTAAATGAAGCACTTTGCTGCTGTGTCAACATAACCGGATAAATTTATCCCGAGCACAAGGGGCCCCACTTCAGAACCACAAACGAATTCCGACAGCGGTACAAGTGTTCCTTTCCTCTCCAGACATCTCCCAGTCTTCCTTGCTCGCACCCAGGGCTTTCTGTGCTTCGGCCAGACAGCTGACTTGGGCTCTCTGGCACGTCGCAGAAGACACTCCTGTTGGAAGTCCCTAAGTCCACGGGAAGGTGCTGAAGGAATTCAGTGATTGACCCTGCATCTTCACACTTTGCACAGACTGCAGGGTTCTGTCTGTAGTCGCTTGTGAGCCAAAAAGATTGTACTGAAAACAGCATTATACCTGTATCCGACAGGTATTGTGTGAAGGGAAAGAGGTCATTCTGCCCCTCTACTCCACTCTGGTGAGATCCCACCTGGAATCCTGCATCCAGCTCTGGAGTCCTCAGCACAGGAAAGACATGGACATGCTAGAACAGGTCCAGAGGAGGGCCACAAAGGTGCTTTGACGGCTGGAGCACCTCTGCTATGAAGACAGGCTAAGAGAGTTGGGGTTGTTCAGCCTGGAGAAGAGAAAGCTCCAGGGAGACGCTAGAGCCCGTTCCAGTACGTGAAGGGGCTACAGGAGAGATGGGGAGGGACTCTTGACCAGGGAATGGAGCAATAGGACAAGGGGGAACAGTTTTAAGCCAAAAGAGGGGAGATTTAGATAAGATACCAGGAAGAAATTCTTTCCTGTGAGGGTGGTGAGGCACGGGAACAGGTTGCCCAGAGAAACTGTGGCTGCCCCATCCCTGGAGGGGTTCAAGGCCAGGCTGGATGGGGCTTGGAGCAACCTGGTCTGGTGGGAGGTGTCCCTGCCCAGGGCAGGGGGGTTGGAACTGGATGATCTTTAAGGTCCCTTCCAACCCAAAGCATTCTATTCTGACTCTATGAAAGAAGATCAGATAAAACTCTCTGCAAGAGCTGCAGATAACTCTTCTGTTGAGACATCCCTGAAGAGCCGTCTTCACCACTGAAAGCACCAGCTGCTTACTCACCCAGAGTGCACTCTCTGCAAGAGACATCCACTGATGCCATCAGCAAGCAAGTCCCAGAGCAACTCATTTACTTTATTACAGTAAGGGAGAATTGCAGAGCCAGATTTTTACAGGGGCATCTAGTTCCTAAATCAAAACGTACACTTCTTGTGGGACTTGAAAGAGTGCTGATTCCCACCGACTTCAAATGATTCAGTCTGTGGGAAATCTTTAAGCCCCATGCCACATCTAAACACATCCCAAAAGTTACAAATAAAGGCGGACACAATTTAGAAGGGAATTCAACTCTGGCATTCTGTTGTTAGTAGCCGACGAGCAGCTCTTCGTAACTGAAAGAGGTATGATATCTGCTCCAGTCGAGGAAGAAATCTGGTCCCAGAGGAAAAAAAAGTAATAAGCACTAAAAAGAAGCAGCCCGTGCTTGTGTGTCAAGCTCAGCCTGAGGTTCATTTTCCCTTGGAACACAAATGATTACAAACTTCTTACAGAAATCTACCCATCACCAATTACCAGAAATGTCCCCCAACTGTAAAAAGAGATGCTGCTCTCACCGCTCACACGCACGTTCTGCCGCACAAAACGGCTTCGCTGACTGCTTCATAGGTCTATCTCATTCCAACAAACGCTGCATTTCTGAGAGTGTCTGTATTACTGAATATAAACCCCCACAGAGGCCATTAAAAAAAAAAAAAAAAAAGGCAGTAGCAGACTACTGTGGACAGGGGACGTTCAGGGATGATCTAAAGCAGGGAGCCTATGATGAAAGATGGGAATCGCAGCAATAACTTCCATTTTATTAACCACAAATGTATAAAACCCCTAAAATCAATGTTGAGCCATTGAGTTTTTTTAGTCTCTTTGGGTAGAACTCACAAACACAACTCACAGGTTACCCGTGCGTGCAGATAGAGCAGTTCTAAAAGGCAACTGGTCCAAAGGGCTTGGGGGGAAAAAAAAAAGGAACAACTTTTAAAATCCTAGCCCTACAGAATACACTTAAAACTCTGCTCCTCTCTACCGAGAGACAAAAGAAGCTCATCTGCCATAAAACTGAAATTTTCACTTGCTTAACTTAATTTTATTTAAGACCATAACAGACGGGGAAATTTACTGAGGATAATGGTGCTGAATTATGTATTAAGGCCTTCTCTGTTTTTCGCTTGATCCTTTAGGCTTTAACACAATTTGTTTCATTCTACTGTCACTTGCTACATATACAGCTTTCTGTACTGTGCTTCTTCACTATGGAGAGCAACTAAAGAGAGAAGTCAAATTCTTCTCAGGACTGCAGTAAACTCAGGAGTCATTTCTGTATGACACATCCTGTTCAGAGCTACAGAAATGCAAACTGAAGAAAAAAAAAAAAATCAGTCCCAGGCTTTCTTCTGCATTACTCTCAAAAAAGCATTTATCTAGCTCCATTCAGCCTTCTCCCTGCTGGGAAATATACTTTCATGATGTCTGCTCATACAGATGCCTCACGATGAGTTTCACATCTTTACTGTATTTCAAGAGACCCGAGTAATTTCATAACCCACATTTCTCCTGCAACTTCAAATACTATGCAGTACATAGTATTTGAAAACTATCTGATGCACTTAACGGAGAAGGTAACATTTCAAAAGCCTGTAAATTCCAATAATCCAACCAAAGCCTGGATGGGAACTTACCATCCAGGTGTCTCACTGGGAGATTTGGTCAATAATCACTGCAGGAGCACACCGTTAATATTATTTACATTATAAAAATGGCTGGAAATTCACAGTGGCAGCAGGGCTTCTGTGCCCAGGGAACCCACTCAAGATGCTCTACAAGCATCTCGTCTGGGGGAGAGGCCCAAGGAAACTCTTGCTGCACAGCAGAGCTATGAATTGCTATGACAGGCCAGTGACTAAGCTTGGAAGAGAACCCAGGTCCCACATACATCCACTCCATACGTGTCCTCCATGCATCTGCTGTGCTCCTCCTACTTCATACAGAAACTGATGGGATACTGATCTTCCTGTCTCCTGTCGACTAGTGGAAGTTATGCACATAATCCCCATATTGGAATCCGGTTATAAAATTTATAGCTGGTCCAGCAATGGAAGTATTTGTGAACGTGTTGTTTCAAATCCCAAAATTTCTTCATAAATTCAGAAGTTCTCCACTAGCACTAACTACGAACAGACAAAAGAAACTTTATGGGCCACAAAAATGATCAGAGGGCTGGAGCAGCTCTCCTATGAAGACAGGCTGAGAGAGTTCAGGTTGTTCAGCCTGGAGATGGCTCCGGGGAGACCTTAGAGACCCTTCCAGTCCCTAAAAGGGCTACAGGAGAGATGGGGAGGGACTCTGGATCAGGAAGAGGAGCGACAGGACAAGGGGCAATGGTTTTAAACTGAAAGGGAGATTTAGATGAGATCTTAGGAAGAAATTATTTCCTGTGAGGGTGGTGAGACACTGGAAGAGGTTGCCCAGAGAAGCTGTGGCTGCCCCATCCCTGGAGGGGTTCAAGGCCAGGCTGGATGGGGCTTGGAGCAACCTGGTCTGGTGGGAGGTGTCCCTGCCCATGGCAGGGGGTTGGAACTGGATGATCTTTAAGGTCCCTTCCAACCCAAACCATTCTACGATTCTATCAGGATTGTATTTTTTTTTTCCCCAGACTCGTCCTCCTCATGATTGTTGTTGTAGACGTAAATCACATTCATGTGCTTCAGAATGAAATACTGTTTTGCACTGAAGATGTGCTATGCATTTATTTTAGGTTTCTAATGCTGCCTTGTAACAGACTCCAGAATCAAAAGGAGCTTTATAACCCATCCCATCTAAATGTTACAATATAGGCATCAGACACAAACACTCTGTACTCATAACACCTCACATCCTGACATGTCTATCTTGAAAGTATGGCTATAATCATCAACTCCATGCTACACATCACCTGCATTATTAAATTACTTGGCATTTCTTGCTCCAGCTCATCCCTTGCAACATAGTGCTGCTGAAACGCAAAGCTCTTTCAACATGAGTTCTGCTGACAGTGAGACTAGAATTTTTTTAGTAATTGCTCTTGACTCTGAAATTGGACAAGATCAGGATAATTTTTTCCTGCTGTGTTAACAAGAACTATCATCTGGAACAGGGATTCTCCACTCACGATGCTATAGAAATAGTAGCGGTGATTCAGCAGCACCTGGGGGAATGGGGCGAGGGGGGGAAGTGTCAAAACAGTAAAACAAGTGATGGATGAGAGTGCTGCACAATCCCAGAAAGCACGTGCACTATTTCAAGTGTCTGACAAAACTCTGCTAGTGAAATTAATAAAATAATAATCAGGAAGTACAAAGAAAAAAGTTGCTAAAAATCCTAATTGTTCTGAGAGACAACATGGAGTAGAATAAATCTTGCAGTTACTTTCTCTCTGGCAGCGTTGGGGTTTTTTGCTCCTACAAAGAGAGCAGATAGGGTAGGAAGCACACAGCTTTTCACCATGGAAAACATTTACATCAACCACTAGAACCAAGAACATCACCCCTTCAGGTTTTAGGAGGAACGTTTGCATTAGCATGTCACAATCACAGAACTTCCAGGAAACTTAAATAAAGGCATAAATGACCTCAAAAAAAACCAAAAAACAAACCCACAACAATTTAGCATCATGCCATTTAGCATATTTAGAGAAAAACGGGAAGAAACTGCAAGAATGCAGGTGAGCCCTGGCGCCGTGCAGCTTCACTGCATTTCTGTGTGTCTGTGAATCTTTATAAACACACAATCCACGAACGTTCTCTAAAGCCTGTAGAAGCAATTTAGGTGTAGAACATCCTCCAAGCAAAGTTCACTTTCTCACAAGTGACTGTACCAGCTCTCTGGAGATCTTGTCATTTTGGGTGCCAAGATTCCCCCCCGAACACGTCGCACAATATGTTTCTGAGCCCCTTAAGTCGACGCCGACGATTTCTAGCCCAAGCCTGCATGAATCCTAACAGCAATGATGTGGAATTCCAGAAAGAAAGATAAGAGACAAAACCAACTTTATTATCTGCTATTTGATGAACTCTGTTTTAGTCAATCATTGCTCTTCTGGGGAATTACGTCAATAGCCCCACACAAGAGTGTTAGTATAGAATATTGTCATAAGGGCCGTTGATTCATGAAACGAGCATAAGAAGCTGAAGAAAATTCTCTTCATGTTTCCTTGAGACAGCTGATCAAGCCCAAATACACCAAATTTTGCAAGAAATGAGATTAGATTTTCCTCTCCTTTACTTTACTGTTTGCTTAAGTGGAATAAAATGCGATAAATGTTGAAATCTCTATTTTTGTCAGGCACTTTTCCAACAGTTTCTAGGGCTGGTTTGACACTTGCTTCTCAAGAAGCAATTTATTCTTTTGGCTGAAAAAGCAGAGTTTAAACCATGCGAGCAGAAATGCTACAATAGGCTCATTCTTAACCTTTGGTGCTTGAATGGTTCAGTTATACACAGCTGAGACCTACTCACTAATCATATGCATTCCTAATTATGTCTCAGCATTTAAAGGACCATCGGTTGACTGGCAGAAGAAGATTATTAGTAGGCTAAGCTACATTTAGAGCGGATGATGAGTATTTACATCCGAGATTAGGGTTTATTTAATACTCCTTGAAGTTGTCTTTGAAGCAGTGAAAGGCACGAAGCGAACTTCCATCAGAGATCACCAGGAGTTCAGACTATGTTACACAAAGCAGAAACAAGGTATTAAAAAGGGAAGTTTTGTACAAAGCAGAAACAAGATATAAAAAAAGGGAAGTCTTGAAGATGGATAGATAGTATAATATACTGTAGCACTCAACCCCCCAATAACAGTTGATTTATATAGGTTACAAAAGTTGAGAGGTTTATTGTTTTGTTTCATTCAAACACAGTTATGAGCTTGATTTTCCAAACCTTCATGAAATCACTCCTTACTCTTTTAACTTAGCTGGCCTTTACTAGTCCAGTTAAGCTTGATACCTTGAATAAGACCAACTAGCCATCACTTAATTTGAAAGCAGTTTTACTGCTAAGTTCTTATTGGACATTCAGTCACGCGGTACTATTTTCATACACTGCATTTTTAAAATAATGTAGCGCGCAGACATTATTTATCAATACTATCATAAATATCTATATTTATCAATACTATTTATCAAAACCATTACCAATACCACCTGTGATCACTGAAAGCACACAGCAAGAGAGAGGACTAGAATGGGGATAGGAGTTTAGCTCACCTACAACACTCTGCCTCACCACCCTGTTAAAGCAATTAAAAGAAAATAGAAAAAATCTGTGCAATAGTTACACCATATTGATTTTGTTCCCTACTCTGCTCCCCATCTGCATTCTTCAGCTTACACACCTTCTACTCTTTAATGCTGCTCTGTTCCTAACCTGAGGAAAGCTTCTGGAGAACAACTAATTCTTAAAAATAGTCAGAGAAAGAGCGAGCGTATAAAATGCAAGAGGAATAAAGAAACAAGTGTGAAAACTCACAGATCCTTCTAGACCTACATTCAGCCTCAGAGCCAGCAGCACAGCCCAGTTTTGGGACCGCAGCTGGTTTATGACATAAAGAGTGTATGTGGAACAGACACAAACTTCTCCGTCCTGCTCTCCTCAGTCCAGGAGCTGGATGTTTCTCTCCTAGTCCCTTATACATTTACGGGCTTTGCCACTAAAAGAAAATGGCAAAGTGTTTTCCCTGTTTTGCAATACTTTGATTAAATTCCCGCAGCCAAACATGACTGAAATAAAATAAATAAAAAAAAAAGTAATGCTTTCACATTTACACAGTTTGCTCAAAAGCCACTGAAATAAGGAAATGCTATTACATAAGTGTGCAGTTATGTAGCACTATATGCCAGACGCCTACTGCCAGAATTAAAAGGGGCCCAACTTCAAGTCAAACCTCCCATTACAAGAAAAGCCTCTGTGAACCACCGGGAGCCCAACTATTGTGTGGCTCCGAGTCTAAAAATTATCCAAGAGGAACAAAATCACGACAGATAATTCAACTCCATGAGCCTCACTACGCGACAGCTTCCACGGCAGAACCAAAAGAGCCTCGCAGAGTTTCACCTGGCCTGGAAAAAAGAGCCATCAGGGTGCTTGAAATCTGCAGTCCCTCTTAACCGTATGTGGAAAGTCTAGGATCTATAGCTCTACAGCCTTCCTATCTCCAGCTGGGGGACCAGCTCCTCTGACTTCTGAGAACATCACCTCTAATGACACAGCTCTGCAACAGGCACAAGGAATACGCCGTGACTGCATGCTCCAGAAATTGCCCACCTCACTGAACGGAAAGCAGCAGCCCACGAGGCACAGTTTGCCCAGTTTCAGAGAGATGACACCCAGCTGCATGTCCGTGCTGAAAAGCATTTTTGTTTTGTGGGAACTGGCTACAAAACAGCCAGCAGGTTGTTATTTGTTTGTTTTTCATTTGTTTGGGTTTGGTTTCTTTCTTTCTCTTGGCCCCTCCTCAGGAGAGGGGAAAACTAGGATATCAACAAAAACTTTGAATGCTTATTTTTTTGCATGTATTTCACATACACCAAAACCACACCGCACAATAACCTTAAAATTGTAGGTCAGATCAGTTTCCTGCTTCTGATGTTTTTTTAAGGCAAAAAGCCATTAATTCTCTACTATAATCTTAGTTTTATGAAGCCTTCACAAATCTACTAAGTAGGCTTTTTTTTATTCTACATTCACACATCTCGGTCAATAACACCAAAAAGAGGGGGGGAATTTTTCTGTTATTATTTTTAAAAACGGTGCCAGGCGAATCACAAGACACAACCTCATCTCACCGCATCTCCCGGTGAAGGTGTGACAATTTTATCGCCGGGAAAGGTGGCAAAACGGGGCGAGAGGATGCAGCAGAGGACATTCACGCCAACTTAACCGGATGGGTGGGCGCAGCTCTTTGTTCAAGCCCATCCATCG
>JAHREE010000490.1:2323910-2363021 GCA_033628505.1 Tringa tobata
GTGCGTTGCCACGTAAATTTATGCCCTTACGGTTGACTTATGCTGAAAACAGAGCTGGAAACTGTGTGAAGTCATGGAGGTCCTTCCTAGGAGATGCAATATTCTAAGGGTTTGAGAGGAGTTTGATTTGTGTTCTGGGTGGGAGGAGGAGAAAGGTTAGGAAGGAGCGGGTTTAATACTTGACCATCGTTGACCTAGACTTTTTTTTTAAAGAAAGTTTTGAAAACAGCAGTTGTTTAGATTAAGAGGGCTGAAATAGACATGCTTAACACAGTTATTAAGAGAAACTCTTTTAAATTTGTAATTATAAAGCAAGACTCTTTGAAGCTGTTCAACATGCTGTTAGTCCTGCTAAATGCTCTGGTTTAGTACTGCTAGTTTCTATGTTTCCAGTGAATCCACTTATTTTGTGGTAGAAAGTCCTGTAACTTCCTGAGCCATAGTCTGTGTCATTTTGTCTTTTGAAATGTTCTGTGTGCGGGGCTTTCCCTCATCATTACTGAAAGGTGCCATGAAATTTAACTTGAGCTTAGATGAACCGTCAGTGAAGAGAGGGTAAATAAATTAGTATTTGCCATCAGATAACCGCATTCTCATTGATAGTTGTTGCAGAGCAACTAATATATGATATCAGATCCCATATGATGAATTGTTGGTGTGTTGAAAGCCCTTTTAAGGGAATGTAGAGATCTTTAATATGTTCATATCTGTCTTGCCATTGGTTTTTCATTGTGATTCAGCTTCCTAGTAGTGTTGGGAATTGGATAGAGCTCTCACAATGCAAACAGTTTTATTTCTTTGTTTACTACAGCTGTTACAGACAAAAGTCTCCTACCTCTGTAGCAACATCCTGGAGAAACCATAAATCAGACTGAGGCAGGTGCTACCTCTGTCTCTGCCTGCCTGACAAGTTTAAGACTGAAATCAGATTTCATCCTCTCTGTGTGGAAGGTCCTTAGCTCATTTATACTTTAACTTAATCAACCTATTCTGGCACACAGTTGGAAAAGATAAAATTGTAACAAGTTACTTGTAAGAAGATTTACGAAACTCAAATATACAGATTGCTAAAGATTTAAAGAAATGCTGTCTTTGCATGTAGCTAGTCCAGACTTTTATGTCATGCTTTCTCATGGACAAATATTTTGTTGTTCCGATTTAGTTTTGACTGGAATGATGGCCTGTTTGATGTGACCTGGAGTGAGAATAATGAACATGTGTTGATCACTTCTAGCGGAGACGGATCTCTGCAAATCTGGGATACAGCTAAAACCAAAGGGCCGCTGCAAGTCTATAAAGAGCACACTCAGGAGGTAAACCAGGCAAACTTGAAAAATTTAATGGATGATCTAATGTCTGAATTATTAAAAGATGTATTTGTGGAATTATAATCAAAAGTGGATTTTGTTGTCTATTTTTTAACTTTTTTGGGTGCTTATTAAGTAAGTAAATGACATTATTTTGAATACAAGGTGAATTACCTATTATACATATTTGTATGTGCATTCATATGCTGTAGTGGTACTGCTTAATTACATAAATTAATATATTCAGAAATAGTGTTTGTGGTTTCTTATAGGGTAGGTGATCATTGTGTTGTGTAAAAGTACTGCAGTCATTCTGTGATTTTTAGAGAGCATTATTGGTTAGGTCTAAATCAGACAGCTGATGCATATAGCAATGTTATTCTTTAAGATGTAAAGTGCTACACGTTATGCAGATCCTTAGGACTTCTGTTGTACCCAGGAACTACTCATCCTTTTCCATTCTGGCACCTGGGACATCCTGCTCAAATAACAGTAGTCAAATATTGGCATGGCATGTATTTTTTGTAGCCTTGGTTTGATATCATTGCATTTAATTTTCTTAAAATCTCAGTTTATTTATGCAGTGTGATAAGGGCAAAGAACAATGTTATATTCATGTTCATAAACATATTTGCATATTTTAAAAGGGCATTTATACTTTAGTTTATTTATCTTTCCCCAATTGATTTTTCTATCCTTTTTTTTTTTTCATGCTTTCCTTCTAACTCTCTCCACTCACTTTTGTCAAGTCTTTGAACTTTAGATGCAATCAGTTTTAGCCTGGATTACTGACACTTTATCTAAATGACATAAATCTGAATAAAATAACCTAGTGGGTATGTAGCCAATAAAAAATGGTGGAGGAAATCCAATTTCTTTATTCACAAAGATCTCAAGATTTTTTCAGATATGAAGCACAAAGCTAAAACCTGAGTGACTGCAGCTACATGACAGTCTATCTTCTTTACCTTATTTCTTTGTAATTTTGCTGCTTTGGTTTAATACATACACTATGTAAATAAAGAATTTTAAGAGATGAGTTTGTAGTTGTGATCAGGATTTTATGACAGTGTTCAAAGGCTAATGGTAGAAACAGAAAGAGGTAGGCGAAGCATAATGCCAAATTTGGGGATTTTTTTTGTCTCTATCATTTTCTCATTGAAATCCTGTCCATAAGTTTATTTTGGTTCTGCTACACCATCTGTTGTTTGTGAAGTAAACATTTCTGTGTCCAAGTCTTAGTTTAGCAGGTAGCATGGGGAGGTGGACGCATTCAACCATGAGTTAGAGAGTATAGGAAACATGGGCTGTTTATTGCGAGATACGAAAGGTTGTATTGATTCTTTATAAACATGCTTTAAAAGGATAGATCTCAGAGGGAATATAGCTAATAGTTTGTGGTAAACACTGGCAGCCAGTCTTTTTAAAATGATTGACTACCCTCCTAATCCTTAATCCCTGTCTGACATTTCTAATGACAATTTTGTCACTGCATTTTATAATATTCCTAATGCAAGATTGACAGGGAGCTGTTTCTTGTTTTCTAAATGAGATTATTGTCCCTCTTCAAAAAGAATGTGCATTTTTAATTTGAAAGTGCATCTTTATTATCAAAGGACAATGAGTTTTATTCCAACACTAAGCAACTGCTGAATCTCATGCATAAATTAGACTAATTTATTTTGGTTTTGATAAAGTCTCACCGGAATGTGAGACAATAGAATGCTTGAATTAAATTTGTCTTATAAAGTGAGCCTGAACACTTATATGGAACTGTTTTTTATGGGTTTACATCTTTTTTCTTTTTAATCATCTTTTCATCTTGCCTGAGGCATTTCTTGCTGCTGTTTAGGCATAAACTAGTATTAATGTATTTTATGATTGAAGATAAAGCACTAAAAGACTTAACAACTAAGGTTTATGCTGTGCTATTAGTCTTTTCCAGTTGCTCAATGCAGCTTCTATTGAAGCATCTGTAATTTTATATTGGATGATGGCATGAAAAGGAAAGAAGAATAAAAGTGAACCTAACTTGGTTCTCTACACCTTCTTCTTTTCATTCTTTTCCCATTATCTGGACCTGTCCTAAATGTCCTGGACCTAAATGGAAAATAGCTCTTGCTTTTTTTGAGCCTGTTGTCTGCTCTGTTTGTAATTCTTGCCCGAAGGAGGATTTGCCCAGGTGCCTGTGTCTGCCATATGTACACACACCCGTGTCACGACGTGTTCAACAGATCTGTGTGCTGATAGCTTGGGAGTGAGCTGGAAGCCATATGTGTGCTTTGCCTTATCTATGCAGGAGATCTGATCCATCACAAACATGTCGGGGTAGGGGAATTGTGTGACGTGGGTGTATTTTTCTTTCTGGGAAGTCTTGGACATGAGAGCCAAACACTTCAATGGAGCTGACTTCTTAGGGCTGT
Source organism: Tringa tobata (assembly GCA_033628505.1). Classification (NCBI taxonomy): domain Eukaryota; kingdom Metazoa; phylum Chordata; class Aves; order Charadriiformes; family Scolopacidae; genus Tringa; species Tringa tobata. Next base: position 2,327,641 of record JAHREE010000490.1, read on the forward strand.
TGTGTGAAAGAGGCACACTATGTAGAGATACATTTAAGGGCATTTCCAAATAGCAACAGCTTAGGAGTTGAACACAGGCCATCCCACAGATTCAGAGGGAAAGAGAGAGGCTCGTGTTTGTGAGGAGCTCAGGAGCCACTTCAGAAAACCCTGATGTTCAAGGCCAGGCCAGATGGGGCTTTGAGCAACCTGGTCTAGTGGGAGGTGTCCCTGCCCACGGTAAGGGGATTGGAACTGGATGATCTTTAAGGTCCCTTCCACCCTGAACCACTCTGTGATTCTATGCTGTCTTCCATTCTTAAAATATGAGCAGGTACTTGTGTGTCTTCTTCATTATTATTTTAATAGGAGGAGTCAGGTGGAAAGGGAGGGTATTTTACTGAGCTGTAGTACTGGTAGTTTGCTGACAAAAGTAGAAAAGTCAAGAGGTAAAGGCATGGTTTGGAAAACCAAAAAAGAATTACCTCTTCTTCGTTATTTGGCTTTTGTTAAGTACTGTCTCAGTGTCTTGTACATTCACATTATAAGCTCCTCAAGGAAGGGAACTAGCACAAAATGGTGCCAAAGCAATATGCCTTTCACAATATGGGAAGCAGGACATTGTAAAATAAGAAAGGAACCTGGAAAAGATGAAAAGCAGGAGTATTTATGGCATGGATTTCTTATGAGAATTAGACACCATAAAAAAGCATATATTGTTAGTCAGCCAATACCTCAAAGTCAACTCCATAGTCAGCTCTGAAGAGAGATGAGACTTACATTGCTAGTGATTAGAAACTGTAGATGTATGATTTCTTATCCCTGATCCAATTTTATTCAATCTGAATTATGGCTTTTTACAGTGGTAGAAACCTCTGGTGATGGTAGGTCTCTGTGGATTTTGTTACACCTTTTTTCCCCCCTCCCTCCCATTTTGGCCCATTTTTACTTTTTTGGATACTTTCCTGAGTCTATATGTACTTTAATGCCAGACTGAGATATTAAATTGAATTTTTGTTCAGGTAAATGGCGTTCTTGGCAGCTTTGTGGTGCCTCACTTGTGTGGGTTTTTTTAGCTGATTACGATACAATCTGCAAATCCAAGTCTATTTCATGAAACTTTGGCTAACTAGAGTCTCAAGCTTGTATTCTAATGCTCTTTCTAAAGTAGGTTGTTATATCGTTTATAGGCATATAGTGTTGACTGGAGCCAAACTCGAGGAGAGCAGCTAGTGGTGTCTGGTTCGTGGGATCAAACAGCCAAGCTGGTATGTTGGTTTTCTGCTGAAGGTGAAAAATGTGATTTGCTTTGGATCTGATGGTTCTTTGTGTTAAGAAACAGCATTGATTCACTTTTCGTCTTTATTTTTACATTGAGGCTGAAGTTCTGTTTTAACTGAGACCTTGCTTTATCCCTCAGTTGATACCAGTTTAAGTATACAAATATTTTTCACGATACATGGTAAAAAGTAGTTCATTTAGTCCTTTCTCTATGTATAAAGCTTTTTTTTATATATGAAACCCATTCCTTTCTTACTGAATGTGTACCTCAACAGTTTTCTCTTTACTTTATTCAGTGGGATCCAGCTGTGGGGAAGTCATTACGCACTTTTAAAGGCCACGAAGGAGTCATTTACAGCACTATCTGGTCTCCACACATCCCAGGCTGTTTCGCATCTGCCTCAGGTAAAGGGGTTCTCACATCAAAAACACTTTGTATGTTACTGGATTAGTTCAGCACTTTGTCCAGCAGATGGTAGTGTGTGTCATACCTAAAAATGTTTAAGGAAAGAAGCTTATTGCTGCAGCTGGATTTGTAGGTTCTTTTATGATCTGTAAATCATCCTCTCAGCCATTTAAACAGGGATCAGCAATTTTCTAGCAGTCACTTCAGTGACTGGCAGTTTTTCTGTTACTTTATGTAGCTGTCTTCCATTCACCTTATTGTTGTTGACCACTAAATCAGTTTAGATGCTTTATTTTGTGGTCTGGCTTAGGTTTTTTGTTCAAATTATCACAAGTGTCAGTAGACTGTTAGCTCTGTGAGAAACATAGTCAGTTCCTGTTGAACTGTGTTAAGTACTTCTGGAGATCTCTGTGCCTCCTTCTTTGGGAAAGGTAATCATCAATTTTACTTTTCTGCTTTGTGCAGAGTCTTGCACGTGATTCTGCATGTGCCATGAATCTTGCTGGTCAATACAATAATAATAGAGTTGGGCCTACCTAGAGGCAAAGAGGCTGTATGATGAGACAGCAATGTTTTCCAACCACTGCTCCTGCTCCAGAGGCACAAGGAGAGCTCTGGAGTGAGACCTGGAGCCGAACTTTGGACTAACTGGGCCATGAAGCCAGTGATATGAGCCATGGAGTTTGCTTGGGAGATAGAGGTGCAATAAGATGCTGCCTTAATACAAATATCAGTAGAATCCAGTGGCTTAAATTTCTCTGATTTCAAGTCTGTCTGATTTCTGTGCTAATTTAAATAGAAATTGTTTAGCTCTTATATCAAGAGGGTAAGCAAGGATAAATACGTTTTCCTGTTACTGAAATGAAAGAGACAGTGAGTACACACAGATACGGGTCTTCTCTATTCCGTAGGAAATATGATGAAAAAGAGCACGTGGCTTTCATAAAATTTCAGTCTGGCTGTTTCCATCTGACCCTGTTTGCAGAGCTGAACTAGAATGACTGGCAAGTTACATGTGTTTCTTCTAACGTAGTAGTGCTTGGAAGCCAGGTGCTGGTGCACAGATATTTGCAAATTATTTGAAGATTCCCTGAGGCAACACTTGGTGAGGTACCTATTTAATAGGATGTGCAGAAACTTACAGGGTTGAGCCCTGTAGGCTGCATGAACAGTTCTACTGAAATGCAGATATATACTACAAAAGACCGGCTAAGTTTGGTCAAAGGAGAAAACAGTGCTTAGTGTTTTTTTGCAAATTCCTGGGGCTTTTGCATGATCTTTTTAAAGTCCTGCTCAGAAGGTTCCCCTCCATGGTAGTCTTACTCATACAAAATTTCTGACATTCTAGATGAACAAAAGGGCTTTACTGATCCAGTGAGTTATTTCCAATTTGATTCTCTAGGCTGTGAAGCCAAACTCTCTTCTAATACATTGCCACTTGAACAATTTTGGGAAACATTGATTGTCAGATGCTGTATGTGGTGATACTTAAATTGGGTACAGCAACATACAATTGATCTGTTGAGTGACTCAGCAGCTGTTGGAAGTTTTAACTAAAACATAAACAGTTGCTTTTCTTTTGTGAATTTTGCTTTGACTCATGAAATGGACTAACACATACTGCTGGAATGTGAAGCTAATTGCAGTCAGTTTTCCCCAATTGATGACTCCATTGTATATTATGGGAAAAACAACATGCACAAAAGACACTATATTTCTATAAAGTGCTACTCAGGTGCAAAACAAAATTTTTATAGTGTAGTGCTAGGTGTAAGCTCCTCAGGTAAAAGAAAATGAAGTCTTCAAAATGATGGTAAACTTTCTTACAGTTTCCGAAATAAGTCTGGTATGCAGCTAAATGAAGTAACCAAAGATCTCGCGTAGAAATCAAGACATGCCGACGTGGAAAAGGTTTCTTCGTTTGCTTTTGGTTTTAGTTTTACATAGGAATTTTCCTGTGGTTTGATTAGATTATTTCACTATAGAAGTTACGTATTGGGAATTTTTTCTTTGTGGGTTTGTGGGTAGCAGAAGTACTCGTGACCCTCTAGCTCTGGGTATAAATGCCATTTCTATATTGTAAGAAAGGCATATCAGACAGTTTATGTTGAGAGCAACTTCACTGTTCAGTTTAATGGCATGCTACTCTGTCGGTCAAGATACGGGATAAAAGCCAAGTGGAACTGTCTAGGAAGCTGGACCTCCTCATTTGAAACTTGCAATGATCCATGCTCTTTATAAGGCTGATAGAAAAGTATGGGACAGAAAGCTTAATTTCACTGATGACTGATCTTCTATTGAGCTGGAGGAAAAACTGCAATCTCACCGTGATAGCGCTGTGTGGAGTTTACAGCTGCTCCCTTCTTTGCTACCCTTTGCTGGAAGGCTTGACCTGAAGTTTTGTGGTCTCTTCTTTTGCAATATTGTTTTGTCTTGAAAATTAGTAACTGGAAATGTGTCTGGAGGGAAACTTTTTGTAGTCCCTTTCATTTTTTTCTTTTCTTTTTATTCTTAAAAACTATAACTTGTTGAAGGGTGTTGAAACACTTTCTTTTTGAAGGAGGTGGTGCTGCTTTTGGGTTGTAGTGTCTGCATGTGTGTTCTTCCTCTCTGTTGCCTCTCCTCTCCCCTTTCTGTCATCCCACCTCACACGTACCTGCTTACAACCACGTGCTTAGTCATGTCTTAATAGTATAAAGTCTTAGCACTTCAGAAATGAACTGTTTCATGTTGGAGCATCTTCATTTTGCATGTGTTAGTAAAATAAGTTAGGTATATCCTTAGGAAAAAATGTTGGTCTCGAAATGCTTCTCATTTAACTAAATTTAAGTAAAGCAATGCACTTTTAAATTTATTTTTTTTATTATTTTAAAGAAAATAAGAGGGAAGGAGGTTTAGGAACCTTTTGCATGCCTCACCCCTGCCCTTTTTCTGCCTTTATTTGAATCTGCATAAATGCCAGGAGAACTTTAATTTCCACTTAACTAATCAGTTTGTGAACACTGAAAACAAAAACCAAGTACAACTGTTAGCCACAGTAAAATAGCTGCTCAGAGGACTACTATGTGCCTAGACAACTTTTGCCTGAAGCTAATAAGGTTAAGTCTTTGCTTTCAGAATGTGACTCTTTCTCAAACTGTTATGAGACTAGAAAAAGAATGAGTGAAGAAAATGAGCAACCTAAGACTGCAGTATAAAGCAGTTGAAAAAGAATTTGATGTTGTGTGGTTATTTTGCTTCATTAAGTCTCTGATCTGAATATACACAGGAAAACTAAGTTTGTCTGCAGTGGACAATAAAATGCAATTGAATTACAGAAGATAAATATGTCTGATGCTTCAGTTAAATTAGCTTTTATTCTGCATCTAATAGGCTTCCATTTAACATTTACAGGGATGTGTGAGGTACTTCACAATGCTGTTGCCTTTATGTAAAATCATTTGTACTCTCAAAAACCAAGTAAATGGCTTGTCTCTTCTTGTTTGGTATTGGGAGTTAATAGTAACAGAACAAACTGTTAATTCTGTGTATGTAAATAACTGCTGTCGTGATGTCAGTACCAATTTCTGAGCTGATAAGATAAGCAGGATGTTCAGCTGGACGTGTGGCACCAAACCAGGGCCCTGGTAAATGTCTGCCTTACACTGAAAAAAAACAGTGATGTGGAAAATGTCATTAAAGAAGTGACATAAATGTTTAACAGCATCTTCATGGCTAAAAGGGTTTAATGAGTCATTGTGTCATTTGCCCAGAAGGTCTCTTGGGTTTTTTTTTTAGTTTGTTTTTTTTTTTTTTTACCCAGAGAGTAAATTGGTGAAAAGCACATCAAGAAAGTGCCAAATACACACAGCATTAGCACATAGTCAAACAGAAATCAGTTCTACTAAATGACTCTCCGTAACTGCAGAGCAATAAACCCTGCTTGGTCCTGTGGTTTATAAAGAAAGCATCCTTTATAGTATCAGCTGGTTTTATTGCCCCTTAAATTTAACAGTAGGAAGTAATGAGTACCATTTTAGCCTTATCTGCATAACAGTAGTACTCTTCAATACAGATATGACACCAAATGTTTAGGATTTAGTGAACCAGAGTGACTGGTAGCTTTTATCTTAGCTACTGGGACCTCAGTTTCAATGCTGCATTCATTTTTCAGTCATTACTACACTCCTTAAGCTTACTCATCAGGGTAGAAACATAGTTTTTATAACATATTAAACAAATCATGAATAAGGGAAATAATTTTTTTCTTAAACCTTCAAGATAATGCCTGTATTCATGAGTATTTAGATCAAGTAATTGTATTCTTTACACAAAGACTTATTTTTCAGACTGAAAGCCCAAGGTGAAAAATTTTCTCATACCACAACAAAGTGGGATCATTTCTGAGAAGCTTTTATTACATTGATAAAAGTGTTGGGGAACTGTCACTTTGCCCATTTACAAATGATCATGCAAATCCAGCCTCCACTCTTTGTAAACCCTTGCATTTAGTGCTCGACTTCAAGGTTAAAATTAAAAAACATTGTTTATCTCATATTCTGTTTTATTGCCAGCCCTGACATAGTGAGTTGCCTCTTAAAAAGTTTGTTTTCTTGCCTGCTGGTGTCTTAGTGACAAATGTGTGTAGTTCAGGGCTTGTCAAGCTGTAGTTTCATAAATCAGGCTGGCGTGTAATGTAGGCTTTGCCCACCTTCCTGTGTTTAGTAGCCAAATGGTGAAAGAAAACTAAAGCCAAATTATTTTGCATGAAATAAAGAGCTGGGGAAGGCGTACAACTACTAAGAGTGTGGTTACTGAATTACTTGGAAAGATATAGCCTTGAGTGCAGCTCCTCAATAGAGGTGTGTTCCATGTGTGAGTTCCTGGACCAAATTTGGGGTTGTCAGGTCTTGGACTTCAGGTTTCTGAAGCTTCAGCTTACATTCCTGCTTCAGAAGTAGCACAGGGCAAAACGAGGAGCTGTTGGGGAATGGGGCTTGCAGACAAGTGATTCCAAAGATGTTTGTGTTTTCCAGGTTCCTAAAAAAAAAAACCAACACAGAAATAATCTTTTGTTCTGCTATGGCAGTGGTTTGTCATGAGTTCCAAATACTAGAGGTTTATATTCCATTAGTTTGTGTGTGGCATGGGTCTGCATTTTACTTCATGTGATTTTTTTCCTGGTTATTTGCTTGTTAATTGTGCTGAAGAAATGCCTTCATGAAAGCTCAAGGATTTGCAAAATGTGGTCATTTTGAAATCCAAATCCTTGAGGGATAAAAGAATAAGAGGCTTCAATTTACTGCATGGTATAAATTGAGTGTCTGACTATGGAGCTGCTGTGTTTTGTTGCAGTTCAGCTAAACTGCTGTTTATGCTAGAAGCTATTAAAATATAATTTATTTAGTTTACTTTATTTTGTCAAATCTATGTAATGAAGTGAGGTAGGTGTTTTCCTTTGCAGTCTGTTGCTTCAAGACATACCAGCTCAGTAGTGAACTCATCCCAGTCTTGTGCTTCAAGCTTCACTAAATCAACTTCTAATGTGCAAGCTGAAACATTTCTCAGGAAATTAGTTTGGCCCTGAATTTATAGTATGTGCTAACCATAATGAGGTATTATATGCAGCACATCCTAGAACACAAAGCACTTTCAGGTTCTAATATTTTATTTTAGAATCTCATTGTAAAGTAATGGTTTAGTGTTGAGAAGAATGCAGTAACAGGGGTTTTTTTACAGTGAATTAATATGTTTTGGGTCATTCGGGTTGGAGTTAGATATCTAGCCAATATTGCTGAAAAGTGGTTTAATAATAAGTCATAAGTGACATCAATTTTGAATTAAAAAATTTGTCCCAAGATTTATGTTTAATCATCTTGGAAAACACCGAAATAAAAGTTTTCACTGATTGGGTTTTTTTGCTGTTGTTTTTTTACTCTTTTCAGAAAAAGACTCTGAGGTCTTTTCTGAAATAATTTAAAGCTCTTTTGATTTTTAGGTTTAGAGCATTTTGTATCAGACCAAAAAAATTACCAGTGGGAAGTTACGTTTCCACTGATAATTACGTTTACTTGATATCTGGGTTGTGCTACATGGAAATAGATTTTTGTGCATTCAGTAGAGTCCTGTTGGATGATTTAAATAACGCCGTTATTTGTGTCACTCTATTTCTGTCCCTCTGTGTGGAATCTCATGAGCTTTATTAATCCTATTCTAAGCTCAGTTATACTATCTATGGTGGAAACGGACAGCACAATCATTTTACCATGCCTAAAAAGACTGGGTTTGGGTCATGAGATGTGGGTTCTGCTCTTTATTCTCCCACAGATTTTCAATTTGATTCTGGCTAAATAATTTAATCTGGTTTAGTATTTAAACAATACATACAAGTTAGCAAGTCATGTTAACTTGTAATCATTCAATGGCACTGCAGAAGTACTTCCTTTAATCGTGGTTTCTTTGATGTTACACCATGTATGGCAATACTTGTGTCTTTTATGCTGAATTCTTTTCCAAAGGAAATTAAAGATACACTATTTGAGTGGGGTTTTTCTTCTTGATGAGAGAACAGTGTCAGGAGATCAGATTTCTTGCTTTAGACTTAAAAATGAGATTTTTTTTTTAAAGTAAAGTTTCAAGCTAACAGCACTCTGGTTCTTGAAAAACATTGTATCTGTCCTGGTTAGAATCCTTTTTGCCTCCAGATAGCATTTCTAGTGTTTAAGGTTTCTTGGTTTTTTACTAATCTCCAAAATACCTAACTATGCAATGCATATCTATGCATCTGGCAATGATGGTTTTTGTCACAAGATTTAGGAGATTATGATTTATGGATTTGGGTAAAATACATCTAGGAGTATAAAACCTACACAAAATTGAAATCTTAAGCCGTATCTTTTCACTATTGTACGTTGTCATTCACATTAGCAGTCTTTATCCCGTGTATGGGAATGATCTACTTGTAGATTAGCATCTCTTTCAAAAATTTTGAATAGATGAATATATATTGTGTAGTTCTATTGATTCGTCCAAGATTTCACAAATATTCATTAAATGAAAGAAAGCAAGGACAATATCCAAACAAGTCATGAATCATAATTATCTAACAGACCAGCAAAAATCTGTTACCATAGAGAAATTGCTTCTTACGAAAATAGAAATATTTTGTGGGGGAAATGTTGGCCAGTTTTGCAGTTGCTTACTTTGGGGTGCCAACTGGAAATGGCTGTTAGTGAAGATGATGGTCCTAGGTGCACTTTACTTGTGCTTTCTGTTATCCTACTTCTGCTTTATCATATGGAAGAATCTTTGTAATGCAGATTTGAAGGAATCACGGAAATGTGCAAATTCCAAATTATTTAACAGCAATTTTTGTTTAAATGTAAATATATATATGTTGTGATGTCATGGAATGATGTTTGAGGTAAAAAAAAAAGTTCGTTAAAATCTGTAATGTGTCAGGATTACACAGTTTCTGAGCTTTTTTTAATTATTAATCTGATTCATCCACTTACAGCATAAATGGAAAAATTGGATTTGCCTTTGGCTTTAATTCAGTCTGTTCTATTCACAGAAAGGTTTGTTGCGTGTTATGTTACTCCATCAAAAACATTTCACAAATAGTGCCAGCCAGAATTAATAACAGCTAAGTCTAGCATTTTCCAAGAAATGGGGGGGAAAAAAAGAGAAAACAACTCTTTTTCTCATGCATCAGCATTTTCTATTAAAAAAGAAATAATTGGGACAATTGTATATTTAGTGTTAAAATTGTTATTGGCTGAGTAACTTTTCCAAATGTTTTTGGGCCTCATAATGCTTCTGTGGACCACCTCTGTAGCAGTTCATTTTGGTTCACCTGCATTTATATATTTATTTGCTTGGGAAAAATGATCCTGTCTGTGGTGAAATATGGGTTTCCCCTTCAAATCTATGTTATCTGATGAAATTAAAATAAAAGCTTTTTAAGAAGTGCATTATAATATCTCTGAAAGACTTAAGAGTCAAACTGAAATCTGTCCTCTGCGTGCAAGCAGATTAGCAAGACTAATGGTGGGTGGATGGGCAAATTCCCTTTTTTTTCTTTGCCAAGATCCTGCTGGTCCTGTTTCTTCCTCTCCATATGTTGCCCTGTTTTTATAAGCACTGTAGTGATGTTTGGGGCTTCAGCTGCTGGCAGGGTGTCATTGTCAGTAGTGCTATACATCTACTGAGCAGCAGTCACGCTCTCAACAGCGTTAAAATAGGCAAAGGGAGTGAAAACTGTGGAAAATTGTATGTTGTGCCCATCTTCCAGGTAGGGAATTTATCCACCAAGAGAGAACAGCATCCCTCACAATCATAGAATGGTTTGGGTTGGAAGGGACCTTAAAGATCGAGTTCCAACCCCCTGCCATGGGCAGGGACACCTCCCACCAGACCAGGTTGCTCAAAGCCTCATCCAGCCTGGCCTTGAACCCCTCCAGGGATGGGGCAGCCACAGCTTCTCTGGGCAAGGAGTCTAAGGAAAAGCCAACCGACCATCGGAGCAAAGCTTCCCGTGATCTGTGTAGTACCAAGCTCTCTCTAGCTTCATTTTTGTATTCACGCTTTCCAAATGTTTTAGGTCTTGTAAAGTCTACAGGGTCTGGTAGTTCCTGTGATAGGAATATTGTTGTTGTGGCTCTAGGGATGGTTTTGTTTAAACTGTAGCCAGTTTCTTGAAAAGAGCTGTGATTTTTATGTGCCCAGCTGTATGTTTTAAGGCCAGTGACCAACTGGGCACTAAAACCATCAATATGCTTGTATCTAAACAGCATAAAAATGATAATTATTGATGATACACAATTTGAGAATTTCCAGAAAAAGAAACATTAGTAATTTCTTCAGTAGCAAGGTTAAACAGTTTTGGTTTGTGTTTTTTTTTTTTAATTTAGGTAGTATCGATACATGCTTTCTGTAGAAATTGTGGGTCTTTGGATACAGCTTCTCGTGATTTCATTTGTCTCTTGAACGAACACAGGCATAATCATGAATTATGATTAATTTTCTTTCTGTAAACAAATGAGCTGAAGAATCCGTTTTTGCTGATACAAAGCTAAATATTCGGGGTTAATGAGAGAATGACAACTAAAAAAGTTGCAGGGCATGGTTGTCTTGTCAGCTGGTGCAGTTTTCCATGTCTTTGTAAGGCGCTACAAGCTGAATTTGTAAGGAGGCTATACACAAATGCTAAGGATCTTTAGGGGTAGGAGATGGTTTATGGCTGGAGGTAGAGAGAGGGGCTCAGGTGATTCCCAGCTTTTAAATGAAGCTTTTGCTCTCTGATGACCTCTGTGTGTGCCCACGTGTGGAGGTGTGTGTATGTGCTCTGAGGTTAAAGCAGATGTTGCCTTTAATACGTTACAGCTACACCAGGCTGACTTTATCTTCCCATATTTCAATACCTGAGAGTAACTGTGCAGGTTTTGCACGTGATGTGTGCAGGGAATGCATTTTAAATTTTCCTTTCATTGAAAGAATCTGGAGAGAAGTTGCATTTTAAATGCAGTTCACTTTTCTGCACTCCAAAAGCATGTGTCTAGTTATTTTTTTTTAACTGCCTTGCAGAGAAAGCTTTTTCATTATTCTGGTTTTCTAAGTCCATTTTTAAATGGACCTTAAGCTTCTACTTTAATTCAATATTATTTAAGTCTTTTACCCTATCTACTTTTAATCAAATCAGAGTTTAAAAGCTAATAAAAGTGTTAGTAATAAAATTAAGTTTTGTGGTTTTTTTTTCTAATGCAAGAGCAATAGTAAGTTCTGATTCCTTTTGTGCATCACTCTGACCTCTGTATCTATAATGTGCTGACTTTATTTGGCATGAGCATCCTCATATAACAGTCTGTGTTTGATACAGCTAAGAAACAGTTGTCTACTAAGTACCGGTGGATTAACTGTATCTCATAACTGATTCAACAACATTGAATCAATTTCTCTTTGTTTCAGGTGACCAGACTTTAAGAATTTGGGATGTGAAAGCCCCAGGAGTCAAACTTGTGATACCTGCCCACCAGGCTGAGATTTTGAGCTGTGACTGGTGCAAATATGACGAGGTATAAACCTGTCCATCCAACTCTTTTCCTAATTGAACCACTCTCACTAAATAGCAGGGTTTTTTACTGCAACATTAATGCATCTTCTCTTTATAAAAACCTGTCTAGTTGCTTTGATGCTGTCATTCAGCACTAGAGCATTATTCCAACAGATGGCCAGCCCAGGTAGATCAGAGGTTTTTCTTGTTCTTTTGAGGAGTGGACAGAATAGTCCACAGTGAAGAAACAGTTTGTATTCCTCTGTTCTCTTTAATTTACACACTGGAGACCTCATTTATGATTTATTCACCTGCATTGTTTGATTTATCTAACTTTTGTAGCCAACACATGCATCACTGCAATTTAATAATTAAATTGTCCTGATATATCTGTGGTTTTTATCAAATTGTCAGAACTTGCTGGTAACTGGTGCGGTCGACTGTAGCTTGAAAGGCTGGGATTTGCGGAACATCCGGCAACCAGTGTTCATCTTGCTTGGTCATACCTACGCTATCAGAAGAGTAAAAGTAAGTTGGTTTTTTTTTCCCCATTGAGCACCACTGAATTAATATAATTATATTAATTAATATTTTATATTATCGAATAGGTAGGAAGAGGGCAACAGGTGTTGAAGACCTGGAAATGTTCAGTTTAGCACTGTGAAACGTTTTGATGCTCAGCAGATTGCTGGGATTTCAAAGTAAATGGCATCTTCAAAGTTAATATATTTCCATGAGGAGCGTTTGAGAGCTTGAGAGAGGATGGGGAGGTTTACATCAGCTAAATTATATAGGAAATTTGAGATAGAGAAAATGCCTTCCCTTACTCATTTTTTTTTAAATGGTGCTGTGCCTTTTTCTTTATATACAAAGAGTCAATATTCATATAAGGCAAAGTATAGAACTTGTGAATATGTATTTTTGTGTATACAAAGAAAATGTTAATATGTTCAAAGACATTTGGAGACTTTATGCATGAAAGGCTACAGATGACTGTACTGGATCTTTGTACTACTAGATCATTTAGGAATTTGTTCTAGATGCACAATGACCTTTTTTCCTATTAGTTATTATTTTTAGCTTATTTTTTTAATGTTACTCAGTACCTGTTCCTTCTAGAGCCTTTCAGGAACAGATGTGTTTATTGATATTTTCTAGAAAGTCTGAACTGGCAGAAAAAAAAAATTATCCTGAGTCAGTATTTTGCTTCACGTGCCCTTGGAATTTTTGATGTGTTTCTACCAACTTTAAAAGTTATTGTGCTTAGGTTGTAATTTGTCAGAAAAGGGTGTGACTTGGGAAGTGGTTCCATATCACTAATCCTGTTTGTGTCTAGACAGGCTGAGAAGCTCTTGCTCCTCCTTATCCCTGCTACCCTTGCCTGCTATCCCCACTGGTGGTGGCTGTAAATTTTTTCTAATTTAACACTTGCATGACCATGCTCTAATTGTAGCAGAAGAACATTTAGCAATGGTGCTCAACTTTGTTTTTTCTTGTTTATTAAAAAAGATCATTTTCCAACTCCAGTTTAAAAGCCATGAAGACAGATGAATCGATACAGTATCAATCAATACAGACTGTCATATTCTTACTCTTTGACAGTGAGTGGGATCTTTTAAAAACAGCTCTGCCACCGAGGGATTCATAGCACGTTGTCTTTGTGGTAAAAAGGAGAAAGTGAATGCAGAATTGTTATTCACCATATCCTGTGATAATAGAACTAAAGGACACTTGATGAAGCTACTAGAAGATGGTTGTGCAAACTCTCTGGTTGTGAGATTGTGCTCTTACCTGTGAATCGTGATGCAGTTTCAAACTGAAGTTATGGCAATGGCTTGTGTATTTCCTGTTGAGAAATACAGACTTTAAAATAGTGGGAAACTGAGGGCTGCTAAAAAGCTGGTGCCGAGTTGAACAAATTTTGCCTGACTGCATCCTTATTGCTATAGTTCTTAAATCTGTCTTAAGAGTCTGTAGAAGAGCATGTCCTGTAAAATGCCCTGCAGGAAAGGGGGAAAATTATGAAGCAACGTTATACTGCCTTCAGTTTTTCAGCTTACCTCCAATTTTCCTATTTCTGTAAATAAGTTCAAAGTTCTAGGACATGGAATTGATGACAGTAATGTATCTTACCTTCTCTGCAGTATGGCACAAAATTTCTCCTAAAATAATAAACTGGTCACATAGCTTTTTTGAAATTTGCTTTATATAATGAGATGATACTCAGCTTGTCAGCCAAAAGCAGAATTTAATCACTTTTTATATGACTTTCTTAAAACTTCTTAACTGTAATGAAATTAAACCAAACCAGGGTCCCATAGAGCATTCCTTCTAATTAGAAGCAAGGTGGGGAAATCTGTTGATGTAGTCTGCTTTGTTGCAGCATGATGTCCTACCCACCAAGAAAGTTTAAATAATTGAACCTTGGTAACTTTCTGCTTGTAAGTCTATATATGTTCACAATTTTTTTTACTTTAAAAGTTGTTCTGTTTTGTTTTCTTGCAGTTTTCACCATTCCATGCAACTTTATTGGCCTCTTGCTCCTATGATTTTACTGTGAGGTATAGTATTTCTTTTTTTATTAGATAAAAATAGAAAGATAATCTATTTTAATGTGGCTTGCAATAAAAAACAGTTCTAGAGGGGACATAATGAGGTGCAGTTAACGTTCCTACTGGATGTTTTTTCTCTTCATACGCCATGTTGAAAGTGCAGGAGTTCTTCACTTACAGGCTAACTCACTCACTCCTCTGAATGGTACCTGCTCTGACAGATAAAGATTCCCATGATGGGGAAGGCTGGAAACTTGTGCCTTCTGGCACCACAACTTGGAGCTAGAGAACGGATCTAGTGCCCTGGAAATGGGTGAGCAGGAACAGGCTCAGTCTGGGGAAGTGTCAGAGTCAGCTGGGCCTGAATCAAGTGTCTGCACTGAAAGGAAAATGTGCATTATCACTGGAGGCTGCCTTCTGTTGAGTTGCCTCTTGAAGCATCTATCTGCCACCCAACGCAATGTCTTGGAAGGTTTTGTTGCCTTTTTTGGGCTGAGGGCCAGAAGGCCGTGGAGAGACCTCTAGGCTTTGTCCAGATTCAAACCCTGCCTTTTCCCACGTACCTGTATGGATTCTCATCTTACTGAAAGAGGTGAACATGAATGTCTCAAGAGCAGCAACGTGGCATTGGGGTCAAGGTGGTGTTTTCCTTGATCCTGACAATGAAAGCAAAAGATTCAGGTAGGAAAGGACATCTCCAACAAGTCAACACTTGTCTGCGTAGCTGGTGTCACAAGCAGGGCTTTGATTGTTACAGTCAACTGCAGGCTCCTCTTTTAACAAATTTGGTACCATGAGACAGGCATAAGATCTTTCTGACAAAGCAGGGCAAGAGCATCTTTTCCAATAGGCTTGCTAACCTAGAGAGGAGTGTTTTAAACAACAGATATCACGGCAGAGTGACCATAACCTGAAGAGAAGTGAAAGCGTGAGGATCAGAGAAGAGCGTGGGGAAGAGCATAATGCCAGAGGCTTTTGCCCTTGCCCTCTGAAAGCAGCCTGACACCTACATATGGCAGAGAAAGCAGATGGGGAATTAGAAGTCCATGTCTGGTGGCAAAGATCATATAATCATAGAATGGTTTGGGTTGGAAGGGATCTTAAAGATCATCCAGTTCCAACCCGCTGTCACGGGCAGAGACACCTCCCACCAGACCAGGTTGCTCAAAGCCCCATCCAGCCTGGCCTTGAACCCTTCCAGGGATGGGGCAGCCACAGCTTCTCTGGGCAACCTCTTCCAGTGTCTCACCACACTCACAGGAAAGAATTTCTTTCTGGTATCTAATCTAAATCTCCCCTTTTTCACTTTAAAACCATTACCCTTCATCCTATTGCTACATTCCCTGATAAAGAGTCCCTCTCCACATCTCCTATAGCCCCCTTGAGGTACTGGAAGGCCTTTATAAGGTCTCCCTGGAGCCTTCTCCTCTCCAGGCTGAATGACCCCAACTCTCTCAGCCTATCTTCATAAGAGAGGTGCTCCAGCCCTCTTTGTGAGCTCCTCTGAGCATCTTTGTGGCCTCCTGAGGATTATAGAGGGATTGTGGGACTGCTCACATTACTGGACTACTGTGATGGATGAAGGCTTCTCAGGAAACAGAGGCTGGGAAGATGAGGTGGTAATAATGGTAAATCCATGAATTTAGCAGTCCAGTCATTCCCTGAAATTTCAGTCCATGCATGGGCTTGTTCCTTTCCAACGTTGTGCTTTTCTCTTGTAGATTAGAACTGGATGGTGAGTTTATATAAAAATCCTGGCCCCCCCATAGGCATGTCATTATTTCAGTAAAGGACTTAAGTGCTTCAGAACCTTTCCTAAATTTATTTTAATTATTTTATTCTTTTACTTAGTGTAATAAGGGGTAGTGCCTTGCCAGTGGTACCCACTGTTGTGTGGTCAGTGCCAGGAAGCCTGACAATATAAGTGCTGGGAAGTCCCTACTTATATAACTTCCTAGGCTGCTGTACCAGCATTCTGTCTTACATAAAGTGCTTGATTTTATTTATGTTTAAAATGCACTTCTCATAGGATACTGCGCAGTGGTCTGTGGAAGGTTATTTATGGGATCTCACTTAACATCCTTCACTGATGCAGTGCCAACTGCTTTGCGGTGTAACATTTCTCAAAAGGCTTCTAGGTCTGAAATAAAAAGTGGTGATTGGTTTCTTGCAGTGAGCAATAAGTCTGTGCAATAAGACTAATAATCAGCATCCTGGTGCATTGAAGGGACTTGATTGTGTTGTCATGTTCTTCCCATTTTTTGACACCAACTACATATTGTTCAGGTTTGGCACTAATGCACTTCATGCAGTACTGGAATCTCGTGCAATTTCAGCTCTGACATTTTCGTATGTGGAAACTGTCAATAAAGATGAGGAGAGCTCCTCACTTATATCCCAGGGTGTCTGTAAATGCAGAGCCTGGGGACCTTTTCACAAAATGCCACTCTAGGCATTATTTTTCTGTCCAAACAATTACATGTGACTAGGGAGAGAGGGCAGGGTTGAAGAGATGAAATACAGATTTTTAGCAGTTTTCTAAAACTATTGGTTGCCTTTGGTATAAGTGAACGAACAACGGAGGAGGCCAGGTGGAAGTCTTTGGAAAAGGTGGCACAAGCGAAATATTCTGTATAATGGAGGGAACTTGTTACCCCAAAACTTTGGGAACATTTCTTTTAAAGAATATAATATGATGACTGTGGTGTACCTCTGCCACGTGTTCTGTACTATCATTTACAGGAAGAAAGTCAGCTTACAGTGAGGAGTTCGCTTAGAAATGTTTCAGAGACTCTGACTCCACGTGCACGTATGTGCACACACACTGTATGTATGTACATGCATATACACATGTGTATATATGGACATGGCTATATATATACAGATAAACATAGATTTCAATTTAAGAACAAAAATACTTGATAAAAGGTGAAAGAGAAGTAGGGATTCCAGTAGTTGGTGTTAATTTTGGATCTTGTTGAATCTACTCAAAGCCTGATAGCACTTCATAGAACATGGTGTGACACAGATTTATTGATACAAGCAGTGTTATTTTAATAGAAGCTTAGTTATGATATTATTCTTTTATTTTCTTTAACATTTCTGTTTGAAGCTCAGAATTGTCTGTAAGCATTAACATATGGTAGATAACTTGATACAGCATAGCTCACTGTTTAAGCTCTTAAATGTTACTAAATCTTAAATGTTACCGAAGCTTTAGCGTGTAACCACACAAATATATAAGATTATTAAGCTGCCATGTAAGAGGCAGGGGTTTTGTTTGTTTGGGTAGAACAGCCTGTTTGGCATATAATCACAACTGGCCATCAAAAAGCAAAAAAAAATAATAATGGTAGATTGAAAGCAAAGTTAACAATGCTTAGCTTCATCCTTTGCAAATCGTATAATGACTGGATGTGTGCACTGTAGTCAAGCTATTGAAATGAAAACTAGTTCACATGCCAACTGGGAGCTACGAAAAAGATGGTGGAGATTTGAACTTGAGTTTTTACACACTTGGGTATAATGATTTAGACTTAATCCCTGTCAAGTAAATGCCTCATTTAGACAAACTTTTTCTATACTATTTCCTTATTCTTTGGAAGAGTTCAGGGGAAAACACAGGTTAATTAAAAAGCAGTTTTAACACAAGTGAATCATTAAAATGCCAGGAAATACACAACGTACCGTAACGTTTCCAGGACTTATGTCTGGGTGCATGTTCTTAAACCTTATCTCTATAAAAATTCAGTTTGAAAGAACGTCAGTGTCATCTCTTACTGGAATCACTGTTTTATATTTTTGTACTCTTCACTGTAAAAAAAAAAAAAAAAAAAATCATGGTGCATTAGGCACAGACAGTGCACACCAAATTTTAAACAGAAAATCTGATAAATTATAGAACCTCATTAAGCTGGTATCAGGCCAGATCTTGAAGTGGATTCACAGAAGCTTGCCTGTGAGGCAAAAAGGTGTTTTTTGTTGAGAGTTGTGCTATACTGGACATCATTTCTGCAAGGTGCTTTAAGGTAAACCACTGTCTCCAGTTCTCCATCGTGATATACAAGTTCAGTACCTTGGATCACAAAGAAGGCTTAAGAACTTTTGGAATGATGCTGCTCATAAAAGAAACTGATTTTCACTTCAGTTGATTATCCTTCTTGTCTTTTTTTGTGTTTTTTTTTTTTTTTTCTTCAAGGTAAAAAGGTGGGTGTTTGCTCATTTGCTCACTTTTCTGATTTTTTTTTTTTTTTTTCCAAATGGAAAGTGTCTTCTCTCTAATCAAAATGCTTGTCACTAGTGATTTCCAGTGTGAAACTGAAAACTCTGGAGTAGAAGAACCTGTTAATTTGAGTGTCTCAGTTGGTAATAGCTCCTGCTTCATTATAAAATGTCCTCTTGATATTCAGAGCTTTGGGCATCACATCTGATGAAACTAACAATTCAAACTGTACTTTTCAACTACCATTTAACTGTTGCAGCTATGGAGGTAGTCAAAATCATTCATGCACCAGTGTAAACTATATAAATTCTCTTATGTGTTTGCTTTTCCGATTAAAACAAGAATTACAATTTCATGGTAAATATTTTGACATATGAGTGCCCAGGTTGTTGTATTTTTTTTTAAATTCAGTGGCATTTTTCTGCCTGCGCACATTAGTTTTCTTTGAAATAAGTATTCTGAGAGAGAATTTCTCCTAAAACTAGAAAAGTGTTGGCCACAGGAGCTACTCGTCAAATGACTCAACCTCATAAATAGGTTAATATCTTTCATCCATGAAAACAAATTTTCTGGTGCTGTGAATGACACTATAATATTGTCGAAGAGTACAGCAAAGAGATATTTGTATTTTTTTTCATTTCTCTTAATAAACAGATCCTTATGTGTTAAATACTCATAATAATATGTTGAATATAAACATTCAAGCATTTATACTTAAATATTTAACTATGGCAGCATCTGAATATTTTTTACTTGTGGAAAGTGCATCTTTTAGTTTCAAAACACTCCCTTTTTTTACTTTTTGGTTGTGAAACTGTCTATTATTTCTCACTTTGTCACACAAATACATTTAAATCTTTCTCTATAAAATATATCCTGTCTGTCTGAAAGGCAAAGTTAGGATTTTTTTTTGTGGACAGATGAGGAAACAGAAGTATTGAGAGAGACCACACGTACCTACAGTATTACCACTTCTGTATTTCTCAGGCGTCTGACCCATTTTTGGGTAACTCAGCGCTTGATGAAGAGTAGGGTCATGTGTCAAAGTCAAGCTCCAGTCTAGAATTATGATACTAAAGAAAGGGAAATATCTAGCAGCTCTGATGAGATAAGTCACTAAATTAGAGGTTTGCATCCCTTTGTAGTTAATTCTTATTTTGGGGAGAAATTGGGGAACAAAGAGTAAGCTGGGTAACATCACTCTCATCACTACACTGAAATGATGTGTATCAGCAGCAATGAAGTTGGAACTCTTGTACACCAACAATCTGTGTAGGCTCTTGTACACCAACAACCCATGTAGGTTCATGTCTTCATCCTACAAGATTAGAGTAGCCCATGATGCTGCATCTTGGGCTGCACCTTTTCTTGATTTAAGCTAAAGGTACTAGAGAAGGCATGTACTTGCCTAAATGGAGTTTCTCGCTTGGTTTTCTTGTATCAGACGGAACTTTTAAATGACAAATATCTTCATTTAGTGAGCATGCTGTGTTTTTCAGGACACACTCTTTTCTTTATGATCTTTAGTTGATACCTCAATAGAATGATGATACGCATAGGTTCTCAGGTTGTCTTTAAGCCCAGGATGATGAGGAGAGTTATTCTCAAATCGTTGTTTGGAGGAAAGTATCAAACTTACTGCTAACTTTTGCAAATTTGAAGTTCTTCAAAAGCAGAAGAGATATGAAGGCTAGTAACTAGTTGTTCTTAACAGTTGTTTTGTTGTATTGTGGCAGAAGAATTGAAACAAATGTAACACAATCTGCCATTTTGCCTCATAGATGCTTGTAGAGGATTTCATTGTCAGAACATCAGTTCTCATGTGTAATAAGAAAAAACAGTGATGCACATGCAGCTCTATTAGTCTCGAGTCATAAATGTGTAGGTGATGTGGGTTGTTTTCCCATATAGTACATGAGGGGTGAACTAAGAAGTTAGCATTTCAGCAAGAATTACTTCGAAGTAAAGCATGGAAGTTTAGTCCTTAGAGAGGAACGATGCTACTGGAGCAAACTCAAAAGTATAACCTATTTCAGAATTACTTTTTTGGATCCTCTTCCATTTGATTTGGCTCTCAAGCAATTCTTCCTCATTTCTTTGATGCTTATGGAAGATAATACCATGAAAAAAGGCTTTCTTCTATACCTGAGCTGCTTCATATTGTTAATACTTGAACTGTAATGAAATAATCTCTTAAGGTTATTATTGTGGAAATAGTCAGATGTCCCCAGTTAATGCCTGAAGTAACAACCTGATAGGCCTGTATCCAAAAGTAGCTTGACGCTAAGTTCTGCTCAAACACAAGTTTTTTCTAGTTTGCAGGAAGAACTTGTCCCTTTGCAGGTAGTTGTCTTTGCACAGGGATTAGAGATGGGAGCAGGAGAATGAATTGTGTGATACACGTGTAGTAAACTAACACTGAGCTCTGGGTTGCTCTTGAAAATGTCTTGGTTGTGACATTTGACTTCTCTGCCTGATGTGGTTGCAAGTGCAAGTTGGCATTAATCTTTGAGTGGGCTTTTATGGAAAGCAGTCTCTAAATAGCTGATTCACTCCTACCTGAAAATACAATGTATGAAGACATCTATTTGAAACCTAACAGCAGTAGTAGAGCTTTCGTGCATAAATATTTATCACAATTTATTTTTTTTTGTTCCCCAGAAGGAAACAGATTTGAGAACTTGAAGTAAGTTGCAGGACTCTTAAACTCTATACTGCTTCTGACTTTTTGCAAACATGACTCCATACAACAGGCACCACATTGTCCTACTATTTTTAAAATGGATTTGAAAGTCTTTTCTAAGTTTTTGTTCGTGTAGATCTGAGGTTGTCTCCTTTAACCTTAGATTTCAGTAACGAGCATCTGTCTTTCAAAAGTTAGTAGAGAACTAACAAGGTAAGGAAGGCTACCACTATTACTTAGAAACAACAAGATTTGTTTCCTTGCCTTCTTATAAACAAATGTGGGAGGATGAAAATGCTGAGATGGTCTTTTGCTCCTCCGTCCTGCAAAATAAGTTGTTTATCTTAGATCTCAGGTACTAGGAAAAAGTTAAGAGGGTTGTTGCTATGGCACAGCCATTGTGCTGATACCACTCTGCTCATTTATGAAGGAAATAACATCTACACGTTAAACAAACTGACCCTGCTGGATCCAGTGTTTGCTATTTTACCTGAATTGGTTTGAACATACAGTGCTTTCCGTGTAGTTGGTCTGATAATGAACTGTTCTTATTAAGTATTGTCACTTTCCCCAATAGGAGCAAGGCAGAGACACCTCTGTGGTTGTTACAGGAGTAGTAAAGCAGATGATGCACCACTGTGAGAAAATTTGAGCTGTAGAAAACTCAATTACAGCTGCTAGTCCACAAAATGGGCTTTGCTTTGCAGCCTATGGATGTTTCCAAAAAAGAAAAACAAGTCTTTCTTTTGTGCCATCATACGGTATCCTCTCAGTGTATTATTATCTGGAAGTTCTATTCCTGAATCCTTTGTTCATGACTGAGATGTCTTCTACCTCTACTTCCATCCCATCTTCTCTGATACCTCACTTATCCTTGCTGTTAACTGCACTGGTGGACATTGCATCTAATGGGGGAGCAGCTGAGAAAAGTAGAGCACTTCAGAAATCTATTTTCCAATCATTTACATCAACAAAGCCTGGAAAGAAAAATTCCTTTTTGAAATCTGAATTAGTGGAATTAACTGTATAATGTGACTGATCTTTGTGCTACAAATTTATTATTAAATTAGGATATTAAAGTCTGCTTTACAGTAACATGATCTCACATTTGAGACTGGGGAATGACCAATATCTCTCTACATATCTTATATATAAAATTTGGTAAATAGAGACCCCATAGTGAACAATACCAAAACCCGAGAAAAACCATAAAGCATGCTAATGTCTTTCAGGGATTAAATTCCCCAGCCGTCAAGAAATATAACAGAAGTATTCTAGCCTACATTTTGTTCTGTTTTAATAACGTCCCAACGGCTGCTCTTTGGTGCCAACTTTGATCTCAGTTTCTGCAACAGGAGACAAAGATGGTTTTGCCCACTGGGGTTTAATTTATGCAAATCAGCAGATGGCTTTGCAGGAATATGATTTGTTATGTTTCCTAAGTGGATGAGTTTGCTTTTTTAAATACCCTGGCAGCAACAGATTTGTCAATATCTTGCATTATATTTTTGAAATGGCCTTTCAATTACTTTAATTGTGGTTTGTTTGATTTTTATTTTTTTCCCTCCTCTCTTTTTCTCTCTCCCTCCCTCTCTTGCTCTCTCTATAGATTCTGGGACTTTTCCAAGCCGAACCCTTTGCTGGAAACAGTCGAGCATCATACTGAATTTACATGTGGACTAGATTTAAGTCTTCACAACCGCGGTCAGGTAAGAGCTGGGGTGAATTTACTTTCCCCTTGCCCGTTCAAGCCAGCACAGTCATGGCCAGAGTGCGGGACTCGCATCCTGAATAAGAGCCACCAGATTGCAAGAAGCTTCTGGAAGAGAGTCTGGCTGATTCCTTATTAAATAAACCTCACTTCAGGTCCATATTTATTTATAAAGTAGTTACTTGCATTGGGCAGGAGAAGAGGGCAGGACAGAGAGAATTACAAAATCAGATAGCTGAAAGCCACAGTGAGCTCAGGGAAAATGAGGTCGTTTTGTTTCAGAAGGAAGAGTAATAGAGAAGGGCCTAGAACACCAAGCTGAGATGCAGAGCTTCTTCCATCTACTTAGGATGTCGAGTTAAACACTGGTGGCGTCACACATGATACGTAGACCTGGTTTGTCATCGTATTTGGGAGTACTACAAGAGACTTAATATGTAGTTAGAATTCTAAACCCCTCAGCTATTGACGTGAATGAGTAGAACCCATTTTATCAGGGGCACTTATTTGTGCACTGGTTGCAGCAGGATTCTCCCCTGCTGCTGTTGTTACAGTTGTTTCTGTTTTGGAAACAAGAGGATTGCTATTTGTAGTATGAACTGTTTTTTCAGGTAAGAAAGGCAGAGAAATGAAAGTTAATGACTTGCTTTAAAACGAAAAAGCCTATAGTTTTCACATAGGAGTTACTGTCACTGAGTTAACTGTAATTAATACACTATTTAATGTGCCACAGATATCATTTACATCTAGATTCCTGTCTAATTCACAGTGAAATTAATTTTTTACCCCAGATAAAAATGACTTGTAACATCTGTGATGAAATTCTGATCGGACGAAGCAGATAAAACCATTGTCATTTCGGCTACTGATAAAAGGACACAGGAGGAAGATGTAAATTTGGCAAAATGCTTAGCTTAATGTATGCAGAACCATTTTAGCCAAATGCTAGCTTGAAGAGTTTCATGCCTGGTTGCTTTTTTCCTTAATTCTGCTGCAGTACCTATTCATTAGGCCATAGTGTGAACCACATAGGGGAATTTCTAAGGGTGAAAAAAAATTCTCAAGCTCAGATTATTTTTCATGGAGTCAGGACAAGAATAGCTTAAAGACCAACCAGTTGCTGGGGATTAACACTTCCTCCAAGTGAGTGCATAGGTACGATCCAGCGTGATCTGAACAGGCTGGAGAGCTGGGCAGAGAAGAACCTAATGAGGTTCAACAGGGCAAATGTAGGGTCCTGCACCTGGGGAGAAAGAACCCCAGGCACCAATATAGGTTAGGGGTGGACCTGCTGGAAAGCACTTCTGAGGAAAAGGATCTGGGGGTCCTGGTGGATAGCAAACTTTCCATGAGCCAGCAATGTGCCCTTGTTGCCAAGAGGGCCAATGGGATCCTGGGCTGCATAGGGAAGAGTGTGGCCAGCAGGTCGAGGGAGGTCATTCTCCCCCTCTGCTCTGCACTGGTGAGGCCACAACTGGAATACTGCATCCAGTTCTGGGCTCCACAGTTCAAGAGGGACAGGGAACTACTGGAGAGAGTCCAACGTAGGGCAACAAAGATGATTAAGGGGTTGGAGCATCTCCATGATGAGGAAAGGCTCAAAGAGCTGGGGCTCTTTAGCCTGGAGAAGAGAAGACTGAGGGGAGACCTTATCTACATTTACAAGTATCTAAACGGTGGGTTGAAGGAGGGATGAAGCTGGACTCTTTTCAGTGATTCCCAGCAATAGGAGGAGGGGCAACGGCACAAGCTGGAACATGGGAAATTCCACTCAAATATGAGGAAAAACTTCTTTACAGTGAGAGTGAGAGAGCCCTGAACAGGCTGCCCAGGGAGGTCGTGGAGTCTCAAGAGATTTTCAAGACCTGCCTGGATGCCGTCCTGAGTGATGTGCTCTGGGCAACCCTGCTTTAGCAGGGGAGTTGGACTAGAGGATCTCTAGAGGCCCCTTCCAACTCTGACAGTTCCACAATTCTGGGTGAATTGGGTCCAGAAGGAGCAGCAAGTGTAGTGTAGGACCTTACAGCGTGTGCTCTGAGCCCACTTCAACTTCCCATGAAATTGGTGTGAGTTTTGCCACGGATCTGAATGAGGCAAGATTTTTCTTCATTTTCCATTGAAGGTGTGATTACATCTTGACAATAAGTCAGTTGCAAAGAGCCCTGTGTGTCACAGGGTGGGTCTCAATGGATGGTGTGTCTGTATGTCTGGATTTTGTGTGATTTTTCTGTCAAACTTGCAGTTGCTGCTACGTGGATGTTCTTTCTTTTGTCACTGCAATGTATGGAATAGCCTTTGTGGAACGAGGCCAAGCAAATGCTCATTAATGATAGATAATGAATTGAAAGCAAACAGCTGCACATGCACTTGTACGTTGGAAAAAGGAAAATGATGGTTTCCATACCCATCGACATTAGGGTATTCGTGCATCCAGGTATTTTTTTTCCCCCCACACAGAAATTCTACAAGTCTGATGTTGGACTTAATGCACAAAATCTGTAAATCTGGGGTACGTATCCATATACGCTGTGTGCCAGTGTGCCTTCCAGACAGCACCTTGGCATCTGCAACAGCTTTGATATTCCTCTGTTTTTTTTATTGTGGAGTTGATTTAATGTATTGTGAGGGTTGGCTATCACAGCAATGCAAAATGTAAGCATTTTGGTTTTTAAAAGAAATTTAAAATACTCTGATAGAATTAAACTGTAACTACAAGATAAAGAATGAACAATTACTGAATAGTTGCTTCCAGTGTGAGCACTTGCAGCCTTTTCCTGGCTTCTACATTGATCAAACCAAGATTATTTGCTTAAATTTTATGCTGCTGTTCTCAGTATATAGGCTGCCTTCATGTCTGCTCTCTATCGAGACCTGATAATGAGCCCCACTCATTGTTCTTCGTGCATTTATCTGATTTGTGATTTTTCACTTTATGAGGAGTTACGACCTGAGATTTGAACTGCTTCTCTCCTCCATGCATGCGGGGTATTTTGTTCATAATGGACAAGCTATTCATTTATAGTCAAATTAAGTACCATTCTGGTCATTAACCTTTGCTTTCATTCTTAATGATATTTTTGTTGTCTAGCCAGATAATATTTTCCTTGGCTGTGCCAAATGAACTTCACTATTTTTTGAAGCATCTTTTACATGGCAAGAAAAAAGCAGTCTGTAGTTTTGAAAAAAAAGTGTTCAAAATAGATATTGTCATTAAGAATCTGATCGACAAGACATTCCTGTGGAGCTGACTGAGCTGTGAACAGAATCCCCAGGCAGAGAGTAGGTACGTGCAGGGAAGCTGGTTCTTGTACAGTATCCTGCTAAGGGGGGGCAACATGTAGGAAAGAGATCTGGGCATAAGGAATGGATCTCAGGTTGGGAAGGTAAGTGTAGCCTCTACCTAAAGCATTTGCTAAAAGCTTTGCCTTTTAAAAAAATCAACTGTTGTTTTGTTTGTTTGGGTTTTTTTCCACCATAACGTTAGTGTCAGGTTCATAGCAATTTCAGACAATTAACAAACAAACATTCAGGTGTACAGAAAAATGTGCATTTTACAGTGCAAAGCATAAACAGAAATAGTGCTTGTGATATTCAGGGTATTTCTCTGATAAACTGCAAGTGTTGCTGTGAGAGCTTGCCGGGCAGGGTGTCTAGCAGAAAATACTCCCAACTCTAACTTTCAGCCAAAGTAGCTTTTTTGCACACCAAAACAGTGGCAAGCACCAAAAATCTTTTAAATTTGTAATGGTGTACAGTATTAAGGACCGAAGAAATCCATTTGCCTTGTCAGCAGTATTAAGAGGTGCAGTTTTTTAAACCAGACATGATAGTCCTTTCTGATGCTTCGGGATAAGAAAAACAATTCAAGCTTGCTGCTTTCTCTATACATTAGACAGGTATAGGATGTATGTGGACCATATGAAAGTGGTAACCAGCTATAGGCTATTCCTCGCTGGAGGCTGATAATGCTAGAGCATATATTGGAATTGTAGTCTGTAGCTCATCAGATTTCTTATTTCTTTCCCAATATTTACTTTCCCTCTTTGTGATCTGTGAATTTTCTGCTGCGATAAAATATGATGCTCCTTTAACCCTCTTACTGGGCTTTTGCTGTGCTTACCTACAGCATGTGAGCATGAACCTAAGTTCTTTTGGTATTATTGTGCAGCTTTATTTAAAAGCAGCCTTTTTCTTCTGCTGTAGGTTGAACATGATATGGCAGTCATGAATTAATTTTAACTGTGCTTTAGGCAATCCATCAATGACACAGATAGATACTGCGAGCATTCGCTTCTTGTCTTGATTCTGAAATGGTTTCAATACATATGTAAGGAGTAGAAAATAAGTGTACCACGAATTTCTTTAAATCGTGGACAAAAAATTCCCAACCCTTTCTGTTGTAGTTCTGAAGTTGTACTTTGCTCAACACAAATGTAAGAAAAACTGAAACTCTGAACTTTGTCTGAAAACCTTTCTCAGCCTACACCTCGCATTTGTTCTGAACTCTGTAAAGCAGCCAGTGGAAAGTAAAAATTAATGCTTTCCACTGAGCCAAGTTTTCTATCTTGCTGCTGAGAACAGGATTAAGTATTTAATGGGAACGGGCGAGGAATCAATTTCTCTGTGCTTTTTTTGCTATGAACAATGACATTCCTAAATTGCAAGGATATGTGATTTTCAATGGAAGTGATGGAAAGTGATGCAGTGGCTTAGGGTACTTGATACATGAAGAGCACATTATACATCTGTGACATGCCAAATCAGAACAGGACTTCAACAATACGCAATACTGAGGGGCTCCCTTTGGAAATTAAAATTGTTTCTGCAGCAAATGAGAATAAACAATGTCAGTTCTCTAGTCTGAAATCATAGAATAGAAACACAGAATAGTTTGGGTTGGAAGGGACCTTTAGAGGTCATCTATTATGTTAAAGGCTAGGTTTTAGGATAACTTCTGTGCAACACAAATAATGATCACTTAAGATTTTCTGTTACTGTGGCTGTGTGTGTTTGGATGGTAATTATACCACAAATGAGCAGCTGGCTGTCTAAATTGCTGTTTGTGTCAACCTCCCAAATGGTTTGGGAGGCAAACTTGTTTTCCCAAGCCTTCTGTGTGGTTGCACCTCCTTGTGTAAATATTCCCCCCATAGCAGATTAGTTCACATAAAACTGCTTTCTCTTATTTCTTCAGAGCACCTGGAGCTCTGGGATGTATGGATGCAAGAAGGGCTCTGGCCACGATTCTTCTGTATTGCATTTGGAGATGCTGATAGGTGATGCAGCGATACACACACGTGATACCAAAGAATGTGAAGGCAGTGATAATACCAGTGCAGTACCCATGAAACCAGTTTTGTGCTCTGTGTTACACTGTCCTTGTGTTCCAGTTCCTCAAAACTCCACTTTCCTTCTCCCTAAAGCTGTGGGGTATCAGCAACCACAATCTGCTCCTTCCTCCTGCCTGGCCAGAGGCAGTCAGAACTAGCATCAATCTGTTGATCCCGTGAAATGTTGCTGTACCTGATGGTATCATAACTTTTCTTATGGTATCAGCACCACTAATATTTTAAAAGGTGTAATTTCTTACTAGTTGGAGGGAGTTCATAGCCAAACCGTATACTGCAGCCTCTGAAGGTAATTGAAATGTAGTTCTGAATTCTTCCAGCTTTATGGAGAAATTTTTGATCATCTGTCACGTTTTGGTGTGCAAGTTTGTTCTGCTACCTGGTTTCTGTGCTTGTGCAAGGCAGGAGAACAGGCAGGAGGGTGCCTGCTGAAGTTGGCTTAACTATTATAGCCAAATATAAATGCAGAAGATGTCTTTACTGAGGCTGTTGTGCTGTGTATTTTGCTGTTCATTTAAATTAATCGGATGCCTTCAACAGACTCAGAAATGTTGACTATTCCATGTGAAAGCAGAGTTACACCTAGTAGAAATATACAGAATAGCAGAGACTTTTTCTGCTTTTTTCTTTTGATTGCTGCTTCATATCTTTTACACTTAATTGCCAAGGAACTGATAGCTTCCACCCAGCTGCTGTGGCTCCCACTGCTGTAATTGTATCACTATCTCTGCTTCTTTTTAATCTTTCCTTATGGTCCTGCTCCAGGATGCTACTAAAGTTATGTAGTTAGTGATCCTTTGAGATTAAAAGATCCTACGGCATCTGTTCTTTTACTTAATTTCAGAGTGGATTTTTGCATGGAAAGATCTGATTTAACCAGCTGCAGACGCTGCACCTTTACAGTTTTGGAGGGAAGGAAAGGGAGGTGACTTTTCTTGCTGATCCTTATTACGTGCCTTTCCCAAACTGTTAAAATTAAACTTTCACTGCATAAATCTTCATGGAAAAAAAAAATAAATTATTGATGTTACTGCAGATTGAAAAGAAAAAGTTTTAATTTACAAACTCCCATCACTTTCACTCTTGTGTAAAGGTAGGCATCGTGTGCAGGTCACCCTGGGAACCGTTGTCCAAACAAAAGGTCACACTAGTGGTTTGGATTTTCTAGTACAAAATAGATACTGAATGCATTTAAACTCATGCACAATCCGTTATGCATTTAACCAACCAGTTTTAAGGAGAAGGAGATCTTCTGCTTACTGTATCTTTTTAGATGGTCCAGATCAAAAGAATGTAGTGCTAACACAGAAATACCTTCTGCTCAGTTTTTTTCTACTGTATGAAGTGTGAATGTGGACCAAGGCCAGAACTCTTCTGGCCTGGAGGTGGACTGTGAGGAATGATCACCTGTGAAAGTAATTTGATGAGTAACAAACCTAATAGCTTGCCTTATCTCCACTTAATCTCCATCCTGCACGCCTCCAGAGGATGCTCCAGACCCCTCAGAAATACGTAGTAATGATATAAAGAGACCATTAAATTCTGTATGAAAAGGCACAGAAGGTAAGAAACTAAAAGAGGGAGGGAAACACAACATTAATGGAAGTGAAGAACTGAATACTTCTTCCGCTGTCTCTTCTACAGGAAAAAAAAAAAAGACAGGTCTTACTGGTTTTATTTGAAAATGGGATGGAGAAAAGCAGAGAACAGGTCACTCTCAGCCACATTTGCTTATTATCCTATGATTTATTATGAGCACTCTGGAAGCTGAGCCACATCAAGATACTTCTGGAAATACTAATCTAGAGAGAGCTGTACTTTCTTCTGATTAAACCCTATCATAAAAGGGTTACTTGACTCAAGATTTTTAGTTGTTCTTTAGAATGTATTTAATCTTGGTTAGGACTTGGGGGTTTATTATGCCTTCAAATATTGAAAAAAAAGTTAGCTAGTAACTTGGGAGATTTCTCTTCTTTTACTTGCTGCTTCTGAACAGCCGAGAGGCAGAACGTCATGCAGGTAATGGCACTAGAATGGTTTGCCCTCAGGTGCTGGAAAAGGTCTAAGTCTATTGCAGAGCAAGATGATGGTGATGAATAGGAAAAGAGAGGGCCTGTCGGAGGAGTAAATCAGTTAGTGAGTCCATGGAAATGGCTTTGGTAAATGAATTCACGTCAATATTAAATCAATTGGTGGGAAATATGCTCTGGGACAAGGATAAATGCTTCAATAAAATACAGGATTGCTGTTTCATTTGAGTTAAACTATGATTTTTTTTCTTGTCAAGCTATCAGCTTCCCATGGTGACTGCAGGTTTTGGTTCGTTGGCTTGCTTTTTGGCTTTGCTTGAAGAAAAATACTGTTATCCCCATTTTACGTGCTTCAAATAGACTTAAATCTCTACTGGCTGATAACTTGGCATGATGTTTATTCTGCAGTAATAACAGCACAGTGCCCCAGCACAGATACTAGTGCTGCAGCTTTGCTACTAAAAGCATTAGAGACAAGTAATAAATGTCATTTTCTTAGACTGCCTTTGTCCCATATAGTTCAGTTAAAATTACCAGGTTTAGAATGCTTTTTCTATTTGAATAATTTCTTGGTGTACCTTACCAATCAGTGTAAGGTAGAATATTCCTGGTTTAAGTTAAGCTCTAGTTATTCTCCTTTTCCCTACAATTTTTGGTAGTTAAAAGTTGCTACGTAGAATTTTATTCTCTAGTTACAAGAGCAATTTAGTATTCATACATGATGATGAAAATTGTGTGGCATATGGGGGTCCAAAATATCCAATAGTATAAGGATACTGTAATTTATACAGTTCTTAATAACTAAAATAAACTGTCTTCTACTCAGCTTTAAAAATAAATAAATAAATAAATCAGGCACCCTCTAAATACTGAGATCAGTGAGATTTGTTTCAATCTGAGAGTAAAATTGTCCCCCAGACAGAGAAGACATTTTCACGGAAAGACAAACCTCCGTGCCGTTGTGTTCCTGATGGCGAGGGCTTTCATCAGGTATGCAAATAATGCCTGGGTCCATTTTCAGTTTTCCTTTGTCCCATCACAGGAGGATTTTCTCCACCTGTTTGTAACATCATCCCATTGTTCAAAATAGAAACTCTAGGAAGTTGTGGCTTTTTTTTAATGCCATGTTTATTTATTTACTGTGGTGTGCTGGATCGGCCTCATCCCAATAGAATTCCTGCTGCTATTCTAAAATTTAAATTAAGTAGCGTTAAGTTTTTTAAAAAATAAAAAAGTGATTAAAGTATGTTTTAAAAATGTTCCTGTTTTAACATGAGAACTGACATCTCTAAATACTTTTGAAGCACTTATTGAATATCCTGGGTTCCCCTTTGCTGGGGATCCTGCAAAGGGCCGTGTAGCAGCCCTCCATCAGCCAACACCAGCTGCCCTGCTGGTGGCTTACAGTTGTCCCCTTGCTCTTACCATCTTGGCTGTGTTTTGGTGGCAGTATTATGGATAAACGGAAATGCTGTTGCATTCCCTACTGCTGTTCCATGCTTTAGTGGCCCAGTTTCCCATACATACCTATTTGCTGTTCTTTGCATGTGTATTTTTATCAAGGTTTCTGATATCAGTATTCCATTATCGATTTCCTGCTGCACGGGAGAACTCGATACACCATTATTTGCTGTAGCTTTTATTTTCCTTTTGTTTGCTGGTTATGTTTTCATCTTTCATGTGTTATCATTAAGTCAATGAGTTGGCCAAATTACCGCAAGTGATCCTTTTCAAAGTCCCTTTTCATATCCCCTGCTTATTTGTAGTGTTGTGAGATTAAATGGTTCTGTAACTATATTTGTTCAGAGGCTACTTCAGGGATGCTAATTATATTGATAACAGGTGGGAATTCCCACGGGATTTTTTCCAGATGCTATCTCTGTTTCTTGTTGCTTTATGAAAGTGGAAAGTGTTGCCTATAGAAAAACAGATACTGATCCAGAGCTGTGGAGAATACTAAAAAAAAAAAAGCAGTTTATATGATTGCCAGTTTCTACATAGTGTTTAGTGGAGAACTCAAATTTTTCTTTTTGGTCTGATTTGGGGGACTGCAATGCAGCAGAACGTTTATTACACAAAGCTCTTTTATGTGATATGAATAGGCAGACACTTTGTCAAGAGATTTTTTTTTTCTTTGATCCATTTAGATGTATATGGAAAGCACTTCAAATAACTAAGTAGAACCAGCTAAGGAAGCAATAAAAATGAATAATAGTCCAGTGTAGTAAACACAAAATGGGCTAATTATAGTCTGAAATCAAATATTGAAGTTGGATTTCCAAATTTTTAGTGTGCAGCTGTTCATTCTGGCTCTAGAAGAGAACAGGAATTGCACTCTGCAGCAGAAGGAAGCTCGTTGTGCAGAGGATCCAATACTGTATCCTTTGTGATCCCAACTGGAAAGGACATTGTAGAGATAATGCGAGATGGACTCAGCCAGATTTACTGGCATACATTTATTGGGCTCATCAGCTTTTTCTCTTTAGCTCTCCTCTTTTCTTCTTCCATTTGCTTTAGTTCTTGGCCCCACAATATTTTGTGACTATATATTATATGTCATCTAGTTGAGTAATTGTCAGTGTGGTTAACCCTTTCACTTTGTTACAGACTCTAAAGTGCATTATCAAATCATTTAGAAACCAAAAGCATTCTGTAGTCTTCTGTGGAATCTTGTTATTTATTCAAATCTTTTAATGCTATAGAATGAAGTTAACCTTCAATTTTTGTGATTTTTAGCTTCCAACCTGCCTCTAGAATAGAGTTTGGGACTTGCAATTCAGAAAAGTTTCGGTTATACTGGCATCGGTCGCTGTGTTTATAAGGTGCCATTGGCACGAGTGGCATCACTTCTCATCAGACCAGTGGGGTCTGGGTGGTGCTTGAAGCAACAAACCCCCCGTAGTTCTCAGTGCTCAGCAAGGAGACATCTGTCTTCTCAACGACACACAACACAGCAAGCTCATGGCTTACCCGTGTGAGGCTGAAGGTCTGGCTTAATTCTTCAAGAAACTTCCTGCGTCATTTTTGTTAACTTCTTTAGTTTTCCATTACCTCAGCCCTCCATTAGGAAAATGTCTATAATAATTTTCCCTACTTGCAAGTATAAGAAGGTTGGTCAGATTTTGATCATGAAGTGTTTAGATACAAAAGGGTCCTTAGACCCTGTAAAGAGAAGAAACACCACAAGATCTGGATTTTTGTCTGTCCTTCCTTGGCCTCATTCTCAGTTACTTTCTCTCTTTATCCTATTTGAAACAATCAACTGAAACCCAAAGGTTTCCCTGTTTTCATACTCCCTCATGGGGAGTATGAAAAATAGGAACTGCTTAATTTTCATGTACCTCAGTAAAGTTCAGATAAAGTTGGTTTTTTTAAAAAATAAAAAAATAACCAAACAAACCCAACTGCATTATTAAATAATTTTGAAGCACTGTAAATCAGCAATGTTGATTCCACAATATGCATTAATTTCTTCTAAATTCCTGCTTTCTGTGAAAATGACACTTAGGAAGGATCTAAATTGATTTTATTTGCTTTGCAGGTGGTGGACTGTGCTTGGGACGAGCTAGTGAAGATCTATACTCCGTCGTGTCTGGCAGTTCCTGTCTAGAGAGAAAGCGAAGGAGATCTGAGATGCTGGGAACCGTTCTCTCTTCCCCCACAAGCTGACTCGTGTTAAAGTGTCAACTGTGTCACTCATCTCAGTGTCTCTTTTTCAGTCGAATGGAGTGTTGTGCACTTCAGCACGTGGAGATTTGAGGGCTTGGTTTACGGTACAGGTAACACTTGAGCCAGCAAAGCGTTCAACAGCTACTTAATGGCCAAAAAGTGACCGTAGCAGATATGAACTGGTGTCTTCAAAGCAGAATCACCAACACAATTCAGTGATCTCTCTGGCTAATGATGAGAGCAGAGGCCTGAATCCTTTTGATCCTTACAAAGAATAAAAATGACTGGCACCTTATTGTGAGATAACATTACTACAGAAAAGAAAAAAAGCAGCTTTTCAGTGTAAAATACTGTAACGTCAACCTGAGGTTTGTATCGCTCAGATGCATTTATATTTATATGTTTTACTGTGACTCACATTGCATTATTTTCTTGTGCAATATAATGAATACTCTTGATGGACAGTAAATGTCATCGTTTATAGCCAGCTGATTTGTTTGACCTTTTTGATTGCTGCTTCACAAAGATGGCAAAGATTATTTTCATACATTTTTTCCCTTAGATCTCCTGGAGTAAACCAGTTGATGAAGTCATGCAGAAAGATACTCTGATGATAGAGAAAACACTTAGGAAAAAATGAAATATATGCAACACTAATTGGATCGCAATCCTCAAGATTTAGAGATAGGAAAATCATCTCTTTTATTAGGCTTGTCTTCTATTTTCACTTGGAAAGTTTTTCCAAGAGATAGAAGAGGAATGTGGTCATATATTCAGTGTTCCTGGAGCTCTGACAACCTGGCCTAAGTGCGAGCTGATGTCCAGACCATCATATGTGCAGGTAAACTGCATGGCATCAGCATAGAGATGCAGTGTGGCCAAGCTTTTATACTTACAAGAATATGTCCAAAGTGTTATAGGTATGTTGAAGTACTTTGCATTCCCATTTTGACTCCTCAGCTCACGTGCTGGTATTTTCACCCGAGTTCTTCTGGGGCAGGTAGAGATGTTCATTTTTTATTCTTCTGCAGCCTCCTTCGAATACTCTTTCAGGATTTAACTGGGAGAGTCCTGCAGCTCTCATTGGTGTATGTTAGCCTTCTCTTATAGTTTCCTGCTAGCTAAGTGTATTTTTTTTTTACCTTCTTAAAGCTGTCTCCTCTCTTCTGTTACGCCATATTAACAAACTTTACCATCAAAAGACTCTTTGCAGGTCGGGTCTTTGCAGAGCTTTGGCTGGGTTTTCATAGTCTCCCGTTAATGAACGCTGTGCACTTCTGGGTTGCACAACTTGTATATCAAGCAGTAGCAGACGCTGCCAGACCTGCTGGCTGCTTTGAAGAAATGAAAGAGAGAGGATTCTGCAGAGCTGAGACCCGCAAGTTGCAAGTAAAGAAAGATAGAATCATAGAATGGTTAGAGTTGGAAGGGACCTTAAAGATCATCCAATTCCAACCCCCTGCCATGGGC
>JAHREE010000490.1:2367882-2396177 GCA_033628505.1 Tringa tobata
ACCAACCTCTCTACAGTGTCCTTTCAAGTAGTTGTAGAGAGTGATGAGGTCTCCCCTCAGCCTCCTCTTCCTCATACTAAACAGTCCCAGCTCCTTCAGCCTCTCTTCATAGGATTTATTCTCCAGGCCCTTCACCAGCTCCGTTGCCTCCTCTGCACTGGCTCCAGCACCTCCAGATCTCTCTTCATAAAAGGGAGAGCACGGCCTGATTTTGGCTGCGGGATTGAGGGGGGGGGTTGTGGGGGGAGTAAAAGACATTCCGTAGCTTTGCAG
This sequence comes from Tringa tobata, assembly GCA_033628505.1. Classification (NCBI taxonomy): domain Eukaryota; kingdom Metazoa; phylum Chordata; class Aves; order Charadriiformes; family Scolopacidae; genus Tringa; species Tringa tobata. Next base: position 2,368,156 of record JAHREE010000490.1, read on the forward strand.
CATGCAAAAAAAAGTAATAAAAAATATATATATGTGTTGAGAGGTGTGTCCAACCTTGGCATAAAACATGACAAACGCTAGGAGTTATGGAAAGGGCACTGATGGCTATGTCCTAAACATCCCTCCAGCCCCAAAAAGGTGCTCTCTTTTTGTCTCACGTACAAAAAGCTGTGCTTCTTTCCTCCTGTGACTCTCCCGACAGGAGCCGGTGACCTGACCGGGGATGCCATGGGCTATGTGACCGGCGTGCTGGCCGTGCTGATACACGCCGCCTACCTGGTGCTCATCCAGAAGACCAGTGTAGACAGTGAATACGGACCCCTGACGGCTCAGTACGCCATCGCCGTTTCGGCCACCCCTTTCCTCATCATCTGCTCCTTTGCCAGCATGGATTCCATCAACGTCTGGTCCTTCCCGGGCTGGAAGGACCCTGCCATGGTGTGCATCTTCATCGCTTGCGTCCTGATTAGCTGTGCCATGAACTTTACCACCCTTCACTGCACTTACATTAACTCGGCTGTGACCACCAGCTTCGTCGGGGTGGTGAAGAGCATAGCGACCATCACGGTGGGCATGGTGGCCTTCAATGATGTGGAGCCCACAAAGTTATTTATAGCCGGTGTTGTGGTCAACACCTTGGGGTCTGTCATCTACTGCGTGGCCAAGTACATTGAGACCAGACGGCAGAGCAATTACGAGGACCTGGAGAAAGAAGCTAGAGAAGAGGAAAGGAAAAAGCAGGCTGGGGACCAAGCACTGTTTGCGATGGAGGCCATTTCCCAGGAGAAGGGGGCTGAGGAAGCAGCAGCGGAAGGACCAGCCACGGGGGTCAGCCAGAGAGGAGAGGAAGAGAAGGACAGCCCTGAGGAACCTGCCAAGGGACGGGCGGTCCGGGGGAAAGCCACCGGCACACAAGAAGTGAACAGGAGCTGGCTGAAGGATGCCTATCTTGGAGTATGGAGGTTGGTGAGGGGTGCTAATTATATAAAGAAGGATTATTTGATAGAGAATGAAGAGTTACCAAACCCTTAAAAAGCAGGTTTGAAAACCTACCGCTTGAGGACAGACACCTGGTTCTCTGTAGAGGGGGAAAGGCAGAGCATACATTTCCACATCAACGCTGACGAATCCCAACCACGTAGGGTGACTTTACCTCATCGTCCAAGAGCCACAGGTCAGAGTTTGCTCACGCTTTGGGCTTGCTTTCAGCTGCTTTCAGTCCATCAGCTTAGACCCACCACAGCTAAAGGTGCCGAGTCCCCCTGCTGTGGACACGGAGAGAGTTGGGTCTCGGGAAGGTCACGAGGTGTTTGCCCAGCAGCTTGGGCCATGGGGGACCTCAGTACCATTGAGTGCCAGTGACACGGCGGTGGCCTGTAGCTTAGCTTGTGTCTGGAGCCTTGTGAGCTTAACACCGTTGGGAGGCTCTGTCAATGTGCTTCCATATCTGCATCCATCCAGTTATAGGTCCTCTATATAAATATATTCCTACAATATATTTAAGCTCCCGTTAGCTGTACTTCTGTGTGCTCCTCTGCCTCAGTACAATTGCAGCAGAGCTGGAGGCTGGGCCACTTCACTTATATTGGTGTCAAATCACCCTCTTAACTGAAGAATCAAAACTCTCCCTGATCCTCTGGCCGGGCTGGATCTTGGACCTGGTTCGCATGGGGTGGGTTGTGTCTTCAGCAGAAATACTTCTGTCAGGCGGTGGGGGACGTGAGAGCAGAACCAGATCCGAGGCTTTGGTTAGCAAAAGGAGGATGTTTTTCTCTGAGCTTTAACTACATGTAGCATTGGGAATAGGAGCTTGACCCTGATAAAAGAGTTTGGAAGTGTTGGTATGTGTTAATTTGATTTGGGAGGGCTATTAAATAAAAATTAGGGAGAAAGCGTGTGCCTTGTGCTATCCCCTCCTTGTACCCTAAAGTCAGGTGAATCAGAGCCTGGACTTCTGGAACCTAGGTGTCCTCTCCATCTCCCTCTCTCAGAAGTACGGGTTGATAGCCAAACTGGGGACACCATCTCCTCAGGGTTCCCAGGGCTGCTTTTACAGGATTTTTTGTTATGTCCTGGTCACACGTGTTGGGGACATGGCTTTGTGCGTTGGGGGCGAGCAGTGGAAGGAAGGGCGGGCAGGGAGCTGGGGTGTGCTCCATCAGATCCCACAGCCGAGCGCTCCCAGCCACCGAGACGCCGGTGGCTTTGGTGGAAGCTGCTCCCTTGTCCCCAGACTGTCCCCACGGGCTGCGAGGGCCAGAGCTGCCTCTCCCCCCCGTTGCCCGTTCCAGCCCTCCCATGGGAAGCAGATGCTCCAGTGGGGCCTCTGCTGAATATGCCAATATTTTGTACCGGGGGAATGGGAAAGACTGGGGTCAACAAGCATTTGAGCACTCTTTAGCCTGGGGACAGGAGGCGGGGGTCCTTGGGGCAAACCTTTGCTCGGAACCAGGCAGAGAAGAGTTTTTGTTTGTTGTGGGTGTTTATTTTTCGTCAGAATTAGGTTGATGGTTGGACAAGGTGATCTTTAAGGTCCCTTCCAACCTAGAAGATTCTGTGATATTAAAGAGACGTGACCGCGAGTCCTTCCCGGTGCCAAAAGGGCTGCCCCAACCATCGGGCCATCTTGACCACCAGGCTGAAACAAAGTTGTTAGCACCTGCTGAAAAAAATGAACCAAGTTGTTTTTTGTCGTTGTTGTCGTCGTTGTCGTTGTTGTTGCTATTGTTATTTATTATTATTTATTAAGCCACTGAACTGAAAATCAATTATCCCCGCAGCCCTAATCAAGCAGTGCCTAGCCCGATGCCTTCTCCAGCCAAGCAGGCAGCGTCGGCCTCGCGGCGCGTTCAGCTCCGAAATCCCAAATGAGCAATTTACCCAGCAGGGAATAGTTACAAAAAAACTCATCTCTGGGGGAGCTTTAGATTCCTGTCAATAAAACGCAGGCGGAGGAGGCATCGGGTGCCCCCCGGCGTCTTTTTCCGGTGAGTGCAGAAATCGGGTCACCTGGCGTCACCCCAGGAATTTGGGGACAGATGGCTACGAAGATATTCGGGCTAAAAGCCTGTCTCTGCTGAGCTGGGGGCCGGGGCCCCGGAGCTGTGTACATCACACCTTGTGTAGAGCTTGTGAGCACCCAGAGCTTCTGACCACGTGCCGAAATGCCACGTTTACTTTCTGCTCCAGCTCCATACAGCATCTTTAGCAAAAAAAAACCAAACAAAACAACAAAACACTAATTCTTGTTTATAGGCTAATATAATAGGATTTTTTGGTGCAGTTTTTCAAAGGCATCCATCCTAAGAGAAGGCTGTGCCTAGGACTCCTAGAGTTGCTGTAGGACTGAACTCGCTACGATGCTGAACTGCGCTGTAATCGATGGCTGAAGAGAAACCCACATTTCTGCTCTGCCCTCGCTGTGCTCAGTGTTTTCTGCCCACAAAAATGTGGATCTTTTTACCACCCAGATGCTGCTCTCAGACCCTGTAGTGTTCACTCCGTGTTTGGCTTTCCCTCTCCTTGCAGGACCTTTTTTTTTTTTTTTCCCTGGGGGAGTTCAGTGTTTTTTTGCCTCTTACTGTTGTTGAATTATTCGTAGAAACTTGGGGGAAATTTGAACAGTTTTGACTGTTTAAAAAAAAAAATAAATAAAAAGCTGCTGTTACGATGTTGTACATTTGCATGTAAAGTTGAAATGTGATTATATTGTATTCCCTTTATACCTGTAAATTCCCTAAATTAAAATGGGAATTTGGCAAATGCAATCCACTTTTTCAGTAAAAGAGACTGTCGCACAATGAAATAAAAATACTGCCTCGTGCTGAGGTATTTTAATAGCATCAGCGGAAGACTGCAGAATGAGATGTGGGAATAAAATGCGCTGCTTTCCAAAAGCCTTCTGGATTTCTTATTGTTGCTAACTCCGGGGTGCTCATTTTGGGTTCATTTATAGTTATTCTTGTGCCTTTATACCGTCCAAGTTTCCTCAGCGTGTGCTGGCGCGCTATAAATACTGTCGTGGACGGAGGGACTGAGGAGGGACAAAGGGACACAAGGACCTGAAGTGGCCGAGTCCTCTGCACAGCTCGAAGTGTCTGTGGTTTTTCTCAGCAGTGATTTCTTTGGTTGCTTATTTAAGCTGTGTCGGTAACGTGGCTGCTGTAACTTTAGAACACTTAAAAATAAGACGCTGCTCCTTACTGATAGTTATAAAATCGTTGCATTATTAAAGGACTTGATGCGGATTTTATTTTACAGTGTTAAGCATTTGTGGTGGGAGGTGACTTAAACGTTAATTTTCACCTGTTTGCTCCAGATGAAAGGTGTGTAACGTGCCCGTGGTTGTGCCAGGTGCTGGAGCTGGTGATTATTGCAGAATTCATCCCCGAGCTCCGCACTAAACGTGCCTGCAGGATGGTTTCCAGGAGGAAACCGTCCCCCTTTCCAGGATAATGAATGAACGAACCTGCTGCACAATGACTGCTTTGAGAATAAACATTCATTTTGGTGACAACACGCCCTCGAGTAGCACCTGCTCCAGCACCGCCAATGCACGCACGCACACGCGCTCGCACGCACGCAAACACACTCGCACGCACGCAAATACACACGCACGCACGGGGAAAGATGAAAGCCAGGCTGGCTGCCTTTTCTAAAACATATTCTTTTCTCAAAGGGACTAGAGGGAGGCCAGAGCATTCGGAGGGAGGGACGGGTAAAATTTCTTCAGGATAAGGAAAAAATTTGCGTGCGTCACCGACAAACTGAGCACGCGTTTGCCGTCACTTCCAGAAGGGAAAATGAACAGCAGCCTACAAAAAAAAAAACAAAAAACAAACAAAAAACAGGTGAGAGTGAAAGAAATTTTACAGTTTATTAAGCAACACTTCACAGCCCCGTGTACGTCCAGGGATAGTTTATTGCTGGTGCTTAACAGCCTCCTGTAATTGGATTATGGCTGCTTGCTCCGTAGGCAGAAAGGTGCAAACCCTTCAGCTCGGTCTCTAAATTAACATTTAAACGTCTCGCCGCTTGTCCTGGGTATGGTTTAACACCACAGATTCCCATCTCTCTGCCCTCTGCCTGCGTCCCCTATAATTTCACTTATGGCTTTGAGGTTTCTCCCGTGCTGTTTTTTAACCTGAAGCCTCCAAGAGCGGTGCGGGCGATCAACCCTGCCTCTCAATTAGCGGCTACGTTCACGCCTCGGTAGCCTGCTGGAGGTCATCAGGAAGCTTTCCACTTCAACCTCTCTCCCGTCCTCCTTTTCTCTTCCTTTATTCCTGCTGTATTTCCCAAATCTCGTTTCCAGTGTCCTCTGCAGAGCGCTCGCCACAGAACCTTCCGCCGTATTACTATTATTTTAATTTTTTTTTCTTTCTGGAAGGGCAGGGAGGGGATGGAGCAGCCGGATGGTGGATGTCCAGATTGCTCCTTCCTACCTTTGGGCATGTTTCCACACACCAGCTCCTGATATAGCTCAGCCGTGGCTGCCTACCAGCTCCTGGTGGAGCCGGGCCAGGGCTGGGCACCAGTATCCTGGGGAACTGGGACGGGGCTGCGCACCAGTATCCTGCGTTTGAATAGGGGGGAGAGAGAGAGAGACACTGCCTGAGATGAAAGCCCAGGTAGAGACCATGAAAGCCCAGGTAGAGACCATGAAGACCTCCTCGAAGAGGTCCGTGGGGTTTGGATTAGGATGGATGGATGGGGAAAATAGGAGAGTTACCAATTAGGGTGGATGGGGAAAATAGAGTTTGCAGCAAAGCAAAACGTTGCTGTTCGTGGCCCCTCTGCCAACCCCACATCTCTGGGGAGCTGAAAGCCAGCCCCTCCACCAAATTTCAGCTTGTCACTGACCTTACATGGAAAGAAACAGCATCAGCATCAGAAACCCAGAGCTAATCTACAGTGAATGCACCTGAATTTATGAGGAGAGGCTGAGGGAGCTGGGGGTGTTCAGCCTGGAGAAGAGGAGGCTGAGGGGAGACCTTCTCGCTCTCTCCAACTCCCTGAAAGGAGGGTGTAGCCAGGGGGGGTCGGTCTCTTCTCCCAAGGAACAGGTGATGGAACAAGAGGAAATGGCCTCAAGTTGCCCCAGGGGAGGTTCAGATTGGAGATTAGGAACAATTTTTACACTGAAAGGGTTATCAAGCCTTGGAATGGGCTGCCCAGGGAAGTGGTTGAGGCACCATCCCTGGGGGTATTTAAAAGACGGGTTGACATAGTGCTTAGAGACATGGTTTAGTGATGGTTTTTTATCAGAGTTAGGGCAATGGTTGGAGCAGATGATCTGAAAGGTCCCCTCCAACCTAGACAATTCTACAATTCTGATAGTCACGAAGGAGAGAGGCCGAGTGAATGGTCTGGCTGGAAGGAAACCAGGTGGATCAGTTCTTCGTGTTCCTGTGATTTTGTTCTTACTGGACAGATGTAAGAAATTCTTCTCTGGGCACATTAATTGTATTGATCAGTTTGCCCTTTATCAAATAAAAGCAATTTCACTTTTGTTCTCAAAATTGCACCACTTTTTTTTTATCAGGTGCTATTGATTTTGTTCCTGACATGACAAGACAGATGTCGACAATTCTTTAACAGAATTCAGGATTTCTCTGAAAAAGAGCAATAACTGCTAAGGTCACAGACTTTTTGTTGCCTGACATGGGAGGGGGTCAAATGAGAGAGAGAATAATGAGCCGGAACCGATTGTGATAGTAAACCAGTCAGGTTTGCTGGCTGCTGTAAATGTTGAGTATCATCAATAAATAAAAACAGCTATGGGGTGCTGTGTGTAACACCATTAACTCCTTGAGTTTGGAATTAGCTTAATTCTCTTAAGTGAATTTTCAGTCTTCAGAGTATCTCTGCAGACCTGTCCTTAGCATCTGTCCAATTCCGAACCCTGCACGCTTGGTTAAAATGTAAAATATGGATTTTCCCTTCTGATTATCACACCACCCAGGCTCTGAAGGGGAGTTTCCCTCTCTCAATGCACCTTCTTGAGTGAGTGAACATTCAGTGGCACAGAAAAGGTCCAACAATGAATGATGTACATTCTTACAAACATGAAAAGTGGCTAAATATCTCCTTATCACAATTTTATAGGAAAAAAACAATTGCATTTCCTCAAGCACAGTGGCTGACAGGCCACTGGGTCTGAATATTCATCGAAGACCAAAAGGTTGATGCGCCCACAACACACCACAACGGACAGTGCACGGTCACACAATTTTGGCCCTGAGATTTAAAATATTTTCAAAAAGAAAAGAAACATTTTGCCTGGTATGTTGGAAGAAATTGCTTAATTTAGGAAAGCTGGGGTGTGGGTCTCTGTGAAGAGCTCCTCTCTAAAGAAGCAACGCTGCCAAGCCAGCAGCATGTTTCCAGGATTACTGAGAGGGCTGGATTTTCAAAATTGCTCAACTGTTTTCTGGTTTTGTTTTGTGTTTTTATTAATAACAGCTAAGCATGGGCAGAACGGTCTGTAATATCTGGTCATGTCCTGGGGTGCCTTCGACTCTTCTGAACCACTTGGCTCTTGCAGTGGCTTGGTGAAATCACGCTGCGTCCAGCTCTGTCATCCAACACAACCAGCACGGTTTCTTTTTTCCATTTGGACGATCTAACTAACAATAATTAAGTGTACTTACATACTCATAAAGCTCTTCTGTAGAATAAGCTGCTCCAAGAGTTCAGGACTGCAGTTCAGGAAAGATATTAAGCAATAACCAGCAACCAAAGAGCGGTCTTGGTTTTATGTGTGTATGTCAAATGAAATTTGTCCCCTCTGGTTTATTGTATTTTTCTTTAAGAACTGGCTTTTTGACAGAAGCTTTTGCAGGAGGAGTCTGGGTTATTTGCTGCCCAAGCTTTAGACTTTCCCCAGCTTTATCCGCTTCGGTGCTTTTCTCAAAACATGCAAATTTTGGTCTTGACTGAGCTTTGGTGTTGATTTGGCACCGTTCTTTTTATTTATTTATTTATTTATTATTCTCTTTCTGCCAACTTCAGCTCTGCCTGTCCCCCTGTGGCTGGTCAGGTAGGGCACAGCGTGGTCCAGGGCCTGGCACGTACCCTGTGAGTCCTCGTCAGGGAAATCAAAGCAGCAGCCAGCAGACAAAAAGCACCAGATCCCACTCTCCTGGGCAAAGCCAAGGACACGCTGTTCCGTGATACTGATTCGTAGTGATTTATACTCATCATAAGCAAGCACAGCGAGTAAGGCCTTCAGAGCCAAGGAGGCTTCACCGCAACCCTGCATTTAAAGCATGGGTGGAAACACCAAGGTTATTTCTCAGTGGGACTCCCCTTGGTGCATCGTATAGATCTAACATGCTGGCACGTAAATTGGCAAACTTTGAAGACTCGGGCTGCTGTGTGAAGGCAGATTCCTAGGTAGCAACATAGAGCAGTCACTGCAACACCTCCCTGGTTGCCATCACCGATGCTCTCATTCAGTAATCCTCGCCGTTGTACTGAAACATTTCAGCATATGTTTATTTTGTGCCTTGACAGAGCCTTCAGTCAGTAGGACACAAAGCTAAATGAAAGCATTTCATTCATCCCTGGAAGTGTTCAAGGCCAGGCTGGATGGGGCTTTGAGCAACCTGGTCTGGTGGGAGGTGTCCCTGCCCACGGCAGGGGAGTTGGAACTGGATGATCTTTAAGGTCCCTTCCAACTCTAACCATTCTATGATTCTGTGAGGCTCAAGAGGGGCTGGTGTTTCACCTCCCCAACCCAAGGAGAGGGTTAGAAGTGGGTTTGGGGATTAATTCTCTATTTGTGCTTGAGGAGCTAATGGCTCACAAATCACAGAATGACAGAATGGTTGGGGTTGGAAAGGACCTCTGGAGATCATCTACTCCAACCCCCTGTCAAAGCAGGTCCACCCAGAGCAGGTTGCACAGGAACGTGTCCAGGTGGGTTTGGAATGTATCCAGAGAAGGAGACTCCACCACCTCTCTGGGCAGCCTCTTCCAGGGCTCTGCCACCCTCACAGGAAAGAGGTTCTTCCTCATGTTTAAGTGGAACTTCCGATGTTCAAGTTTGTGCCCATTTCCTCTTGTCCTGTCAACTCCAGCAATGCAAAGTCAAAGAAGCACATCCTTCTGCCCCAAATCTATTCACTCTCATCGCTGTTGCAGGGCAACCGATGGTAAAAAAAAAAATATGAGATTTTGCCAGCTCAGCGTGTACCATTTGGTCGGGTGGCTCAACCAGGTGGCCACCCTCGAACAAGCTGTAACTGCTTGGGAGAGCAGCTCTTGGCACTGGTGCTGCACGGGTGGGTGTTCAGGTCAGCTCAAGCGCTCAGTGGCATCACAGTGAGGCACAGATTTTGTGGGAATGGCACAAATTCTACCTGTGCAATCCAGGCAGGCTGTTATCGGGGCAGAAATGGTTCCTTTATTACTTTTTTTTTTTTTTTTCCCCCAGTCCCAGCTCCCTCTATATTTCTGAGAGGAAAAATGCAAATCCGCGTTATAGTTTTTTTAGAAGAAAAGATGTATTTAAGAAGCAAGTTCCCGCAGGCAATACAGCGCTGGCTGAGCTTGCAAAATAATTCAGTGTATGGAATGGATTAGGTGAGTGGCTGTCTTATTTTCAGTGGCTTCGAAGTGGCTGGGAAAAGGAAGACGTGAAGGTAAGGACCGCAATAAGGAATGAGCTCTGTAAAGCAGCTTTGCTCCATCAAACCCGTTTGAGTTTTTTTTTTTTTTTTTTTTTTTGCATTATTCTCGAGCTGACTTGACAAAGAAATCTGGCATCTTTACAGCTGAGCCTTGGATGAATAAAATAAAAAAGCCATAAATTCAATCTCCTGCAAGAGAAAGGGTGGCCAGCTGATTCCCAGGGCGCAGGCGGCGCTGATAAGCCCCTGCTATCGGTAGAACTAATTAGCTCTCCTGTATCGGAGAGCTAATTTAGGTTAAGTGCACTCCCAGTGCTGGGGCACATGAGGTCTGAGGGTGGGTGGCTGCCAGTAGAGACACACGGGGTCCATTTTGCAGACTCACGCCGAAAACTGCTCTCTTTTTAACAAAAATGCTAATCTCAAGTGTAAGAGTACTATTAGCTCTTAAGAAAGAAGGGAAGCAAAAAGAACTAGAGTCCAGTGGCCATATTTCAGTCAGAATAATGGCCTAACATTTGAGTACTAGTGAGATGGACACAGATAATTTGGATTACTCTGAATCCAGCATCACTGATCCAAATGTGGGTGCAGGGAATCCACGAGATGCTTCAGCAGGAGCTGCCTGGGTCCGACCCATCGTCATCCCAGCACATCACAGCACTTTTAGGAGCCCACGTCTGTCTGGAGCAGCCCCTATCCAGGGCACGCAGGGGCCTGGGAGGCTGGAAATAAATACATCTGCTGCCTCTTTCTGTCCGAGGGTGATTTTGTGTATCCAGCTTAAATTTAAAATTTCACAACCACTTCAGGTGGACGGTCCTGTTTGCTGCCCTCTTTCCTTCAGGGGCAAATCTTCTCTCCCCACCCACGTATTTTTGGTGGCAAAGTCTAAACTGGCATTCACATTGCAGTATCGCCGGGAAAAAAAAAAAAAGAAAAAAAAAAAAGGTCATCTTTGCATCTTTGTTTCTACTAACTTGCTTTCCTAAAGACTGCTGAGGGTTTGGGTGAACTGCTCTGTTCACTTTTGGTCTGATTCGTGAGATAAAGGTTAGAGGAGCCACCAAAAGTAGTGTTTTTTTGTCACACCAGTTGTGACAGGAGTTGCTGTGTTCCAGGGCTGGCGCGTACATCTACATAAAGGCCATTAAGCTTGGACTGTAGCCAGGTCTTTCCTTGCTGGGCCCTTTTCAGCTGTAAAACATAATTGCACTCCCTCTGAAATTGTGCTGGCTTCTGCAAGAGGAGGCACGAGTACCGGGGAGTTTCATCCGTCGATTTGTACTGTGGGTTAATTCTCTAGATTTGGTGGGATCGATGCAGTTCAGAAAAAAAACCAAGCCTAAAGAGCCTTTTCTCTTCTGCTGCACTGGCACAGCCCCATAACGCCAATGAAATTGATTGGGAAGAAGTGGGCTCGGGACAAATAGGTCCCCCACGAGCTATAACCATCTCTCCTGGTTGGGAAACGATGCACATAAAGCTGCAGATTTCCCTGCTGTGGCAGCAGAGAGGAGCGTAAAAAAATGCTCCTACGAGGGGAGTATGATTTGTTGTATGTTTGTCACAGAGGCTGCTGGGGTGTTGCTCAGGATTTTTCCCTTGTTACAATTTCCCAGGTTGTGGAGCATTTTTCTGTGGGAGTCATTGTCTATCTGCACTTAGGGATGTTGAAAGGAGACCTTTTTACTATTTTTTTTTTCCTGGTGCTACATGGTTTGCTGTCATTTTGTCATTAGTTAAGGTTTTCACCCTGTTCCCAACCACAAACTCCATGTTGGGACATGCCTGCCTCTGGAGTTCAGCCTACAAGTTGTGGATCTTGGCAAAATTCAGGGGGAGGAATGTCTGATGCAGGAAATGGGGAGCAGATGAACTCAGCGGGGGCTAAAAACTTCATCAATGGCAGATCCACTTGAGGAGATAACTGCCCTTCTCCTCCTTCCAACTGCCCATCGACAGGCTCCCCATCTGTTAGGTCTGATGGTTCTCAAACCATCTCAGTCTCAGGCTTCCTCGCAGCAGGTCCTGAAGAAACATCGTATGGGGCTGGGGGACCAAAACCTTCCCTGTGTGGTGGGGAGAGAAAAATCACAACTTCAAAAAAAAATCAATTTCTGAAACTTTAATTTCTTATTTTATTTTTTTTTTATAAATTAAATATTTACTAAAATGAGCAATTATGCAGTGAAGTGAGCTTCCCTATTTGTACTAGGGTACTAGGCTTATGCCTANCAGCAGCATTTTCTTTGGTTACCCAAATGATCCTTAGGGTGACTGCATGTAGCTGTTACCCCTCTCTGAAACAGCAAGGGGCTAAACCCACTCTCTAGAAAGAAAACCTGTAAAGGTTTCCTCAAGATATCCATCATCTTCAAAGGTCTTAGAAAACCTGTCCTTTAGCAATTTACTCACTCCCTTCTGCCCCTGATCCTTATTTTAACAACTGTTCTTTCCTGCTCTTAATTCCTTTGTTGCACTCTCTGGCCTGGTTTTACCCTCTGCTGTGCCAAAACACTGACTCAGCGTGGTTAGAAGTAAAGAGAGATCCTTGCAAAGGCCACGGAGTTCAGGTGAAAAAGTTCACCAGCACCCACTGCTTTCGAGTGTATGCCCTGCTGGAACCCCTCACCTCTTCAGCTATTAAACACCACAGTAACCACAAATAGACATATAACATTTATAATTATGATGGGCAGTGCCCATTTACACCGTGTTCCTAAGAGAATAGCCTGTAAGTGAATGATGTATCTGCTCCAATCCCCTCAAGGAACTGCTAGACAATCCCCAGTTTACAAGTACAACATGTAGCCATGTTGTACAATAGATAGTCATCAAAACTCCATTTTACTACTCCCACCCATCATGTCTAGAAAACACTTAATAGCAATCAGGCTGAGGACTTGCTGTGCAGTGCTGAGCACTGGCTTGCAGCTGTAGGTCATAACTGTCTTCTATGCTTGCCCTTTGTGGTATCCACCATTTGTTTTCAGCTCCCACATCCTTTGCAGGCACCAGCTCTGTGCATTGCAGGATGGAAGAGATGTGCCAGGGCTTCGGGGTATACTTTGCGACACAAGGAATACTCAAAAGTTGCTCAAAATTATGATCTGAATGATGGATCTAGCTGGATCTTACGTGTGGCAGCAGAAACAGCAAAATCCTATAGCAAGTTTTACATACTTAAGCTTTTAATGACAGTACAGCCCAGAGCCAGACGCCAGCCCAGTCTCAATGCCCAGGCTTTTGAAGGCCTAAAATCAACAGAGAAGAACCTCAATCTAGCCAGGCTTAAGGCTGTACCAAATCAAAACTTCCTTCATTGTTCTTCTGCCCTGGTTTTCCCTAGTGATGAGCCTATGTTTGATGACTCAGGGATGGTTTGGTCTCCAGTAGACACATAGAGCCCAGTATCAGTCCACAAGTACTTCGTTTTCAGACACTTCCAAGCTGGTGAGGCCTGTTTGCTGACCCAGTAGCAGAAAATGTGTAGGTGCCATAGAATCATAGAATTATCTAGGTTGGAAGGGACCTTTAAGATCATCTAGTCCAACCATCAACCTAACTCTGATAAAAACTATCACTAACCCATGTCACTAAGCACTATGTCAACCCATCTTTTAAATACCTCCAGGGATGGTGCCTCAACCACTTCCCTGGGCAGCCCATTCTAATGCTTAATAACCCTTTTGGTGAAGAAATTCTGAACCTCCCCTGGGGCAACTTGAGGCCATTTCTTCTTGTCCTATTGCCTGTGACTTGGGAGAAGAGACTGACCTTCACCTCTTCACACCTTCCTTTCGGGGAGTTGTAGAGAACAATAAGAGAGAAATGTAGAGATGGATACAGCCATGGGCTGTGGATGAATGTTAATCATCTTTTTATGTTATGTTTTCTGTTAAACATCAAATTTATGTTGTGTGTGCTCGGCAGGGGGGTGTGTCATCCAGGTGAGCAATGGCCATGTGTACAAGCAGAAGGTAAGTGGAGGCAGGGCTCAAGACTGAAAACACTCCTGGGCTCTGCAGTCAACCATAGCTGGCTGAAATCTCTAGCTGCATCTCTAAAACAATCCCAAGAGTACAATAGTAAAATGCTTCCATTGATTTTTATATTTAACATTTTAATTTGAAGACTAACACTTGATCTGATTTGAAATGACTGGACTCAATAACAATTTGATTCGCGTGGCTGGAAGATCTGTTTAAAGCACTAAAAGCTGAACACGTGCAGGGCTGAGCTTTCCAAAGGCACAACAAACAAACAGCGGTGCAGAGACATGTGGCTACGGATGGCTAAACCTGATTTTAATTGCTCTTCCCCCTGTGGAGTTCTCCACCCCTACATTAAGGTGAGCAGCCCTTCCCAGGGGCTGAAGGTACCTATATCTGTTGAGTAGATGAGATGCAGGCTTTCCTGAGCTACGAGTGGTCAACAGGGCTGCAAAAAGCTGGGAGGGGGCAGTCAGGTGTTGCACCTGAGGCTTGATCTCAGGAGCTGAACCCTCAGAGCTCAACTCTTGCCTCCTGTGCCTCGGAGAAGAGCTGAAACAGTCACAGTGGTAATTTTCTAACTGCTGCAGCAAGAGGACCAGAGCCCACCCAAGAACATACCAAGGCATGCTCCTTTGGTGCAGGGGGCCAGAAGGACTGTAAGTTGTTTCAGCAGCTGAGTAGGTACCTGTTCCCACTGGGACTCTTTGTTCTGGTCCCTTTCCTGGAGGATCCCAGCTGGTTCAGCTCCTCATCTCTCCGCGTCTGCCCAAAATAGATGTGCTACTAAAGTGGTCCCCAAAGGGTGAGGTGATGGGGGGATTTGGTCTGGGTCTTAGTGGCAATGGTTGGATGTAGAGGTGGAAACTGTAGTAGGACTGAAGTGCTGGTGGTGGTCTGACTGAAGTGATTTTGTGCTTGGCTAGTAGCAGAAAAGTCAATGACTATGGACTTCAGAGACAGGCAGAAGCTGAGGAGTATTTCTGTAAACACCTAGATGTCTCTGTGTGTGTGTGTGTTTCTCCTTGGGCATGTAGCTTTTTCCATATGCTTTTTGCAGTAAGTGCACATAGGTTGAATTTTGTAAAGCAATTGCCACACCACCAAGAGGATTATGCCAATTTTATGCAGTGGAAGGACTCAGGAATGATTCAATCTTGTGGACTTGGATAAAATTTAGAATTTGCATCCCAGGATGCAAATTGGAGGCATCTGGAGGACAGAGACAAAACCAGGTCCCTGTTGTGTGTAGGCTCTGCTTATACAAGAGATGGTCTCTGCCCAAAGACTTTGCAATCCAAATAAGATGTTGAGTGATCCTCTGCAATTGTATGTGCTACTAGAAGATAAAACTGCAAGTGCATAATAAAATTGCTCACAGTTCACAAACCTGTCGGGGCAGATAGATAGGGTTGCCTCATATAATATGGATTTCCATCTGTGGGTAACCTCTTATTAGTAAAATACATTATGCAATATTCCTTAACAATTCATAAGAGCTTGTATCCGAAGGGAGGAGGAAGAACTAATGAAGGGAGCTCACAGGTGTAGAAGTGTGATAAAGAAGGTGCAGCGAGTCCTCCTGTGGAGCAGCTGTCTGGATGCTCTTTTCCTGTGTACGGAGAGGTCCTCTGAGCACACAACACGTTGTGTTGTTGGCAGTGAAAGGCTCAGTCGAGCTGTAGCTGGGGATCGTAGTGCCTGGTGTCCCGCAGCAGTGGGTTGAGCATATTTATGGCAGATGGAAAATGTTCCTGCTGCCTCTGACAGTGATTTTCACTCTTCACAGAATGATATGGGGGTGGAAGGGACCCCTGGAGATCATCTAGTCCAACCCCCCTGCCAGAGCAGGTCCACCCAGAGCAGGTTGCACAGGAATGTGTCCAGGTGGGGTTTGAACATCTCCAGAGAAGGTGACTCCACCACTTCTCTGGGCAGCCTCTTCCAGGGCTCTGCCACCCTCAAAGTCAAGAAGTTCCTCCTCATGTTTAGATGGAACTTCTTATATTCAAATTTGTGCCCCTTTCCTCTTGTCCTATCCCTGGGCACCACTGTTCTACTTCAATAGAAGAACAAAAAAATTCTGCCTGTAAACCCAAGTAAGAGAGAGTAAAGGTGGTGGTGGGAGGGTTAACACTATTTCTTGCTTCAGGGAAATACTCCTGCCTGTGGAGTTACTTAGACTTGGGCATCTATGAGCATCGCTTACTTTAGAAGAGAAATGGAGCGTGAGTAGTAAGCAGCTTTTCTTATGTGCTTCTTGTTTGGTTAATGGGAGCTTCACAGGTGACTCCAATGGGACCAAATGGCCTAATAATGATTAGTCATTTGAAAAATTCCTGCTGCATTTTGTGCATCTTGACAAAAGATGTTCACTGCATTTCAGTAGTAAGTGTAAATCTGTGCTACGCTTTTGTGCTATGAATCCCTTGTGTTTTGGAGGCTCTCTACTAACTACGTTGTGGAGGTTCTATTTCTATGGTGACATAACGAAGAGGGAGCAGTTACAGGATGTGGGGGACTCGGATTAGTCCTCATTAGCTATGCAAAAATTACCGAATAGCAAACTTGAAGCTACTTGAAGGACAAATTAACAGGGGCAAAAAGCCAACTGAAACACCTTGTCAAGGGTGCTTTTCAAACACACTGCCCTCTTGAGCATTTCCTAGGTTAGCAGGTCCTGGCTGGCAGCATGAGGCTCTGACTCCCACACCTTGGCACCCATCCCTGCCCAGAGCCACCTGCAGACCCGCGTCCCTCCTCGGGGGCAGAGGACTCCACCAGGGAGCCTCGAAACCAGGCACTGCCATTGCCAAAGCCTTCTGCAGGGCTTTGAAGTTCTTGTTCCTCCTCTCTAAAGCGGGTTGTGACACTCCTGGGTTGGTCCGCTCCGGGGATTAGTGTATGAGTTACTCTCAATTACTCCTTATTGTTCCTGGGAAGATTATCTAAAGTAGGGATTGCCTCAGGTGCAGAGACACCAGAGGTAGCTCTGTGTGACAGCATGGGATTACTTGGACTGGTTTACATGGGTGTAGCACCATGTGAACAGGGCTGTGCAGCTCCTGAGCTGCCCGGCTCGCACACGTGCAAGCTTTCTGTGCCTCTGTGATGTGTTGTCTTTTTAAAAATTTTTTTAAAACCAGGTTAGATTTACTATTCCTGGTCACAGAGAGCATGCTATGGAACCTATAGAAGTAGCTACCCAGACATCTGTGACAGTGTACCTGCTGTCCTTCTCACAGACAACTGCTTCTGCAGTGGGGAACAAGGTACCCTCTAGAAGGAAGTGAAAATGAACGTGAGCACCATATGCTGTAGATGGAGAGTGACCAGGTAGGGAGCATCAGAAAGTCACAAAAACAATATGGAAAACCAAGTTTGTCTTCCTCGGAGACTCATTATGTGGTTCTCAGTCCAGGCCTGTCCATGAGAGAGGAAAAAAGACCTGATCAAGTGGGAGGTGTCGCTGTCCATGGCAGGGAGGTTGGAACCAGATGATCTTTAAGGTCCCTTCCAAGCCTTGGAGGCGTTCTATAATTCTATGAAAAACCCCTCAGTGGGGTCAAGCTTCCGGCTTCTATTTCCCCCTCCTTAGAGCCCAGAGGGTTTGGGAATTTGAAGTTTGGAGCTGGAGCCCTCAAGGGAGGGCTTGCATTTCACAAGAGGCAACGGATGGTTGCCCTGTGCCCGGGAAAGCAGCAGCAGCAGCATTGCTCTGTCATGGCCACTTCATCTGGTATTTGCTGGGATACATTGCATTGCATTCCAGTGCCGTGCTCCAGCCTCGGATTTTCCTACAGCCTCTACAGCTTTTCCAGTCTCTGATCCTTCCCGAGTGCTTATGTCAAACCACTTGTGATTTCTCCAACAATGTGTCTCTGCAAAAGAATAGGCTCCAACAAACCAGAAGAAGTTCTGCACTCTAAAAATAAAATGAAAATTTAAAAGGGCTATAAAAAAACTGAGTCATTGACTGGATCCGGATGATCTACATGAAAGAGAGAACAATATTTAATTTGTCTAAAACCCCAAGTTCTTCTCAAAAGGCGCTATAGAAAACCGTTCAGAGGCATAATGTAAATTAGAAAGCCACCAACACAGTTCATACTTGAATGAAACTAATTCACACAGGATGCAGCAAATATGGCATAACTACAGCATCACTATTATTATTTTTTTTTATACCACCAAAGCCTTTCTTTCCTTTGAAGATGGGTAATTGTAAGGAATACAGTACTTTTGACTTCCTACGTAGAATTATTCTCCCCAGTCTCTCTGTGTTTGTTGCACAGTGTATTAGCCACAAATGATTAAAGCTGGCCTCCTGCCCCTTTGGTTGTTTTTCAGAGGTTGTCAGTGTCTCTGATGGGCTGAAGTAACGGAGCAGAAGACTCTGCCTATGAACATAAAAGCCCGCAATTTATCTTCAAAGAGAAAACCAATTGAGAAGTCTTGACAGATGTCTGGATTATTGGGGCTTGCTTTTATTTAAATAAATTTTGAAAAGGAAGTAAACTAAAAGCAAAATGTGAATTACTGGTATTATTATCTCCGCAGGATTGCTGCCATGTCCATATCCTCAGTCTACCTGTAGTGTTTATACCTTTTGAATAATTTTGAATCTCGAGCCACAGTTCCAAAGTAAGATCAGGCTCTTTACCGTGATCTGAAATTGCTCCAGGGAGCCTGGGCAGCTTGATCTTCTAGGGTACTTGCTTGTATCTTGTCCTTCCAGGAACAGAACCCCCATTTTCTGGCAGCTCCATGAGGAAAAAAGATGCAAGCACCATAATTCGGTCTTTCTGATGCACCAGCAGAGAAACTAAGAGGACTTTATTGTGGCTAGTGCAAGGTGAACACTGGCTTTGGGCCTCAAATGCCCTTTTGTGCCTGTGTGTGGTCAGGCAGGATATTAAGGAGATGGTCCAAAATTTGCATGAAACATATTGATTATAGAGCACAGCCAAGAACAGGAATGTCACCCATATGTAATGGAAATTCTGAAGAAGTGAAACCAAAATTTGGCTTTGTCTGCGCTATTATTTTGTCTGACTGAAATGTTATTTCATTCTAACAGTATTTTTGATCCTGCAGAAGGGTGGTTGAGATTAGCTACTCAGGGACTTTGTTGAGTCTCTCTTCCCTGGTTTATAACCATGATCATATAACTGCCAAGGATATCTAGGGTCATTTTTGTCCAGTCTTTAGTATAATACCCTTCACTGATTTTTTTGAAGCTCCCAAAAATGGCCAGGCTTGGGCCTTTTGCTCCTATGGAAAGGCCATTCCAGGGCTTTAATTCTCCAACAGTGAGGAACTTTGTTCTCAATTCTAACTTGTTTTTCCTTTCTGTGATTTCATGCTCTGTTTCCAAATCATGGATCGCAATTTACAGTTTGGTACATCCACCCTCTTGAGCCACCCACCCTGTGTCCTCCAACTTGTCGTGTTCTACACCATCTCCACGAGTAACAACTGAAGCAAAGGTTTGCCACCATCCTTGGATTATCCCCGAGTTTATGCCTGTTTGTTCAAGTCCTTCCACTCCCTTGAACTATAAGAGTATGGGATTTTTTTTTCTTACACGGTTGCTATGAATTTTGCTTCCCTGAGACTACTTTTGCTGTGGAACACCTCTGTCTTCTACGATTCCTATTGTTTGTTGAAAGGAAAACACACCTTGTTGAAAATATTTCTTCAACAGCTGGAGGTATGGGCTGTGTGGAACTTGGGTATTTAAATGGTGAAAAAGATAGATAGGTTCAGATTTGGCAACATCTGAGTCTTGGCAGGAGATATAGTTAAATTATGTCTAAGTGTGACTGGGATCCAGAAATAATTTTTTTTTTTTTTTCCTGAATCTCCCTAAGGGCTTTATCAATTTGTCTGTTCTGAGAATGTCTCACACACACTGACAAGTCTGGTCTTCTCACAAATTGTGTGCTACCTGCTGTGTTCTCCTACAGGACATCCAGAGGAGTTGTCTTTCTTTCCATCATAGGTAACATTTACTTTTTAAAATAAAATAGGTAACCAGTACTGAGAGCAGAGACAAGAACAGATGATTTCCCATTACTAACAAGAAATGACGCAGTTGCTTCCTCTTGTGTCCTTCAAGAGAGATGGAAAGCTTTCCTCCTTAAATTGCCATATAACCTCAAAAATTCCTGGTGTATGGACTGTTCAAATTAGTATGGATTTGGATCCCTCCTTGGGCAGGGGAAGAGCTTAAATTCTGCCACCCACTTCCTGGGTGAATGATCCAACCTTTCATATATAATGGTGACACCTTTCCCAGTGATCCTGCTTAAGAGAAGACTGAGCCCTTCTTGCTTTGAATACCTATTTTCAGAAGGAATTTCAGGGCTCGGGATACCAAGTGTGGGAGCTTCCTTCACACCCAGCACAAGATCCTGACATCCCAGAAAGGCCTGATATTTCTCCTTGCACATTTCTGTTTGGTGACTTGGCTCGGTGACTTAAGATGGGCTCTCTGCCTTGAGCACTGCTTGCTCTGGTGCCTCCTGAGACATCTAACTGTCCTTGTTTCTTAAATAGTAACTGTGTGCACCAAATCAGAGTTTGGAATCCAGTCTGCAGTGGGTTCCTGCACTTGAGATCTTTATTGGATTTTTGCTGTGCTCATGCATTTTCTTAGGAAATTTAGAAATACAAATCTAAGAAATAATAAGAAAATAGTGAAAACTCACTGCATATGGAATTATTAAAAGTCTCAGGCAACATCTCTGCTATCTGGAAAGAGGAAGATAGTGTCAACCCTCAAAAAGGTGAGGAACCTCGTGGGGAGCTTCTAGACAGATGGATAAAAGAGACTTCAGTATGTGTTCCTTCCTGGGAGCTGCTCTCACAGACCTATGCAGAAACACATCATGGTCTTCTCTGGAGAGGAGAGACAAGCTGAGAGAGTTGGGGTGGTTCAGCCTGGAGAAGGCCCCAGGGTGACCTTATTGCAGGCTTTAGATGTCTAAAGGGGGCTTATAAGAAAGGTGGGGGGAGACTTTTTGGTAGGGCCTGTTGCAATAGGACAAGGGGTAGTGGTTTTAACCTGAAAGAGGGAAGATTTTAGACTAGTTATAAGGAAGAATGTTTTTACAATGAGGGTGGTGAAACCCTGGAACAGGTTTCCCAGAGAGGTGGTGGATGCTCCATCCCTGGACACCTTCAAGGTCAGGTTGGACGGGGCTCTGAGCAGTCTGATCTAGTTGAGGATGACTCTGCTCATTGCAGGGGAGTTGGGCTAGATGACCTCTAAAGGTCCATCCCAACCCAAACCCTTGTATGATTCCTGCCTTTCCATCTGTTCTTCAGACAGGCTGTTGGTGACTATTTGGTGTGATTTAGGGCAGAGATGGTGGCTGGTAAAGGACGAGCTGCATTTAATCTACTTCCCTTTCCAAAATCCTGCTGATGTGTGGCCATTTGTCACAGAATCCTCTCTCTGAGAAGAATAAAAAGAAAAATAGCCCCCTCCAAGGCTATTTCAAATCTAGGCACGCTCATGCAATTAGAATACCTGCCAAGAGGAGACTATACTTTGTGTCACTGGGAGGATACACAGCAGGGCTGGCTTGAGCTGAATACTTTCTGAGCAGATGCTGGAGCTGTTGTCACCATTGGAGAGGGGCAGACCTAAGCAATCTGTGTGTTTCTCTGAGGTGGTGTAAAGTGGAAATCCTGAGTACAGACAGTCTTTTAAGAGAACTCCAAAATTTAAGGAATGGTGGTGAGGCACTGGAAGAGGTTGCCCAGAGAAGCTGTGGCTGCCCCATCCCTGGAGGTGTTCAAGGCCAGGCCGGATGGGGCTTTTTGAGTAACCTGGTCTGGTGGGAGGTGTCCCTGCCCATGGCAGGGGGTTAGAACTCAATGATCTTTAAGGTCCCTTCCAACTCTAACCATTCTATAAATACACAAGAAGGACATAACTGAAGAGTCGGGAGGGGGAGAAAACTTGCTTTATTTACTTTTCGCCCCCACTCCATGGGTTGCCCTGCAGAAGGACAGGTACCGGGACGCGAACCCCGATTCCCGCTGCGACCGCCAGGTGGCGCCAAGCTCTGCCGGGCCCCGCCGAGCGGCACCGGGTGGGCGTGGCCATAGGGCGTGGCCGGGGGCGTGGGCGTGGCCTGGCTATCAAATTTTGGCTAAAATAGCATCATAACTTTGTTGGTCGACAGCCGGCTAAACATGAGCCAGCAGTGTGCCCAGGTGGCCAAGAAGGCCAGTGGCATCCTGGCCTGGGTCAGGACTAGGACTCTCTACAACTACTTGAAAGGACACTGTAGAGAGGTTGGTGCTGGTCTCTTCTCCCAGGTAATTAATGACAGAACGAGAGGGAATGGCTTCAAGCTCCAACAGGGTAGGTTTAGACTGAACATTAGGAAAGAATTCTTCACGGAAAGAGTGGTCGAGCATTGGAATAGGCTGCCCAGGAACGGGGTTGAGTCACCATCCCTGGATGAGTTTAAGAGCTGTTTAGATGTGGTGCTGAGGGATATGGTGTAGGGGTGGACTTTGTAGAGTAGGGTAGATGGTTGGACTCGATGATCCCAAGGGTCTCTTCCAACCTAGATGATTCTATGATTCTAGGCCAGCAGGAGTAGGGAAGTGGTCATCCCCCTGTACTGGGCACTGGTGAGGCCCCACCTCGAGTACTGTGGCCAGTTTTGGGCCCTTTACCATAAAAAAGGCATTGAGGTGCTGGAGAAGGGCAACAAAGCTGGTGAGGGGTCTGGAGCACAAGTCTTGTGAGGAGAGGCTGAGGGAGCTGGGGGTGTTCAGCCTGGAGAAAAGGAGGCTCAGGGGAGACCTTCTTGCTCTCTCCAACTCCCTGAAAGGAGGATGTAGCCAGGGGGGGTTGGTCTCTTCTCCCAAGTCACAGGCGATGGGACAAGAGGAAACAGCCTCAAGTTGCGCCAGGGGAGGTTTAGGATGGATATTAGGAAAGTTTTACACTGAAAGGGTTATCAGACATTGGAATGGGCTGCCCAGGGAAGTGGTGGAGTCACCACCCCTGGAGGTATTTAAAGGACAGGCAGATGTTGTGCTGAGGGACATGGGTTAGACCCAAAAGATGAGTCTCCTCGCTGAATACAAATGTCTGTCTTCAGTCTCCAGTTTCTGCTGGCCTGCTTGTGGATGGATGAACTCCTGGGTGTACGGCTGGGTGAATGGGTCTGAGAGGTCTCTCATGCTGATGAGATGTTTCCTGGAGAGGGAAATGCCTGGCCAAGGTTGGACGCCTCATAGATAAAACTTCCCAGCTGGTTAATCCAGCTAAAACTATTTAGCTAGAGACGCTAATTTTGATGAAGGGAAATCAGACAAGATTATAAGCAGCCCTTAAGAGTAGATGCAGGATCATCAGCCAGCCTTTCCAAAGAGGTCTCATTTAGAAATGAATGGAAATGTAGGGATGAAAGTGAGTCCGGGCAGCGTGTGTGCTCATTCATGGTTAGTTGCAGAGCCAAGACTGCTCCAGATTTATCTGGTAGCCCCAGCTACGTATCACACTGATGCTCCTTCCGAGCAGCCTGTCTGGTTTAGCCTTCTAATATTACTGTGTGTTGTGATGTCTTCATCTGGGAGGCATCTGCTTGATTTACATTTTTAGATATCGAAACAGCACGTGGATCTCACCCGCTGCAAGCTTTTGGCTCTGCAGACGCGCTCCTTACACACTGGAAGGTTCGTGTTGAATCTGCTACTCTGCCATTTCTGTCCTTTTTATGTTACTGAAAAGATGCAGAAGAAACGAGGTGGGTCTGAGCTGTGCCCCGAAGCTCTCCCAACCTGGACAAGTAACACAGAAACGGAGTAGCTGAGAAAAAATGGGATGAACAGTGGTCTTTGGCATAAGCCAGTATGGCCAAAGTCTCAGCCATCTGCTCTCCTCGAAGCGCTGTGACTGACGGGTGTCTGGCTCTCTGCTGCCTCCTGCACTGCTGGCAACAGCTTCAAAACGTCAAAAAAAGCTGCAGCGGGTTCAGTCCACCCCTTTCAGTCCATCCGTTTTTGTGGTTTTTAACTTCCTCTTCTGTTGGTGAAGAGCTTTTCCTTCAACGGGCAGCTTCCCTGGGCGTGCTGGCNCTCTTCTGTTGGTGAAGAGCTTTTCCTTCAACGGGCAGCTTCCCTGGGCGTGCTGGCCCCCCTCAGCAGCCATCGCGGGGGAAGACTCGAGCATCCTTGCTTTCTTTAAGGTGGAAAATGCTTTGCATGTCCTCCCTCCCTCTGAGAAAGCGGGAGCTTTGGAAAGGTGGGGATGTCTCTTCCATCCCGGGACGTTCACGGATGGGGAGCCAGGCTCTGCTCAGTGGCCTCCCCACTCAGGAGCGTGACACATTTCTGCCAAGCAGCTTTCGTGGTTTAGAGAATGAATCAAAGGATTTCCCCTGCAGGTCCTGGCATTTTTTTATCTTTTTTTTTTTTATAAGAAGTTGCAACACGTCCTGGCAGCCAAAATGCTACTGTTCCCCTGGAACAGAAATGAAAACGGAATTCCTGGAACGGAATGAAAACTGCCCCCGACAGAAGCTGAGTCCCTGGATGTATTGCACAGGGCAGACTGAAGCCGGGAGAGGTTTGGGGAGCTTCCTAAATAATAAACAAGGAGTAACTGAAGCAAAAGTGAAAACCAGGAAGGAATAATTCGGTTTGCCTGAAGTCCTAGTGAAGCGTGTTCCAAGACTGAGGATTAAATACTAAAATCAGTCTTGGATCTGAACTATTTTCAGGTTTCCACCCCTACCTGAAGCTACTTGTCCATGTTAGTATTTCTACCCTGCTTGTTGCTATGAGATTTCTATTTTTAGCAGATAAAATCCAGACTGCCTAGTTCAGGTGCTTAGTTTAACTGAATTTCAGCTGCGTACACTGGCTTTTGATGTTTCTTTACTACCAGGAGCACTGGAGAGGGCGCTGGATGGTGGAGTTACCAAGATCACCTTGGTGAGATGGTTAGGATGAGGTCCTTCCCGGCTAACTCAGCGGGGAGTCTCATCTGCTCCCTTGCAGAAGAGACAAAAACAAGTAGTAATCAAATCAGACCAAAAGAAATCTAGCCATCTGCCCTGTGTCATGGTGACCAGAAGTTAGAAGATAAGCAAATTTACAAACCTAGTCTCAATGCGGTTGCTTGTTTTGGTCTCTCTATATATTTCCCGGGAACCCTGATGGCCTGACTGTAGCAGATAGCCTTCTGATAAATGCTAACGAAGTTAGGAGGAACAGATCTGCCTTCTTACTAATGAAAAACATAACAGTAAAAAGCTAGGGAAAACAAGCCACAACTGGTCCACCCACTTAATGGATTTTGATTATTTCCATTTACTGGAATATTTGGCTTTGGATCAGTCCGGAGCCTTGAAGATGCATGTTTCATCTCTGTCAGGCAATTAAACCACTAATTTTTAAGGGAGCCAGTGGTAACACGACCCGATCACTGCACAAACTACAGATGACAGGTGAGATGGTTTTGCTTTTACAGGATGGGCTTCAGCACAATCACAGGTATTAAGAAGACATCTAGTAATGGGAGATTCTGCGTTGCTGAATGCCACAGAAATGTCAGGAAATGATCTGGTATTAGAGAGTGCTCCAGGCATTCAGAATAGAACCTTCAGTTCCCATTTTCTGTCTTCGTTGCACCTTCTGTAAAACATAGAACTGACTCCCCAGTCACGGGAGAAGCTGGAGTTTAAGTTTCTTTTCCAGATGCCCCAATCCCTGGCAGAAATATCCCTTGCTCAGCCCAATCTCTGAGGATTTTGGGTGCTGACCACGCTGCTTTTCAGACTCTCCAGCCCTGGCAGAAGTGATGGATCTCTCTCTCTCACACACTTTCTATGTGGTGCTGAGAAGGAAGCTGGCAATTTGGCAATGGCTTCTAAATGTCCTACTGGCTCGGCTGGCCAGGATGGAGACTGGATCTGAGAGAAGCTCTAAAATATCAAGATTTTGCTGAGATCTCCTTGGAGTTTAACCAGGAAAAGGCATTAACCTTAACAGAACTGAGGAAACATAGCATGGCACAAGCAATGGGGAAAAACTGAGCCAGCAATGTGCTCTTGCAGCCCAGAAGGACAACTGCATCCTCAGCTGCACCAAAAGAAGCGTGGCCAGCAGGACAAGGAAGGTGATTCTGCCCCTCTATTCTGCTCTGGTGAGACCCCACCTGGAGCACTGTGTCCAGCTCTGGAGTCCTCAGCACAGGAAGGACACAGACCTGTTGGAACAAGTTCAGAGGAGGCCACAAAGATGGACTGGAGCACTTCTCCTATGAAGGCAGGCTGAGAGAGCTGGGGTTGTTCAGTCTGGAGAAGAGAAGGCTCTGGGGAGACCTTCTCTTCTACAGGGGCTAGAGGAGAGATGGGGAGGCACTCTTGATCAGGCAGTGAAGTGATAGGGTGAGGGGTAATGATTTTAAACTGAAAGAGGAGAGATTTAGGTTAGATATTGTGCAGAAATTCTTTGCTGTGAGGGTGGTGAGACACTGGAAGAGGTTGCCCAGAGAAGCTGTGGATGCCCTATGCCTGGGGGGGTTCAAGGCCAGGCTGGATGGGGCTTGGAGCAACCTGGTCTGGTGGGAGGTGTCCCTGCCCATGGCAGGGGGTTGGAACTCAATGATCATTAAGGTCCCTTCCAACCCAAACCATTCTATGATTCTATGAAAACATCTGCTGCTGTACCAGTGTACGACTGCCAGGAGAACGGAGAAAATAGAGCATATAGTATTCAGACCTAAAGTCAGCTCCAACATAACATCACACAGACTTTCTGCTCTTGAGAGAGGCTGAGGGTTGGCAGCTCTGTGTCACTTAATCTTGGCTCAGTTTGTTTTTATTAATGGTATTGATAAAATCTTGGAAAACAGGAGTATTTTTTCCTCCATAAGCATACCTTGCACTTTGAAAACTAAAAAGTTTTGAGGAGCATGCTTAGATCGAACTTGTATTGATTATGGAAAGGTTTCTATTAAAGATAAAGTGTAAGTGGGGTAGAACTGGTCCCGCCTGAGAGACCTGTTTATGAGAGATTTATTAGTTGGCATAATGGAAGTAAGAGTCTTTTCTTTTTGCCGCGCTAATCAATTGTGTTCACTAATTGCGTAAAAGGTGATAGTCCCGCCGCGCCTCAGTGTGTTGGACTGGAATGTGTTTACAGAGACCTGGGATGGTTTTGGCAAGGGCTGTGAGGTTGGGCAGTTCTGACACCTGCCTTTTTGATAAACTAGCACTGCAATTGTCCCAAAAGATGGCGGTGAGATATTTGTGATGGCAATGAGAAATTAAGGATGTTGCAAATATGGGCAGGACACAAATGAAGTGAATTAATGTTTAACCAGTGGCATGAGGCACACCAAAGGTATTGTGGGCTGTCCATCAGTAGATGAATAGACGATTTGGAGGTTTTTTTTGGATTCATGCTCACATTCGTGTTTTAAAAGCCATGGGATCAGTTTGCTGACAAACCTCTGCTTCTTTAGTAGGAGAGGAGCTTACACACCAGCCCACAGCTGGTTCCAGAGGCTCAGCAGAGCAAGTGACATTGCTGCAGGTGACATCGCTGCAGGTGACATCACTACAGGTGACATTGCTGCAGGCCCTTTCTCAGCAGCTGCAATAAAGTCCCTTAGCGAGCAGGGGGCTGAGAGAAAGGAGCAGAAGGCAGATTTCCTACCACTACCCCTGTTGTTCCCTGGAAGCATCTTCGCCTGTGATCCTTACAGAAACATTGTGAGTGCCAGCTTCAGGCAGAGGCTAAACTTGTAGCTATAATTAATTTGGAGCCCTTTGCCAAATGCTTTCATTACTGCATACGGAGGATCCGGGTAGGTCAGCCCTGGGATGTAGGCACTCCTATTTCCAGGTGGCAACAAGTTCCTGCCAAAAAGAAGAGGGCAGAAAGCTCCTGCCATTGCCCCGGGGCAGGCACAGGGCTTCTCTTTAACCAGCGTGGCTAAATTCCTGATTCAGTAGAACAGAAAACAACCCTTTAAAAAAACCTTTTTACTACTTTCCTTTGCCCTTTGGCAATGCCAAGCATCTTTACCGCAACAAACTTCACAACCTGACATTAATTTTGCTGGTGATCCCTGAAGGATTGTCGGTTATCCCTTTCCGACCGATGGCTGCTGCCCTGCTCTCAGGCTGCTTCTTGGCTACAGCTTAAAAACGCCAGGGCTGGGAAAACAGGGGGTGAGAGGAAAAGAGATCATAGCACTGAGCAGCAGAACAGGCTGTCACCCGTGTTTTCCCACAGCTAAAAAACATGGTGTGAGTGTGCGTATGTTAAAATTTCTGATTGACCGTGGAAACTCTGTGAAGTTTACTAGAATTTGTATGATATCCTTATGGAGCTGGGTAAGTAATAA
>JAHREE010000490.1:2400813-2428636 GCA_033628505.1 Tringa tobata
GGAAAAACCTTGCTGCAATGCAGGATATTGCTCTTCAAGAGAAAACGGATGCAAAAGCCAGGACCTGCGTGTGTCTTCTCTCAGCGAGCGAGGGTTTTCATGCCATGTGGTGCTGAGGAGCATGTTGTCTTCTTAGAACCTAACTTAGCCCAGGAAAATCTGTCTCAGCTAAACTGATTCCGGAGGTTTTAAAAAACGGAAGTCTGTACTTTTTGTTCTCTCTCTCTCTTTTTTTTTTTTTTTTTTTTACCAGAAAGGGAAAAGAGAGTGAGAAATTAAGGAGACCAACTTAGTGTTATTGCCGGTACAAACTACCAAAAATCTTTATGGTTTCTAGGTGACATTAAACATGAAAATGACTTCCTACACTTACTGCTATGTGATCCTGGGCTGATGAAGCTTGAAACCTGTATGCAAAACCAAAGCAGAAAGATCTTCACTTGTTGCTGTCTCTTCCTTTTATGGAGAACACTGGTGTTTTGAATGGACAACAGGAGAGAGCTGAACAGGTTTAAATCTTCAACTTTACAAGAATTAATCATGTCAGACATAGAAGCTGCTTCAAAAAGGTGGTGCTTGGAATAATTATTTTTTTAACTCCACTGTATAGGTGAGCCAACGTTTCTTCTTTAAAGAGGAAGAAAAGGATTAATCAGTTTTAAGACTCAACAATGTATGAGCATCGTTGTACCATTCAGCTTATTCCAGGCAAGAAATATCACCCCTCTGTTGGCATTATTGCTGAAGGACAGCTTCAGCAATAATTGCTTGTTTGAAAGACCTACAGGTGTTGGAGAACTTTAACAGCCCTTGATAAATAGTCAATTGTCCTTGTTTTAAAATGTTTGAACCATGCTGCTGTTCTTTTTTGCTTCCGTCACATTCCAGTCATTTCATCTGGTTATGCCTGTATTTGCAGGTTATGGATGTCATGACTTAACTCTCTTCTGATAAACTTCAATAGATTTTTGTCAGTCCCAACTTCAGGAACTCATTCCTCTTTAGGGAAGCGCTAAAGCATAAGCTTAACTTAAAATTCGATTTGAAATCAGTAGAAATTGAGCATGTTTCTGTGAAGTCATTTATTAATAGTATAATTGAAGCATTTCCTTGCTCAAGATGTTTTCATATTGTGCATTTTCTAGACCCTGAGAATGTATTGCAGTATCTGTATCCCAGTTTTGCAGAGAGCATCCTCATGTCAGCCTTGTCCAGCCACCCGTGCCCCTTTAGTTGTCCTCTGCTGTGGTGGTTGGAGAGCCCTGTGAGGTCCAGGCAATCTGGTATTTGGACTTTTCCATGTGCTAATTCGCCTTGTGCAGCAGTTTTTCCAGGGCTCCTGAAATCAGACCTCAGCTGCCTGTTTCAATCTCTCCTTCAAGAACCCCGTCACTCTCTCTGAGCTGTAGGCAGCAAAACCACACTCGCAAATTGTAGTTCCTTTTCCAAAACAGTGTGTGCCCACACCTAGCTATGGGTTTCATCACCATTAGATCTCATTTTGATAGCTAGGCTTCCTGTTTTTCAAGCTCGAAAGAGCATTGCCTTAGTCATAGTAGGATTTGCCTTGTGTCTTCATGGCTTGGCTTGTTTTGTAAACTGGACCAGTAGTGGTCACATCAGCCCTGCAGACACAAGTGAAGTTCTATTTGCATTGCCATTGTAATCAGAAAATACACATCCTTCTGTCCTCAACGTACCACTACTTAGTTCTATTAATCTCCCACATCATTTTCAAAAGCATTGATTTCAAGGCTCCAAGTAGCCTTATGGTTGAGTGTAGTCTGAAGTCTTTGCTTCTAGATACATGATCTTGATTTTGGCTGCATTAAGTCTATTAAAAGCTTAATAAAATTAGGAAAATGTCAGTTATCTTATTGTTTGGATTTTCCATGTAATTAATACTTGCCCCTTGTCTGAAATCTTGTAGGTAGAATTACAGTTTTACATGGAAGTATTTTGCACCCTGCTGTTCGGCTTGCTGAAGGTACCGTGTCTCATCAGTTTCATTTGTTTAATATAATTAGAAGACTTTAATGCAAAATATGAGTAACTTTGAGGCTGTTAAAAACACCATCAGCAATTTACTGGTATTATATTAATGGAAATTGGCATAATTTTTTCTGCCTCATCAGTTCCAGAACTTGACTAGCTAACCCGAAAAATTCTTCTGCATACAAAACAAAGTTATTAGGCTCATTTACTTTTTTTTTCCCCTGGCTTTTTTTTTTCCCCTGTGATTATCCTGAGAACATTTTGAAAGTCTACCTTATAAATATGAAAAAGGATTGTTTGCATAATCTAGTATCAGTTCTGAATTTAATGCAAATTCAGATCAAAATGAAGCAACGCTGAAAGTGCGGCAAACTTCTGTTGTAAATATTTTGGTCCAAAAGTTAACTATTATTTCAATGCATAAATTTAGGATGAAAATGCATTGTGATTATAAGAATCTCAATATCTCGTACCCCAATCACAAGCAATGTTAATTAGGAAGGCGATGCCTTTTCAAGTACAAGAGAGGAAATAAATACTATACAACTTAACTGCAAGTGAAAAGTTAAAAAATGGGATACAATGCAGAGAAAGGAGGTTACAAGGACCAAAGAACTGAATGAACTGAAATTCTATGATTTAGTTACCAAGTTTTCAGATTTTCATCAGCAGTGACTTGATTACGGTATGTTAAGTGCCCTTACATGTAAGAACAGGCTGGTCTATCTAACAAAAAAAAGAAGAAATAGAGACCAGCAGTGTTTTCCAGGGGAAATCCAAACCAAAAATAAGGGATACCTTCCTCTTCTAAGAAGTTTGGTTGGCAGCTGCACCAAACTGTTGAGGGAGCTGGAGCATCCTCAGCCTTCTGTATGGAAGATATACACCAAACACAAGCAACTGGTCTTAGGGCAGCAACTGGATAAAATTCAACAGGCTACAGAAAAAAGTAAATAATTGTTTTCTACCTATGAGTTAGGGGCCCCACGTTACAAAAAACAATTAAGAGATTATGCACAAAAAGGTTAGTTAAGAAATGTTTAGGAAATACTGGGAAAGATTTTGCATGACTTAAATGAGTCTGGTAGTAGGAGAAATTTTGACCTTTTCACAATTCCAACTATTTTCTTCTTTCACAGTGAGCTATAAGAAATGCATTGGTGGAAGTATTTAGGTATAAGATTGCTACATGATCTATATCTTTCTTATAAAAACAGTTGAGGACATATTTTACATCAGATAAGGAGTCATGAGTATGAACTATTTTACTGTCATTTCTTGTTTTTTTATAGTCCATGACTACAATTCAAATATTTCAGAGGATGAATAGTCACAGAAAATGCCACGACCACACAACAAAAGCGTTACCCAAGAGAAAAGCCATTGGTAAAGTTCTTCCTTCAAAAATACACCTAACCATCTACCTACTTTGGAGCGTACAAGTTTCAAACAGCATAGAAAAGTTTTTTCTCTTTTTTCCCTCTTGCTTCTGCTCTTCAAAACCAAGCAAACCATTATTGTTACTTGGGTATTTCTGGCATTCAAAAAAATGGTCCATTAAGTAGAAAAGTGGCAGATAGACTTTGAAAAAAAAAAGAAAAATATCACCTGCCCTTAGTAAGTATTTCTTACTTACCTGTAAGTAAGTACACCCTGTAATTTTACTATCCTGAATAAATATCACCTGATGTGGACAAAAAGTGACCTTGTCTCAAAAGCCCCAGTCGGGAGATGAGATAATAAAAGAAAGCTCACAGGTATAATTTCTGGGTCTGCCATGGCAAGGGGGAGGTGCCTGCAGGAGCAGGCACTCCTCCATCCGAGCTAGTCATGCCAGCCTGCCACTAAAGTCATAGAAGAAGAAGGACACCAGCCCCTTGCAGGACGTGAGTCACGCAGATGGAGTGCTGCAAAGGTCCTAAGGCTGAGCAAGACACGGTCCATCCAGTAAGATTATAGGTATTTCACTGAATCCCTCCAAGCCCCATTTCCCCCCAGTTTAACATATATTTAACTCTCGCTTTCTTCTCCCTTACATCTGTTGAGCTTGTGGGCACCCCTGCCACAAGATGTGCTGCTGGTTACGTATCTGCACGGCACCATACGTAGGGGACCTCACACTTCACTCAAGTCTTCCAAGAGAAATACTAAGAAGTAGAAGAATGTTTCTAAACCAGAAAAAAAAATACTGGAATGCTCTTAACTTGCACAAAAGTCAGCTAAAACCATTACACATAGCAGGAGCAAGACCTAGAAAAGACTACATTATGTCAAGACACATGGAATAGCCCAGAAGAATGTCATATTGGTGCTTTTTATTTGCCAAAAATAACTGCTTTCAAATGCCAATCTTTTTTTTCTTAATAGAAATTACAACATGAAAATCCTAACAGCATCCTCTGTAAAAATATATATATATTTTTAAAAATTAGATCATAGAATTGTAGGATGGTTAGAGTTGGAAGGGACCTTAAAGACCATTGAGTTCCAGCCCTCCTGCCATCATATTTTAGCTGAGGGGTTTATGATGGGAGTTGAAATCACTTATAACATGTCTGGAAACTGTGATAAATAACATATCACAAATAAGTTGTTCAACTGGGATGCTTCCAAAATCTTCAATACATTGAGATGTGTTTGCTCCACTGAGTCCATCACTCTCTTTGTCAAAGGTAACAAGATTTTTGCATTTTAGACCATTTTAGAAAATTACTGTTCAATCTTCCATCTCTACATGCAGTCCCCATTGCTCCTTGAATTGCAGGAGATACATTTCTTGGTCCTCTGGTGATTTATCAGATACCTCTTTCTCATACAGTCTGGATAAAATTCCGTCTTTGTCAGGGTCATCGCACTTGAGTGCTCTTTCACACACCTGATTTGCAATGCTGGACAAGGTAGGAATATACAGCCTTCCAGTGTGAGGATCCCAATCTACTAATACGGTCTGTCCACCCTCTTTCTCCATCAGGCCCTGTGCTATTTGTTCCAGCTGAGGGTAGGATGTCTGCCCAGACTTTTCAGTATCCAAGTCCGCCAAGTTGATATGGGTCTCACCTGGCAGTTCATCTCCAGCATCAGCCACCCTCAAATTAAGTTCCTCTATTTTCTGTCCCAAACAAGGGTCTGTTGCCCTCACCTCCAGTTGAGGGCAATATGGCTGTCCTGTTTTTGTGTTAATCAAGTCCTCCAAAGCAAACTGTGGCTCACCTAGTAGTCCCCTGGAGGCAGAGGTCTTCTCTTTCAAACTGAGGTCTTCTAGTTTCTGACCAGGACTGAAGTCTTCAGCCCTTACATCAAGTTCATACTCTACAGCCCCTGCATTTTTCTGTCTCAGAGTAGTCTTCATTCCAGTCTGACCATAAGATGGCCAGTTCCCAGTTTGGTCCCCTTCCGTTAAAATAGCCTCTTTGCATGAAATCTCTTTGCGTGAAGTATCAAGCAAGTGTTTTGTTTCCAGCAATTCTTTTGAAGGCAAATCCTTCCCTTTGGTGTCACTGTAAACAGTGTAGTAATGGGGACTTTTCCCTTCTGTGAGATGACTGGATTCTTGAGATGGCTTGTACTCATCCACGTTAAGAGTGATAAGGTTGACGACTATTTTTTCACATGGTATGAAAACCTTCTCCTTGCACTTGTCAGTGTATTGCCATACCTGGAAAGCAAAAAAATATTTTGAGTGAAGTATAATAAAAATACCATCTTGCTGCTTCTTGTATTGTCACGTATTTTTAAAATATAAGGCTAGGCTTGACCTTATTAGGAGGTTATTTCAATTTAGGAAAGAGGGAAGTTCATCACATAAACCTCCACGAGTGTTAACATGCTCCACTTTTTTTATTCTATCCGAAGTAAAACTATATTATGATCAGCTCTAATATCCATTTTGTAATCTTCCCCACAGGAAAATAATGGTTAGAACAATTTTGTCAAATTCTAGTTTTGTTTCCACCAGCACAAACTGAAGTGACTTTGGAGAAAACATCGAAGCTGTCCTTGGGTCACAGATTACAGAACCCATTCCACTCTTTTTAACCAGTGAAGAAGAAGTTCAGTCACAAGCGTATCCCACAAGCCCAGAGTCAGGTACCACGTTAAATTAGAGCTTACAGACAACTAAAATGTACCAGGTAGTCTAAAAGCTCCCCCACGTCAGAAGTGCTGGACCAAACCAATCTGCTTATTCCACCTCCCCCTGACCACAGGGGGTGCCCATGTGGGATGGTCTGTAGGTTGGGAAAGCCAGAGAGCATCATTGAAACACCAGGTCTATAGTCATTTGTCACCTTAACATCAACTGAATCCAGAGGCAGAGAAATAAAATTGAAGCTTCAAGGTGGTCTTAAAAAAGTGCAGTGGACATCAACCACACCCCCCCACATTATATATATTATTTGAGAAAAAACTTGTGGAGCCGGAGTTTAGTCTGCTGTTGAGCAGGAATTTTTCCCTGAGCTGCTCTTTATGTTCTTGGACTGTAAAGAGCTCTGTCCTGCAACTTCTCCAAGCTATTTCACCCTTCCATGCCCCGTGTCCCAGGATAAAAGTGTAAAGAATAAGAAAGACGAAGGAGGACTTTTTACTAGGGCCTCTAGTAACGATGGGCAACAGTTTTAAACTGAAAGAGGGTAGATTTAGATTGGATAAAAGGAAGAAATTCTTTACTAGGAGGATGGTGAAACTGTGGAGCAGGCTGCCTAGAGAAGCTGTGGATGCCCCATCATTGCAAGTATACAAAGTCAGGTTGGATGGGGCTTTGAGCAATCTGATCTAGTGACAGATGTCCCTGCCCACAGCAGGGTGGTTGTACTAGATGATCTTTGAAAGTCCCTTCCATCCCAAACTCTGTGATTCCACGATTCTGTGACAAAGTTGGTGCCTCATCAGGTGCAGGAGGTGTCTCCGTGCACATCTAAACACCCTGCAGCAGTAGCTGCTCTACTCCTTCTGAACCCATGGTCCCTCTGTGAACGTTCCTCCTATCACCTCTGTGCTGCTCTAGATTACTTCAGAAAGATCAGCATGTTGAGACCAATTGCCTTGTACCTCCCCATCCCACGGTGTCATGCCGATTGGATTAACACCAAAGTGTTCGTTTATTACTGTAATTGCATGTTTATGCTTGAGCAACTTGTTTAGAGATAACTGTGAGAAAGCTCCACTGGGCTCATGAGCTGGAACCTAACAGTGTTTCTTAGACTTCATGTGTTCTTTCTAAACATTAACAAACTTCGCAGCTCTAAGAAATTTGCAAACATTTTCACATAGAAAGTATATTTTGTTTGTGTAACAGAATGCATTTGTTGGTACGTTTTTGCCTGTTAGGAAATGGTACAGTACTTGAAAGCATTCTTGAAAATCCAGATTAAATTATTTGTATGATGCACACGTGCTAAAACCTTCAAAATACAAATTAAATGGTAGAATGTGGTAGTCCAAGAAAACATCATGGGCTTTCTGCACTGCTTAATTATCTTCTCTTCTTTTTTTTTTTCTAATTTCAATCAATTAATAACTTTTGTTCCATGAGTGTATACTGGGCTTCTTCCTAGATCAAATTAGGGAGCACCGGGTTCCTAACAGGACTTGCCTCAGTGCACCTCAGACCTTGCTTATGGCAATGACTCTTCCCAAACCAACAGCTCTGTTCCCATCCTCATTAGCTCTGGGTATCTTTTCAGACCTGGGCATCTTCTTAGATGCAGTTTCTAACTTGAGTTATTACTCTGTTTTTCTTGCATGTGATAACCCTGAATGTGATGTTCTTTTCTCGATCTGAGTGGCAACTAGAGCTTTTACTTGCCACCAGCCAAGGTTTCCTCCCAGGTGCCTTGGAGCCCTGGAAAATGCATGGCTCTCCTGTGAGTGCCAAGGTTGGCAGCAGAGAACACTTACCAGGTTTGTTGGATGTTTCTGTTTGCTGACGTGAATATACCTGTGCACGCAATAGCACGTCATTGAAATAGAAAGGACAACAAGCATGACGGGCAGAACGTACCCAAACACCATTCTTATAGTCTCATCTGTTGTTTTATCTGTTAACAAAACAAAAGATTTCATTGTACTGAGCAACTTTTTAATGTATTCAGATAGTCACGTGAATTCACAACATTGTTTTTTGCATATGGGATGCAAATGTTTTAGATAAGGATTTTGCAAGAAAATGTAAAAAATGACATTTCAGTTGCAGGAGAAATTTTTGCTATAAATTAAGTTCTAAAAAGAAGTAACAATCCCTCCCTCAGGTTCTCCTATTGCCAACTTCTGCCCCAGCTCTGCCACTCCCAGACCCCATTCAAAGAGAAAACATATTCTCCATTCACTAAGACTCAAAGAACACAGATCCTTTTCTTCAGAGAGACAATCGTACCTTCCAGTCAGTAAGAACCAGCTATGTTTTCTTAAAGGCAAAGGTTTTTTCATCAGTACAAATGCAGGATGGATACATAAAAAAACCCGACTTACAAACTCACTCACTGCGGGTTCTTTTTTTTTTTTTTAATAATTTGCATCTTTTTTTTTTTTTTTTTAATTTGCCAGTTTACACGTACCTTTCAGAGTAGCAATGCAATATTCTTTAGAGAACCCACTGTGCAGAAGCGGTGTGGTGACATGTATCTGTGCACTGACGCAATAAGCTGTTCCAGGTTCTAACCAGGGCACAACCAAGGTGTTGTTGCTGACGGAGAACCACCACTGGAAGACATAAAAAAGGAAAAATTTTTTTTTTTCCCCTTTTCCAACTCCTCACTTACAGAAAGGTAAAGATCTTATATCCAAAATGTGTCACAAGCACACAGATTTTCTGGAAAGAATAATAATACCATGCGAACTGCCAGCTGCATCCTTTTTTTCACCCAATACAATTAGGTCACATCCTCTCTGAATACTTTATCTTCCACCCAATCATTCTTCTATCCCTACTGAGCAATTTCATGCTTTATATGAAGCAGGACCGTGTACTATCACTAGCCCACATTCTCATGCTGATGTTGCAACAGAGCTAAAGCATCACTCCAGCCCTGTCCTGATACCTGGGCCAAAATCTTTTGAATTGGGATGTTCTGGTAAAGAAAAGAGCCTTACAATAATGGGTGGTAGGTAGACCTTGGAATCTAAGGTAAAGTAATTGATCTGTGTCAAGCACCTTTATTAAAAAACAAAACAAAAAAACACCAAAACAAGCAAGCTGAACCCGAGCCAGCAACGTGTCCTCAGACCAAAGGAAGCCAACAGCATCCTGGGCTGTGTTAACAGGAGAAGAGGGAGCAGATGGAGGGGAGGAATCATCCCCTTCCACTTTGTGCTCATCAGACCATGTCTGTGACCAGTTTTGTTCCCCTGATCACCAAGATGGTTGGGGCTGGAGCAGCTGCCCTGAGCAGGGAGGCTGAGGGACTGGAGTTTTTTCCACTTGGGGAAGAAGGGATGGCTTCAGGGGAACCTAACAGCAGCCCCCAAGGATGACCCAGGGACGTCATCAAGAAGATGGAGCCAGGCTCTTCACAGTGCTGAAGAGTGGGAGGATGAGAGACAATGGACATAAGTTCAAAAAGAGAGTTCAGATAGGGAAAAAGTGTTTCTTTATATCCAAAGACAAAAGTCAAGCAGTGGAAACAGGTTGTGCAGTCTCCATCCTTGGAGGTTCTCAGGATGCAACTGGACAAACCCTGAGCAACCTGGTCTGAGCTCACAGCTGACCCTGCTTTGAAGAGGACTTTGGACTAGAGACCTCCTGAGCTCTCTTCCGACCTGAATGATCCCAAAATTCCTACCAGGCTATTTCGATCCTTGCTGGGACAAAGTGCATTTTGGGAAGCACAGATTTAAAGGGCACAGTTCTACAGCCTTGTCCAATCTTACCCGCTTCTTTGTCTTTTTGTTGAGGACAGAGACGTTGTATTGCAGGCTGGGATACACCTGAAGCAGAGACACCGATTCTTCCTCGGGACTTCGCTTCCACTTCTCAGGAGCCGTCAGAATGATTGAAATAGACTTCTCAGTAGAAGACACATTTACCATGGGTGGGTCAATTTTAGCTGGAAACACGAAGATGTGTAAAAAGCCGTCAAATGCAGCAGAGACACACTGATTTGCCCATGTAGTTTCATAA
Organism: Tringa tobata; assembly: GCA_033628505.1. Classification (NCBI taxonomy): domain Eukaryota; kingdom Metazoa; phylum Chordata; class Aves; order Charadriiformes; family Scolopacidae; genus Tringa; species Tringa tobata. Next base: position 2,410,922 of record JAHREE010000490.1, read on the forward strand.
AGTGGATGATATGAAATTATTTTTTTGTGTGTGTGGAGTCTCAGTAGGGCTTCAAACAATTCATTTATATTGCCAGAAAATTATTTTATCAGATAAAGTGAGAGGATCTTTACAGTGAGAAGGTGAACGCTGACTTGGAATTTTGCCTGGGAATTCCTGTGACTTCGCAGGATAAACAACCTTGAAACTCAATTTGCTAAAACAAGCTAAATTGCCAGTATGTTCTCAGATTATCTGGCACAGATAAGAGATATCATGCTCTAGAGTATAATTACTGCTTGATTTAATAGAAACTTTTCAAAATCAGAGCTGTGGATGTGCCATAGCTTTTATTTGCCTTGAGTAAAGCTTTACCATAGCATAAGACAGCATTCAGTATATATAAGACCATATATATAGGACATATATCCAAATTCTTTTATGATTATGTCAATTGCTTCTGCCAAAAGCATAAATGTGAGACAACTGCAAAAAAACCCACCATAACCTCATGTTAAAATTAAAATATCGTATGCTGTGAAGGCACATGCAGTCTGAGAACACAGTATTAATCACAGAACCATAGAATGGTTCGAGTTGGAAGGGACCTTAAAGATCATTGAGTTCCAACCCCCTGCCCTGGGCAGGGACACCTCCCACCAGACCAGGTTGCTCAAAGCCCCATCCAGCCTGGCCTCAACCACCACCAGGAATGGGGCATCCTAAGGCCATTGAACATCTGGCTGTGTGATTAGCTTTCCTTACTGTCTGTGAGAGGGTTGAACCGTGTGGTCTCCATCCAGTCAGAGCACATCCCATTCAGGAAGGCTTTCACGCTCGCGTAGTATTGTTCTTCGTAGTCAGAGGTCTCATTGGAGAGGTCACACCATGTTCTGTTGATATTCCTGCATTCTGGCTTTCTAATCCATCTGCCAACACCATATCTATATTGAAAAATAAAGAGACAGAAGCTGTACAAAAGCTATTGCCATGATAGTAGTCACCTGATAATCCAGCACAGAAACTGATATTACAGCTGTGAAAACAGTTTGCCTGTTTTGCAGAAATCTGCAATTTCAAGGAATTCCTAATGTCAGCTGAGAAAAACCACAAGATTTCCACAGGTTTTTAAATAAAAATAAATCAGAGTAGGCCCTATCCAGAAGAGGCCGCATGGAACTAACTGAGATGTCACTGATACTGATCCAAGTCCAGTTTTGCTTACACAGACCAGAGATCTCTCAACTTCAGTCTCCACAGCTTTAGTTAAACTCTAAACATGGGATAACAAAGTCAGGATAACTATTTTTGTAGAGACAAAGAGTTCTTTCAGAGTGGTCAGTGGCTCATCCTGGTGTCTCCTGTCCACTCGTCCTGGAGACAGATGATGCTTAAGGGTCTCCAAGATGAGTGGACAGGAGACTACTCATCACTGACAGTTACTTCTTTTTCTTATTTAAAAGAAAGACTCCATTGGAATGCAATGAACTTCAAAAGATTTCTAGTTGCAAAAGGGGCGTATACATGCCACCAACAATGCCTCAGAACTGACTAACTCTTATATGCTGGCAGAAGAAATTTAGGTTTCCTTGGAAAATTCCTGCCTGGATTTGCTCAGAAGCTCCTGCTCCTCAAATTCACATTGTATGGAAAAGAGTTGCCCTTTGGCTGCTAATTAGTAAGGGCACGTGGCAGCTTCTACATGACTGCAGGACAGTATCATTCACCAGCGTTTTCCACCAAGCTCAAAGCTGTGGTCTCCTGAGCAGGTAGAAGCACATAGGAATATTTTTTGTCTTCAGAGTGAGAGATGGCCGTGCCTGTGACTAAAGACTCTTCCATGGACCAGCCGACCCTGCAGAGTCAGTGTAGCTACTGTTTTCTGAGCATTCTACCTTCTGCGCAATTAACATTCATTCCCTAATTACTGAGCACTCTCCCCTTTTCTAGGAGGTGGACTATATCACTCCTCTGTGAGTGCATTAAGCAAGAGTTGGGCAAAAAAAGGTTGCAGTCTGTAAGTATAGAAGTAAGTCCTTGAATTTTTTAGTAGCCAGTACAAGTTAAAGGAAAATTATGGAGATCTATATTTGTTTTACTGTCATGAGAAAAATTACTAGACCAAGGGAAGAGTTCATATTAGAGGTAAAGATCGAGAGCATTACATCATCCATGACCACAGCACTTTGCCTATTTATAAGTCAAACCTCCAGCACTGTCCTGCAGAATCATAGAATGGTTTGGGTTGGAAGGGGCCTTAAGAATCATGCAGTTCCAACCCCCTGCCCTGGGCAGGGACACCTCCCACCAGACCAGGTTGCTCAAAAGCCCCATCCAGCCTGGCCTTGAACCCCTCCAGGGATGGGGCAGCCACAGCTTCTCTGGGCAACCTCTTCCAGCGTCTCACCATCCATATGGTGGGTGAGAGAATGACCTAGCAAGGCTTTGCAGGATCAAAAGAAATCTGTGGCAGTTGAGTCTGTTAGAAAAGACCAACAAAACACTGGGTGCTGTTAATATTCTATTAAGGACTACATCTGTTTGAAGGTGTTCAAAAGGCTGATGTGTACAGATGCTAATCTACAGCACAGTCCTTCTTCATCCTTCTGTCTCATTTCTCAGGAATGCCCCTGAAAGCTTCCATGTTGCATCCTACACCTCTTTAATAGGAAGAAAATCTCCTTAGAAATTTTTAACTGGATCCGAAGTAAGCAGTACCAGAAGTTAAAAACCATATTGCTTCAGTCTAACCTATACTTTAATTCTCCTTTCTTTACTTTTTAGCAGCCTTACCCTGCGTACATTTTTTTAAAATTATTATTTAAAACGCTAAAATAAAAGTCAGTAGGGGACGAAATAAACAAGTCAACTTACACTGAATACTTCACCTTGTAGAGTACTCCATCTCCTGTGCCTTCTGGTGCTGACCAGTGAAGGACATTCTTCATGTTTATAGATTCAAAATGGACATTCCTAGGGTTAGGCAAAGAACAATACAACTCTCCTGAGAAAGAAAATAAGAAAGGAACAACACACACTAAGAATCTGCAAATGCATATGCTTCCAAGTTAATCAAAAAAGATACTTATTTTTAAGTAAGCCATAAAATTCTACAGACTGCCTTTCTTAGCATGAAAAGCACAAGGTTTTTATCTATGGAAATTCTTTTTTTTTCTTTTTTAAAAAATGTCTCTAGCTAGTGCAGACCCAAATTCCAACTGTATGAACGTGCTTTTTCTCTAGTAAAAATGGCTTTGTCACTTGTGACAGGGATTGGCATGGAAATATTCAGGGACTGGAAGCTAAAGCCAGAAAAGTTCGGCCTAGAAGAGATACCCATTTTTAAAATTGTAAAGGTATTTTAATATCAGAACAATTTAACACTGGAAACTGTAAAAATATCCTTGATGCTTCAGTAGAATTCTTGCTGCAGCTGAGTGGGCTTTTAAAAATCAAACCAGGTATTTTTTAAAAAGACACAAACAGGGGTATGACTTCCAGAAGAAAAGCAGAAGTGCCTTGATTCTCCAGAAGGTCAAAAGGGAACACCTACTGTTAGGCCACTTATCTAAATTGCTGTTCCGTGGGCCAGCTTTTGAAACCACTAAACAAGCAAGTCTGGGGGTTTCATTCACATCTTCCTAATACACACTCCTAATCCAATAAATTTAATGGAGATGCTCACATTGCTAAATTGCTTGCAAAACGGAGGCCACCAGGCCCAGGGGCAGAATCCCAAGCTCCAAGTTGTGACTCAATCCCCAGCACCTCCTGCCACGGGAGCTGCTCCCACGGGAGCAACCACGAGACCAACCCTGGAGCTGCAGCTGCTCTGAAAGAGCTTCTCATGGTGAGGGGCCACAGAGAGCAAAATGGGGAAGAGAAAAAAGTCACCCTGGGGTTCTTCAGGACTTTTCAAAACCCTTGAAGCTCTTCCTCAAGGGATGGAGCTCTAGTTCTTAAGGTAACAAAAAAGAGACGAAGAAAGGGGGAAATAAAGTGGGAACCTACCCGAATGAATAGTCCTTGACCTTTGCTACTTCTGTAAGCAGACCTTAAGGGGAATTTTTTAGTACATTTCACTGTTACTATAGCGTTCATCCTCCTGTATAGGTAACGTATAGTTCCTTTTGTAAGTAGAAGTCACCACCATTTTCCTCATTCACTTGCAGCTGTCTTTGGGCCAAACTGTAAAAGCTTTCCTCTTCCATACACTTATTAAAACAATCCCCTTTTGCAATTCTGTAGAGATCAATTACTTTAAACTGTCTCGGTGGAAACTCTGGGTTTTGCAAGCCTCTAGCTGCATGTTAATGTTCAAAACAAACTTCAGCGTATCCCTGCATCTCTATCTTCAGATCATAAAGCTGTTTATGGAGGGTGTTTCTAATGTTGCTCTCTTATCTCTAGTACTTAAGCTACTGTTAAGTGGTTTTCAAATTTTTTCTAATGGGAGAACAAGTTTCATCATGTATAGTCCTTAGGGCAATCTTATTTACTTACAAAAAGTATGTAGAAAGTCCCATTTCCTTGAACACTTGGACATAGAAATGCCCAATCTTGTAAGAGCTCAAACTAAAGACTCGGCTATAATGAAATAAAAAGAGTCCAGATGCCAGGAGATGTGAAAGCAGCAGAAGTCGACCTCCAAGAATCTGCTTTGCTCTAACATTTGCTTCCAAGAGGGAGATACCGAACCTAGAAAATAAAAGGTTTTGATTTCCCCCAAAATAAACGTCCTCTGCAACTGCTTTAGGTGAAACTAATCCAAACGTAAACACGAAGCTGCCCAAGGGAGCCAAGAAAACAGCCTTAAATTTGCAACATCTGTTCAGTAAAATAGAGAAGCTCCGAAACCACTAATGTGCATGCTACTAAGAAGAACAACCCAAAACCAGCATTAGATGGACTACGAGAAATCATCCATGCATCAAGTTTCATTCTTTGTACCACATCCCAGCACTGAAGTGTGTGAGACTACAGGAAACCCAACAACTGCACAATCAATAACCGTGAATAAGAGATTAATAAAAATAAACATAAAATCCCAAGTCACACAATCCTGCCCAAACCCTGAGAAAGGCAACCAGGCAATCTGTGTAGAAAGGGAGGGAGGGCCTGAGGCACAAACAAACTTTCTGCTGCAATTCCCAAGTGGGAGGAAATACAATGCGGGTAGTTTCTTAGATTGCTGGGAATCAAAGCCATAAAAGGCTTCTCGTTAAACAACAGCGAGGAAAAACTAAAAAAACCCAACAAGAAGAGATTTAAGAAAAATACCCCAGAGTCTGAAGGAGAATACGGTATACACTGCATGGTCCAAAAACCTCCAGAGGAAAGATTTAAAAAATTCTAGCCCTTAAACAGCAGCAGGTGAGGAAGAGACTTGTCTCTGGTAACTTGGGCTCCGAGCAAGGCATCTACTTTGCAGTGGTCATAAAGAGCAGAGGAAGATAAACCCTTCTGTAGGTTGGTTTATCTCTCTATATAGGATGGACATGTCTGGGTGCATCTTCCTCTCTCCAGCGCAGATGGTGGCCAAGCCCATCAGCCTTGACCTCTGCTTCCTCAGCAGTTGAACTTTTCAGAGATGCACTGCGCAGGGGGGAGCAGCAGGGAACAGTCCGAGTCTTCAAATGAGAAGGAGAATCTATTCTCCACGTCCACAAGGAGGAAAAGGAATGGAGTTCAACAGGAAAGGAGGTATTGGGAGTACCCCCTTGTGGGAAGAGGAGCAACACGTGAAGACAGATCACCTCGGAAGGCTGCTGGATGTTTCAAAGGGCAGGTTAGAAAAATATCTGCCAGAAATGACACTAATTTAGCTGATTCTGCTAAAAACGTTCCTACCAGCTCACTTTCCACACCCTATTTCTTTAATAGTTTTTTAAATGTGTAACACTTATCAGGCTAATTCATAGTCACCAAATTCACCTGGCTGGAGGCAGCCAGCTCATCACGGACAAGGGAAATTACTGCCATTGTTTTTCTGAATAGTTTTTGTTTGCCTGTACCTTTTGACATTTCTATGTCATAGAACCATTCCATGATTTGTTCATCCTTGCCCAAAAGCATTTATATACCTCCAGTACATTTTAAAGTGGCAAGACTCATGCATTTGTCTGTTACATTAAAATATTTTTAAAATAGTGACATGTAAAAGTGTTTTTAATCTTTTTTTTTTTTTAAATTTCCCTCCTCCCAGTGTGGTTTCTGCTGTGGTAAATGAAGTTTCAAAACAGAAACACTGACTGCAGCAGATGAGCCAATCTCAGCACGCAGAACCCACAGACTATATCTTTACAAGATCTGAAGTATTACAACGCTGCCTGTGAGCTCCCCCCTGCCCCCAGCTCAGTGTGAGATGGAAGGCAGAGGGGTTGAGACCGTTAACTTTCCATTAGCTGCAAAAGCAGAGATTTGTTTTCTATTTCTGGTCTTGCCCCTTCAGTAAAGGCTTCTCTTTGCCTTTAAGACAAATCATGCCAGTTTTTTTATTCCTCAAGTCTGCATCTGTCAAACAAGAATAAAACTGCCATGGAATAGAATCACAGAATGGTTTGGGTTGGAAGGGACCTTAAAGATCATCCAGTTCCAACCCCCCCTGCCACGGGCAGGGACACCTCCCACTTGACCAGGTTGCTCAAAGCCCCATCCAACTTATCCAAGTTGGCCTTGAACGCTTCCAGAGATGGGACATCCACAACTTTATTGGCAACCTGTTCCAGTGTCTCACCACCCTCAGCGTGAAAACTTTCTTACTAATATCCGATCTAAATCTACCCTCTTCCAGTTTGAAGCCATTACCCCTCATCCTATCATTCATTCCAAACTCCCTTATTTCTCCAGGAAGAGTTAAGAATAGGCTTCTTCATGTCTATTTGACACTCAATAGTATCAGGAGGCTTGCGTAGAAAATAGATCATACATAGAGCTTCTATGTTCCATGTTTATCAGTCAGGAAAGGACTCAAGCACGTGCATCAGCTGCTTATTTCAGTATCTTGCCTTTAAATACCTTGTTCTTTATAATGAGTGTGGTGAGACACTGGAACAGGTTGCCCAGAGAGGTGTTGGAGGTGCCCATCCCTGGAGACATTCAAGGTCAGGTTTGGTGAGGCTCTGAACAATCTGATCTAGTTAGAGATGTCCCTGCTGACTGCGGTGGGGTTGGACTAGATGACCTTTAAAGGCCTAGTCCAACCCACCACATTCTATGATTCTATTCCAAACACAATATATCCCGCTATATTCTGCTTTTATTTCCAATAACCTGGATTAATGGCATGGGTGTCACACGGAGTATTTTCAGTTCTTACTGGCCTTCAGGAGGGCAGAAATCAGCCATCAATGTTGCTTTGCTAGGTTTAGTCTGTCTCAACAACAGTCTGCAATAGCTGCCATCGCTTCCCAGTATAACAAAGTCACTTTATTTCTTGCATGGAAAAACCTGGAGCCCTTATTACTGTCTTTGGAAACGTAAATCAAACCTCAAGTAATATCCTTCATTACATCTTTATGACTCCGCACACCTGGACTGGAAAGATAGTAATAACATAGGCTTGCAAAACTCACCACCACAACGAAGAGCCAAGTCCTGGTCTTACAATAAACTATTGTGAGACTCTCCAAAACAGTCATGGCTTAGCCCGAAAACACCTTCACGTGTGAGCGAAAAAACCCACTGACGTCAGTGAGATGATTATTCACATCAGTAACAGACTGCACAGGTGCCTCATCTTCTCTTTATGAAAGTGTCTGTTGGGTTTAAAAAAACTGGCCATTTTTAATCGCTCCGAACTCCCTGCCAGCCACGTGCCTTGCTCGAGTTGGTACCACTCAGAACTTACTTTTCCATATCTATCTGCCTATAAACACATGCATACACACATATATATACACACACACACAAATATAAACATAAACACGTCTTTTCTGTGTTGCAACTATTACTCCTTCAGCACGTCTGCTTTTTGTCTGCCTAACTGGGTGTCAAACAGCGGTGTTTCACCTCAAAGCTGCAGAACAAATAACAGCTGCGACTACCTGCGCCCCCTCGCTATAAACAGATTTAACTTTTCACTTCAACTAGAGAACCTACCAGCTGCAAAGCATAAAAATACACAAATACTTAAAAAACACAGAGCGTTGGGTCGGTTTTGGGTTTTTTTTGGGTTTTTTTTTTTTTTTTTTTTTTTTTTTCGGTAGACTGGTTATAGTTCTGGGTGGGGAGGAGACCCACTGGAAGCTGACCTCTTGGCATAGAAATTCCTCCTGCAAAAATATGTTTGTTGACTGTGCTGCTCTCACGCAGGGCAATCATCTGCTGTATTTCACTGTGGCACGGCTACGAGGGTGAAAACACCGAATTACCCACTGAAATAAGACGGCAAAGAAGGTCACCGTGCTTCTTCAGGCAACTGTGAGATGTAATTTAAGACAGTGAGCGATGCAGAAAGCATTAAGACAGAAAGGTGAGCCTTACTGCAACACAGCTTCTCCCAGTAGCCACTGCAGTAAAACCAGGGACTCCTCCTCTACAGTCATTTCAGAATTTAAAGGAGGAAATAGTTTTCTGGGAATGACTGAGACTTTGGCTTCAATTGCTGCTGTATTTTCTTATGGGAAAGTGGCCCTTGGGACCACAGAATCACATAGGGTTGGAAGGGACCTTTGAAGAGCATCTAGTCCAAACTCCCTGCCAAAGCAGAGCAGGTTGCACAGGAACTTGTCCAGGTGGGTTTTGAACGTCTCCAGAGATGGAGACTCCACCAACTCTCTGGGCAGCCTCTTCCAGGGCTCTGCCACCCTCAAAGGAAAGAAGTGCTTCCTTATGTTTAGATGGAACTTCTTATTTACAAGTCTGTGCCCATTCCCTCTTGTCCTGTCCCTGGGCACCACTGAAAAAAGACTGGCCCCATCCTCCTGACACCCACCCTTTCACTATTTATAAGCATTGATCAGATCCCCCCTCAGCCTTCTCTTCTCCAGACTAAAAAGACCCAAGTCCCTCAGCCACTCTCTATAAAACAGAGATGCTCCAGGCCCCTTAATCATCTTTGTAGCCCTCTGCTGTCCCCTCTCCAGCAGTCCCCTGTCCTTCTGGAACTGGGGAGCCCAGAACTGGCCACAGGACTCCAGATGGGGCCTCACCAGGGCAGAGCAGAGGGGGAGGATGACCTCCCTCAACCTGCTGGTCACACTCTTCCTGATGCACCCCAGGATGCCATTGCCCTTCTTGGCCACAAGAAGGGCACATTGCTGGCTCATGGTCATCCTATTGTCCACCAGGACTCCTAGGTCTTTCTCCTCAGATGGACGCAGGTCCTTTGTGCTGGGCACTGATTTTACAGGCACCACCAGAGGCACCCCCCTCCCTGCCTCACCATCTGCAGGTACCACTCCAAGGCCACAGATCTCATCCACGCTTACACACCTTTCAAACAGGTTAAGTCCCCAATTCACCTCTTCCCACCAGGAGCTTAGACCCAGCAGTGAAGCCTTGAGCAGCTTAGGAGCAATCTATGCCACCAAACATTCGCTTCTGGTGACACCGTAAGCCACTGCCCTTTCTTTAATCTTTCTGTTCATCTTTGGGTGACTTCCAGCAAACTCCCACAAAACCCCGCTTGCTCCTTCTACGCTGCTGCTCTTCACTTTTTAAGGAATTCTGTGCTCTCTTCTTCTTCCACCTCATCTGTTTCGATGGTTATGTTCTCCTCAGTGGAAAATATTCCCTCAAACACATGCCTGAGCGTAACACAGAAGTGGTCACGCTCCCTCAGAACAAATGTCCATGTAGCATCCTGCTGGGAGTAGAGGGTTGGGGCTGTCTTTTCCTGGCACCTCTGCAGCCTGGAGCGTGCTGGCACTGGCCACGCAGGAATGCGAGGGAGTACAGCAAGTGGTAAACAGGGGGATGGAGCCAAAGCTGGAGCTCAGGAGTTACAGAGGAGGAAGGGAGGGAAACCCAGCAAAGCCAGGAATACACAGTAGCAAATGTTATAACCCGCCATTAGTCATCTTAGCAACAATTTAAACAAATGAGTTAATTTTTTTTTTTTTTGTAAATTAAGTGAGGCTTGAAAGTTTTTCTTTCGCTGATTCTTTTGGACACTGAACTCAACAGGATGGATAACGAGGAGGAGTCATCATTGTAGCTTAGGTGCCTTTCTGCTGGTGGGTTGCTGGAGTTCTGGGACCGCCGGGGGTGAAGCCGGGCTAGCTAAAAGCCTTTTGAGTCAAGCATCGTTGGTGGGAATGTGGGGAGGAGCACGGAGGTGATTTCCTGCTCGAGTCATAACAGCGCTCGAGAGCAAACCACAAAGCACACTCTTGCCCTCCCAGAAGAGGAGCCCCTGTCGCTCCCCCTGCAGAAGAGACGCAGGGGAAGAGAAAGTTGGGGACAGAAAGGGAGTCATCACGATGAAGTGTAGACCAGGAGGTGGAGCAGGCAGAAAAATAGTGTAGAGAAGGACCAGAGTGGGGCATGTGGGGTTTATTTTTGAAGAAATAGGTGGGCTGCCACGGGAAGCAGGTGAACCCAAGGAGGTCATTTGGGGAAAGAGTGCCAGTGGGAATCCAGCCTGAAGAACAGGAGAGATGCAGAAGGGAAACCAAAGCCGTGGCTTGCCCCGACACGCTCTCCTCCTCCGTGGGAAGCCTCACATTTATTTATCTAAACCATGTCCTAACTTACAAAAACACCCCTACAGAGAACTATTGGTCAAAGAACATTTCAGACTCAGTCCAGAAAGACCCGACTTCAGAAAGGAGGAGAAAATCTTCCCAGTCCATTGAGGGCTTGCCAGGAGACAGCTGGAGAGGCCCACAGCAGCTGACATCCATTCCTTTTTGCTGATTTGTATGAAAACCAAAATAAACTCAATTTTGCCAGGAGACAGCTGGATGGGCCCACAGCAACTGACATCCATTCCTTTTTGCTGATTTGTATGAAAACCAAAATAAACTCAATTTTCTTCCCACTGTGTGGAAGGTTTGCTTGTACTACCTAACCATGCCCTGCTGCAAAAACCTTTCCTTGATGCGCTCCAACAGCAGAAAGCTATTATTAATATGTAAAATATTAAAAATAGCCCAAATGTCCAGCATTTAATTTTGAAGATTTCCTTTTCTCCTGAGAACATGTTTAGCATTAACAATTTATTGCTACTTAGATCAACCACAACCCAACAGCCCAGCAAATGAAAGCGTAATTAGAATACCTCTGACATCTTACATTTGTTTTTCAAAATACCCAAGGGTTAAGCAAGCTTTCTGCTTGAAATACTGTAAAACTTATGCTGTGTGACACTTACCAGCTGAATCCTGACACATCATATTTTGGAACAGTCCTAATCCAACCTTACATAAAATACCTATTTTTCACATGTAACCTGAGCAAAAATTAGTTCTGCCTTTCATCATTTGGTGCTGGCTAATATCTATTAGGCAACAACAGTTCAATTAGAACTGGTAGCATTGTATTTATTGCCTAACAGGTGTTGCTCCGTGCTCTCTGACCTACTGATGGCTTGTCTGGAGAAGGGATTTTGTTTTTCTTGGAGTCCAAATTAATTTCATTAGTGAAATCCCCTCTTCCAAACCCACGTTTTCCCTTGGGCAGGAGACTGAGGGTGAGGTTAACAGAGGATGAGCGCTTGCCTTCATTTCTGAGGGAGAGGCAAACCTCAAAGGAGGCAGGTCAGAGGGTCAGACACCACCTTCTGCACAGAATCATAGCATGGTTTGGGTTGGAAGGGACCTCAAAGATCATCCAGTTCCAACCCCCTGCCCTGGGCAGGGACACCTCCCACTTGATCAGGTTGCCCAAACCCCATCCAGCCTGGCCTTGAACCCCTCCAGGGATGGGGCATCACAAAGGTACATAAGTGCCTTTGGGAAGCAACAGCCTCTAGAGAACTCGCAAAAAACAAAGATTTCCTGGGGTACCCACCCATTTCTGTTCGTCTCCTGAAGGTGGAGGCTGGCATGTTTTGAGGCACCGTATGACTGTTCAGTGTCCCACAGTAATTTCAGATGTGAATAAGTCACTGCCTAATTATAGGTTTAGTAGTATTTTTACTATCTTTCCTGTACTCAACAGGCATTTTTTTTAAAAACCACCAGTCATGATTTTTAGACTCATTTACCCACCTATTGAATTAGCTGTACAGAGGAAGTCATTCAGCATAATCATCTACATCTTTCACACTTAAGTTACGAAAGACTGCCTCAGAAATGGCCTTGAAGGCAGCCGCGTGCACAGCTGGATCCAAGGGGCAGTGAGGTGTCCCTGAGGTTCACGGGAACGGCCAACACACTTTGATGGGCTCAGGAGGAGCCTGACCATCTCCTGGGCTGATGGAGGGGCTACTCCAACAAGGTCATGTTTGAGCTACTGAAGTTGCTGTAGACTCAGACTACTCCCGTGTCTGTCTGCTGCCTTCTTGCAGTGGGAAAAAAGCCCCGTCAGCGATTACACGTGACTCAGTCAGTTTTCAGTGCTTCTGAGCCACATCCTCCACTTTACTATTTTGACTGCAGCACCCACTAAGAGCAGGATATTGATGTACTTTTGGAGAAGACAAGGAAAGCCAAGATGCAAAGCAGATGCTATAATAAATACTAGCTCAACTACTCCCTCCTGCCTTTAAGAAACCAGTAGGAAATAAATTAACCCCTTTAATCCAAGAGCTGCAACACCCAGTTGTGTGTTTTTATGCATGGGGTGCGATTAAGCTCAAATGCATAAATCTTAGTAAAGGCACGTAAGACTTCTTGAAGCAATGTTCTTCTTCTCTTACTTCTCTTTGGACACGTTCCTGTTCCCACCACAGAAATGGGAGTGGAAAATGGAAGGCTGAAAAACAGCTAAGCTATCAGGTGAGATTTAACTCAAGGTGCCGGGGTATAAAGAAGGGAAAAAGAGACTACAGCCTTCCTCCTGTCCCCTTATTGACCTTAAAATACTCTTGCAGTAACTAGGCAGACAGGACAAGTAGTCTGTTTTCGATGAGAAAGAGATATAGTTTATTTAATCTCATCATATGTAAACTATGCCATACCTCCAGTCCTACAACTTGTTTCCTTTCCTTTATGATCTACATACTTTTACTTTACTGTTTTCAAAATAGGATGACCAGTGGATAAAAACCTGCAAGTTACTGCTACACCAAGTATACAGCATGAACAGATCTGGGCATCCTTTAAACACAGCTCACTAATAAAATCTTAATAAAAATCCTAAAAAAATTTCCCAAAATCTCTAATAAAATCCTTAATTTCACTAATGAAATTAATTTGGACTCCAAGAAAAACAAAATCCCTTCTCCAGACAAGCCATCAGTAGGTCAGAGAGCACGGAGCAGCACCTGTTAGGCAAAAATGATTTGCCTAGGATGGGCCTGGCTTCCAGAATTCAGGCTCTTACAAGGCTAAACTTCTTAAAATATAGGAGCTCTTGACTGGCTCATAGATGATGATTTTTCCCTCCCTTAGCTGTTAATCCTGTAGTTGCAGATAATTAACACCACTTCTTGGAGAGGAATCAATCAGCAGAAATCAATCTGTGCAAGCCACAACTATACAAACAAACAAACTGGAACCACACGCACAAATGACTTGAGTAATCCTAACCACTTGCTTGGCTTGGAATTAAGACTGTAAAGGCCACTGGAGAAAAACAGCCCGGGAAGGGTAAGGTTATCAGCTACAACGGTGAACCTGAATGTTCACACGGGGAACTGCAATGTACATCTAAGTTTTGGACTTTAATGGTAAATCCCAACAGCGTTCAAAGTTCCTCTATAGAATGAACTACCTCCTTTCAGCATTTCCACTCCTAATTAACAGGCAAGAAGAATGTGTCAAGTTGTGGAAATCATAAGCAAAGGCAACCACCGGGGCACAGATCAATCCTGCTGAGTGTATAGAGACCTACTAGGTAATACAAAATACTACCTGCACAACATTGTCAAGTTTTCTTAAGGTTAAATAAATCATAACATTTTACAATATTTTTCCCCACTGCTTTTCTCATCTCTACTGTTGCATGAACATATTTTTTTCTTCTTTGAATCATTTACCTAGTCAAAAAAGACAATTTTCTGTGAGCTCTTGCTGCGTTTGGGTAATGTACAGCCATCGCTTCAAGGGCAATCTATAAAATTCCTGGGACAGAGACATCACAGAGTATATCCATTAGCCTATTTAATATGTGCATGGCGCATGCCTTATAGGTGAAATAATCTGCTGTTTCAGTTCCCTGTTTAAGACTTTAGCTAATACTTACTGGCTGTGTCAACGTAACAGATCAGCCTCTTCTCAGGGACATAATGCACCTTAAATCACCACGTGTCAATACCCAAACGTGTCAATACCCAAACGTGTCAATACCCAAACGTGTCAATACAAAGCACTGAGTGTGTGCTGACATCAGGAAGCCTTCCCAAGGATTCACCGTGGGTATGAGAGAAGGAAAGGACACGGATTATCAGCACTGGAATACTCCCTGCCTTCTGGATACTTTTAACATGATAAAATACATCTGGGAATCAACGTGGTCCCTGAACTCCAGCTCAGTGGCTTAACTACAAAGACCATACCATGACCCCTTTTAACCTTCTATTCTCTATTTCCCAGAACAACATCTTGATCAAAAGGGATGTTTTCTACATTTCAGCGTTCTAGTAACTACAAAAGAAAATATACTGAAATTCTCTTAAAGGGAGGCCCAAAGCTACTTCTCAAAATGTAAGTCTATTTATTAGCAGGTCTGTTGCAGGACAATGTCGGTATTGAGAAAAATCGTGGCTACACTACAAACATTTCAGGCTTTTTCTTTTTAACACTGGACTAGCTCTACCTGCATTAGATATGCTGATGGAGCACATCTCCCAGGGCAGCTTCATCCAGAAGAAATGCAGTTCCAAGACTGCGTCACAACACAAACAAAAGCACAGTAAGAGAAATGAGACAGAGAGATTCGCTTCCAAGTCACACGCCTTACCTGAGCAAAAAGAGTAAACACGCCTTAAAATATACCAAAATGCTTCTATTTTTGCAGTATAGCGTTTAGGTGCATTACCCTTTCCTCAGAATAGATATATATTGTAGTATTCATTGCATTCTTTCTTCTGTATAGATCCACGAGACAGAGACTGGACTCTACGGGCCAGAAATTCAAAGGTTTCCTTAACTTCAGAAGAAAGTGGTTAGGGAAACCCCCACTAAAAAGTACAGGGAAGGATTTATGATGGAGCTCGGTAAATTAGTAGATTAACATTCTACTACTTCCAAAATTCAGGATGTTTCTTCCTATCCCTACCAGTCTCTTGCAAAAATTGCTGAACTCTCCCGTGTGGTAAAGAGGAACATGCTACAATTCTTGATGCTGGTAACCGAACAATGAATTTTCTATTTTTTTTCTCATTTACTCTTCCATTTTGCATTTTCTGTGCTTTTTCATTTATTCTAGAATACAGATTTTTACACGGTGAGTGAAACGCCAATTTATAATAATCCCACTGAAGTGCTGTGACAAATGGTCCTGTGCAAAACCAGGCAGCCCTCAGAGAGCTGAGATACGTGGGCACAGGTCATCATAGAATTGTCTAGGTTGGAAGAGACCCTTGGGATCATCGAGTCCAACCATCTACCCTACTCTACAAAGTCCTCCCCTACACCATTACCCTCAGCACCACATCTAATTGTCTCTTAAACACATCCAGGGATGGTGACTCAACCACCTCCCTGGGCAGCCTATTCCAATGCCTGACCACTCTTTCTGTGAAGAATTCTTTCCTAATGTTCAGTCTAAACCTACCCTGTTGGAGCTTGAAGCCATTCCCTCTTGTTCTGTCACTAATTACCTGTGAGAGGAGACCAGCACCAACCTCTCTACAGTGTCCTTTCAAGTAGTTGTAGAGAGTGATGGAGGTCATCGGACAGCAGTGCCCTAGGACAGAATGCAGCCAGAGGCCACTGAAACAGTCAATGTAATCCAGTAAGGATGAAATTTTACCCACTAACACATCATAGTGAAAACAAAAGTGGCTTCGTAAAGGTCCAACTATAAGTTAGCACTTAAATATGTTGCTGCCAGAGAGTTCAGAAAAGGAACTCAACAAGAGATGCCCGAGGCACAGCACAGATCCCACAAAATACAAGAATTATAGCCTGTGAAGTCCTGCTGTAAAACTGTTTTCTATGGCATTTTAGCCCTGGTAGAATCTCTTCCAGCAACACATCAAGCCCTCAAGGGCAACTGCAGTATTTTCAGGACTGCATCTGCTCAACACTGGCAACTCAGGCTTCTTCTCTTGGAAGAAAGTACCCAAAAGGGACTCCTCTACCCATCACTTCCCTTTGGAGAAAGAACAGGAGCACCACACCTCATAGAATTTTTTTGTCATTATTAGCAAAATCCTGATAGGCTGAATTAAAACAACTTTTACTGTCCCACGCTGAAAGAGGTGAAAATGGAAGCTCTAAGCTTTCAGTAAAAGGTACAGCTCTCCCTTCTCTGCTGGTATTCCTGACTGTCAACACAAACCTAAAACTATGTTCAGCTAAAACCTCAGGAATGTGCAAACAGATTCCCTTCTCCCTTGAACCATTAGACAAAACCAACATAACTCCCTGTATGTGTTTCTAAGCCTTCTTTGGAAGCAAACCCGTGATCAATCAAATTTAAAAAAATTTTTTCCAAAGGCAACTGAATGCCAATTATAAAGATTTTTCCAAAACACTTGCACTGATGATCAGCAGACTTGAATAAGATGAAAAAAACAACGTGGTCAGTTGCCTAAACAGAAGCTTAGTACCTCTGAAAGCCACTTAAAAAAAAAAATCACTGATGCATAATGGAGCAGTTTGTAAAAAGAGTTAACCAAGATATGGTACTTAGTGCTACTCAGGAGCATTCAGGGTGTGAAGAACACTCCTCACTACCCTCCAGCTCCCACAGGATCTGGAAGTTTTGCTGTGGATTTAAATAGGAACAGACTCTGTCCTTATGTCTTAAGAGGCAACTTTTGCAGAAGGGAACAAGAGCAGGAAGACAGAGCAGGTTTCTCAGGAGATCTGCTAACCCCTGCAATGCCTTGCTCGGTTTTACACTCAAAGGATATAAAAAATGAAATAGTCTGTGATGCTTTTACCAGCAGGAGGGGACCCACCGCACACACACACGCCGCAGCTCCGGTTTACACGCATTTGGCAGCATCCTGGCCAGTTTGCTACAGGTGGGAGAAGGGAATGGGAGCTACTCAGGACACCGACACACCAGCTGCATATCTCTGCCAAAAACCCCATTCTGTTTGTTTTTTTAAAATCTGTCTCTTGACAGCTCGCGGAAGACGCGTGGGGGTGGCGATTGTCGAGCACAAAGGAAGACACAAACACCAAAGATATTTAGGGAATCACCCCGATGCACACAACAAGGACTATCCCAAGAGCCACGCTACCAACCTTACACCAGAAAGTCGATTAACACGCGGCTCTGTAAAGCACGACGATGGAGAAAAGAAAAATAAACAAACAAAAACAACCCCAGACGAAGCGACTTTGCAGAAATACCCAGTTTCTCTTCTTCCAGTTCAGCACCGGAGGCCAGAAAGACGAACCATTAAATAAAGGCACAGATATCTAACACCACTGGAGCCGGTAGATGCCGCCTCCCGGTCGCCGGCAGCGGTGGCCCCGGCTCGGCTCGGCCACCTCCAGGACAACCGAA
>JAHREE010000490.1:2433563-2447981 GCA_033628505.1 Tringa tobata
TGTTCTCCAGGACTTTGGAAAAAGAAACATCTCAGAAAGTCCTGCTATTGCCTATGGTGAACAAAAACACCTTAAACATTCCTTGTGGCATCTTCCTTTGCTCTTAGTAGATTGATTGACTGACTAGAACAAACATTCTTAAGCTCATAAGTGAAACAAATCAGCACTAATCAAAAAATTGTTAGACACAGCTGTAATTAGAAATGCACCTTTACAGAGCACTCCCTAAAGCACAAGCTCAGGTGGAGGAGATTAGTTAATGTTCTAAACCCTGGAGATCCTTAAACTGTGGAACTTCTGCAGGTGCTTTGCCTCTTGCCTCTTACAAGCTGTTGCTAAAAAATACAAGCTTGGCCAAGGAAAAACAGTTCTGGTCCCACTTGCAGCTGACCCCCATCTCCTCCATGTCATGGCTGAACTGAAGCAAGTCCTCCTCAGGAGAATCTGTTGACTGTTTGAGGTGAGTGCAAAGGTAGCTATACATATATTGCATTGACAAGGAAATCCCAAAGTAAAAGGTTTTCTCCCACCAAAATGCCTCAGACTACTGAATCTGCCATGCTGTCAATAATCCCTATAAATGTAAATGGTGGATTGTAAGGACTAGCGGACCAGGAAAGTGTGGTAAGCCTTCCAGCGACCACACTTGTTAATACCTTTACTGGAGTTGTTCCCTGTGTCTAATTCAACTAAGAAGACTAATTTTGATTCACCTTCATATTACATCAGGTGTTATATGTAGGAGGATATGGCACATGATCTTGATTTGACTCCATCTCTTGATATTACCAAAAACCCATAAAGTTAAACCATTGCAATAAGGGAAGCGAAAAATCATTCTCCCACCCTCCAAAGTCACAGCTGCAGAACTATTTTGAAAGGTATATTTACAAATCCTGATTTGCATAGTCCAGACAGCAGGCCCAAGCACAGACCACAGCCAAGAGCCCTCCTCCTGTTTTGTAGCACCATATCCAAGGTGAGTTCACCGAGATGGAAAGATCTAACCTAGACAGAGAAGTAATAATCATAACAGCACTGTCCCCAGCTGAGCTTGACCCAGGATGCTCACTGAAGCACAAAAAGCTCTGAGAAAAGTTTGAGCCCAACTGTGTGCAATATGACATGTGTCTCTGAGCTAAGATCCTCTGCTGGTGGAAATCCATTAATGCCTTCCTCAAGACATCCCTCCTGAAGAGACTTAATTTATCCTGTCCTCAGAAAACAACCCCCAGAATATCAGGAGGTGGCACCCAAGGATTAAGTGGGATCAAGAGCAGCCTGGATGGTTTGACCACGAATTGTATATCGCTCTGCTGTCTCTTGAGAAGAGGTTACTAGAGGAAAATAATGATTTGGTAACTCATTTGTATGCATAGGTCTCACTGAGCTGATCAAGCCATTTTATTTCTTTCATCCCCTTCTCTTTATTAATTTACTGGATAATTAATCAGCACAGTGAGGCATAGCGAGATAAATCCTGCTGTGCAAAGTAGAAAGGATCTAGTGTGACTCCCAGGAGGTCTCTCGTGAACTTTTGGAAAACTAGGATCATGGTAAACTAAAAAATGTGCCTGTCCCGCAAACCAGACTTCTTAACTTGTTTATCAGAAACATTTATAACCTTAAGATACAGCCCTGTAGAACAGAATTAAGTCTAGGAAACATCTGAAACAAGAGGAAAACATATTCCTGTCTGGATCCTCAGACTATAACCAGCCATTCATACTCTGGACCTGGCCTAGAAACTGCAGGCAGGTACCTCAGCTATGTCCCCTGCCGCTAGAGGTATCATCCCTGACCTGAGAAGTAGAAGAATGATGTAATCTCAGCTGGATTTAGGTCAGACACCTGTATTTGTGGGCTTACTCTATGTTCACAAATGGTTTTGGAGCAGCTGCAGGTTTTTTAAGGCTGGTTGTTTGGGTGGCTACCATGCCTGAGCTTTAAAAAGCCCGATTTTCAGTCACCTGTTCATGTTTTGACAAAAACACCTAATTTAGACGACTTCCTGAAATGGAGGCCTCCGATTCACTTTGGAAGATCTTCTCGTGGTGAGAAGACTTGAGAAACCATGAGTAAAGAAACCACAGGTTTAAAGGTTTTGCCATATTGTAATCAATGCAGATGTTATGTTGCTCCGTTACATCCCCTTGGGAAGAGAGTGGAAACCACCCTATTCAAAGTGATGCTGATGGGTTAGGATAAAATAGCAAAGAAAAAGGAAACCATTGCAAATACTTAATAAATCATAAGAGACGGTTGAAACAGTCATTCAAATGAATGGAAAAGGCTTAGTTCCATATAAATAATGAATGGCTTCTCTTGTTTTGAACTCCTGAGAGAGATGGCAAGCGTGCAAGAGGGAGTGTTGTCACCACAGCAAAGTTCTGTTAAGGAAGGAGAACATTGGAGAGATGCCTGAAGGCAAGGTTTTGTCCTGAAGGGGAGGAAGAGTGGTTCCAAGTGGAGCAGGAGCAAGCTCATGGGACTTCCCATCAGCTGCTTTGAGCTACGGCACGCACCTGAGACAAGGTTGTTGGCATTAAAGGGCAGCTGGATGCTGTTTGATACAGGAGGTGCCATGGCTAGCTGCTGTACAGCACCTTTTTTTCAGTCAGTGGGGTCTGCTGGTTTGTGGTAGAACTTTTGAGAGTGCCTGAGACTTGGTAGAGGCAGAAGACCTTTGGCACTGCAAAGCTGAGGACTGCCCTACGACAGAGAGCAATCCAGGAGGGTGGACTTCCCCCTCTGGGTGAGTGGTAGCGTGGTGAGTACCCAAACTGAGGTTCAGATCAGTGGGAGAAGGCTGCAGGAGATGGGATGATGGGTTGGCTGTGGGTGCTGAGTGACTCTGCAACACAAGTCTGGCCTCTCTGAGGGTTAGGGGCGAGCTGTGCATCTCCATTCTGCAGGTACAGTGAGACCAGACCCTCCGGGATAATGGTCAATAAAACATTGATCATTGAAACGTACATGTCCTGCTGAGAGCCTTTAGCACCTGCACAGACACTCCTTCCTGGGTAAAGGAATTTAAGTCCCCCCACACCATCCTTCCAGATTCAGGTGGTAAAGGTGGTTGTTGCCACCGTTTCCATGTTTAATTGAACTCAGCATGAAGTGTCACAGAATCAGAAGTGCTGGTTGAAAGAGTCAGATCATGGAATCATGGAGTCATTTAGGTTGGAAAAGACCCCTAAGGTCATTGAGTCCAACTGTTAAGCTAACACTACCAAGTCCACCACCAAACCATGTAATCCACCCTCCTGCCTTGGCATGGTCCAGCCTCCCAGGTTTGGCATGGTTTGAACGCACTTTGTTCCCTGAGCACAGATTACCAATAATCTTGGGTAAGAAAAGTGTGCATGAGCATCACCTGGCAGCAAAGCAGGGACACAACTGGGCAGCTTCAAATGTCATCAGCCTGTCCAAGTCAGCCTGACTTGTTTTCCTGAATCTGCACCGCTCCTTGGTCACCAGGTGGGAGGTTTGGACTAGGTGATCTCCAGAGGTCTCTTCCAACCCCATATCATTCTGTGATTTTGTGGTTCTGTTTGTCTGGCCCGTGGGTGGCTGTGGTTGGAAGTGAGTACTAATGAACACGAGCAGAGGCCATCAGGGTAGATCTTTCATGAGGACAGCAGGAAAAAGGAAAAGTTAGAAAGGATGTTGGACTATTGTCTTTGGATGGAACAGGACTATCAGGAGGAGGGTTTCCTGCATTACTGCAGCAAGAAGGAACCAGGGACACTCTGAGGTGTCCCAGCATCATCTGGAGGATGGAAAAGAAGAGGTAACAACATGTTTTGTGCTGGTTCCTGCAAAGTGTGGTATGAAGCCAAGTACCTTGATGGCTACCTCCCTGTGATGTAGAACTTCTGACCTTACCAAGTCCAGCCTGAATTTGCTGTGTCTGGAGATAATGGGAGGGCAGCACATTTAAAATAAGTGGGTAAGTTTTAATTGGTCTAGAGTTTTAATAAAAGAATTTAATGGATTTTTCTTTGGTTCATTTTCTTCACCATCAAACTACCCAAACTGGAATAAGGCTTTGCCTCCAAAATTCCAGTAGTGCTTTGGGTCCAGTTCAAGGAGGTGATTTGCCATCTTTCATCTGGTGAAATCCCTTGTGAAGCCAGCAGCAGGGTATCACAGGACCGTCACACCCACGACTACGTTTCTTAGAAGCAAGGGACATGACACATAGCTTCTTGCTGCTAATTCGCAAAGGTATTGGCGATGATCACAGGCACCTTACTGTGGACAAACAAGGGAATTAGAACAAATTAATAGACGATGAATGAATAGCCTGCATTCTACTGCCACTGCCTGCAATAATTGTTACTGTGACGCAAGCAAGTCCCTTGAAACCCGTGGAAGTGACAGGTGACTTTAAAGCTCAGAGAATGTACGCACACGGAGAAGTTTAATGCTGCAAGAGTTTAATGAGGCTGCCAATTAGAAATTAAGCATAGGAACCACAGCCTTGTTTTTCAGAGGATGAGTTTGTATTTATAGTCGTAACAGCAATAACCTAAGTAAAAATTTTCCGTCCGTTATAGTTGTTCAGAAAATTACCAAATCTCATAGCTTTTGAATAAAGTTTCTGTTGATTTTATCTTCTCTGCTTAACTCCTGTATCAGACTCTTAACCCTTGAAATGAAGTTTTTGCAAGTATTTTGTTGCTGTAGGAAATTGAAAGAAGACACAAATAGCCTATGAAGAAGCCGTAATGGTATAATTTTGAAAGTGCTAGCTGTAACTCAGACTGTCAACTTCTGAAGGAAACAAGCATTATTGCTACTTGATTTCCATGCAATGGTAAAGAAATTGATACGACCACAGAAATGCTTCATAGCATGAATACTCGAGTCATTGTAAATTCTATGAAATCTGTTTGTTAAAATGTCAACAGTTTGCACTCTGCATGAAACTGCAACTTCTGCATTACATTTATCAACATCAATGTCATATAAAGCACATTAGACCATCCAAGCTTTAGAAAACTAAGTGCTAAATTTATATTTGCTACAAAAATCTCAAAAAGTTTAAAGATAAATTTTATTTGTGTCTGCTTACTATACCAGCTCTAATTAAAAAATGAATAGAAGAATATCTGTTTTCACTGCCCTAGAGCAGTGTTATTTAGGGAAGTTGTACCCAAAAGGCATCAGCTTACATTTAAAATTAAATAATAAGCAAAGAGAAAATATACAGTCAAAGTTGAAGTTGTAATTCTGAATAAGATTAGTCTCAAAATTAATGTCCGATTAGCCAATTGATGAGGATGTGCAAGTCCTTTGCAGGCCTCAGTAGTGTCCTGCCAAATAGATGGCAACATTCACCTCACCAAAAAGCAAGGATTAACTAAATGTAGAGCATGGATTTGTGGTCTAAGCCAGCGTCTCTTCTTTGTGGTTATGGTGTGAAGAACTACCCTTTCATTTGTTTTCCTTTTTTACCTTTCCACCTAGAGGATCCTTTGGTTTGAGGATAACAAGCCTCCTGCTCCTACGAGCTTACACGCCAGTTTGAGAATTATTCCTGATTTCTGCTGGACTTGCTGACAGCCAGTGAATGTTGTAGAGTTCAATCTGCCTAATGACGTGCATTCAACAAAAATGAAGTGGTTTTTTCCTGTTACCCAGTCTGCCACCACAGGCTGACTCTTTCTCAATGCAAAGGTTTGCAGTAAAGCAGTCCATGAAGAGGTGATGAAACTCCTCCTGATCCCCCTCTATGACGTTTTATCAATTACTTTCATCCCATACAATATCTATTCAGCTGAAAGTGGAAATGTAGTTAAAAATCTTTTATAAGGACACAGCCGGACTCCACCATTTGCTTTTCCTCTAGAAGGGTCATGCCATGATGTTTCCTCCATCCATATTTTTTTCTTCGATGAAATCACTTTCTCAGCCAGGAGAAATATTAAGAGTAAAGGTTAGAGTGTCTCACCTTCCTCAGGGAGATACGTCTTCTAAGGATGGGCTTCTAGTACACAAGGTTTTTTTCCTCTATTGGTACGCTTTCTTCTTTCCCTCTCCTTCTGAAATGGCCAAATTAGCTAAAAAAATGACTGAAGTAGCAACTGGATGTCACCGTTTTCTCACAATATCTACTGCACCTTTTTACTGCCATGTTGTAACTCGTGGGCTGCCAGCTACCCCAAAATGGGAGCTGAAGTCAGGGCAGACCGAGATGCAGCATCCCCAGCTATCAGGTCCTGGGGGACTCGCTTTGAAATGAAACTAAAGTAATTTTCAATATGGAATTGTTTTATTGCGTGGGTACATCTGCACATAAACTTTACGTTGGGTTCGGAACAGCACATAAAGGCTTGCAAGAGATAAATTAGGCTAAGTATAGCACTCATCATTAATCAGGATACTAAACAAGCATGAGCGCTAGAAAATGAACACAGCTGCCCCTTCATTTATCTTGCTGTCAGAAGGTAACTCTCCTATGGAGAGAAGCTCAGAAGTGGTGGCTTAGGGTCTTTTGTGTCTCTCAGCTTGCAGAGACTATGTGGGCTCATATATAATAACTACATATCTATGTTACATGCATATATGTTTGTATATACACAGAGAAATATCCTGTATGCATGCCAGTACCGTTTCTGTACTGGTGTGTGTATATTGATGTCTGTGTTCTCAACAGTCCTAAACTGTAATTTTGAGCTGGAAAGTGAGAGATATGCTTGTTTGTTTAAAAGGAAAAATGTTTACTAGTTATTTCTGTTCACATTGATTATTCTGACTCAATAATGGAAATTTTGGCTACAACGTTACCGCAAGGTTATATTCTGTGATAACTCTCATCAATTCACCCCACATGAAGATGTGATGTAAGTATAGCTGATATGGTAAATCATTAACTTTCATTCCAGAGTGAATATGTGATGCTGGAAGGTAATAAAACCCTTTATTTCTCATTTGCTTTGGGGAAAAAAAACAGATAAGTGAAGTAGAAGTTACTGGAAGTCTCCAAGTGTTAGTTTTATAGTAACTTCTCTGTGCCAAAGGGTATTTTGAAGACAAGCTCACCAATGGCTAGTCCGATACTCGGTGGCTGGTCTTCCTTAGTCTGACCTTTTGCATGAAAGCAATAAATCAGCTAGCCTTCCACGTCTCTCGTATTGTCCCGAGCTCTTGGGAAAAGGATGATTGAATGGGAAGAATTAGTCCTGCTGCACAGGATTTAGCATAATGGATAGATCATTAACCTTTTTAAGCCTGGTATCCTGGTTCCTGCACTGGCCTGCCATGGCTGCTTCAAGTAAGCGAAAAACTCCATCCATAGCAGGGATGGTTTGTGCAGGGAAGGGGAAAGATTTTTTTGGACCGGAGTCGTGAGAATGGGTTGTTCTATAGCAACGGGATGCCTATAGCAATGTGCCTATGGGAATATGGAGCTCCGTATGGGCTGCAGTACCCAGGTTGTTAGCTTTTTTTTTGGTTGGCATTTTCGTGACTGCCCTGTTGACAGCATCCAAAACGGGTAGTTTGAAGGTCAGCTTAGGAGCGGGCACCTAAACACTGATGCATCATTTTGACTGCAGTCTTTAGTTTACTTGGACGAGGACATGTGCTTCAGGTGTGCAAGTTGCTGCACCTCAGCCAAGAACTTGGAGGAGAAAAAAACCTCACCACTTAAAAGGACAGAAGTATTAATATGCAGCACTCTGGTAGCTGTTAATATTAGATACTCAGGTTACCATGCCCAGATAGATACGACGCACATTATAGGGAGACGTGAAGTCTCGTTTTACAGAGACTGCTGGAGGCCAGGCAGTTCCTAAAATGTTTTTGCTGCCCTGATTTAGGTAACTACATCCTGCCCCAGATGTATGTTTTCGTTGGAGTCCCATTAAAATTGGAATTAAATGTTGGAATTAAATGAAACTTCTTATCTCCTGTGTGATGTTTGGTCTAAAAGAGGATGCTCAAAGGTACAATTTCTACTGCATTTGATTTGAACTCACCTCATAGGATGTGTGTCAACACTTGAAGACGTTTTTCAGAGGACTCAGCTTGACAGGGCTTCCCACAAGAGAAAACAGCTAGATGTAGGCAAAGCTTGATGGGTGACACATAATCAGATCAACCCCAAAAGTATCCACCAGCTAAGCATGATCTTAATTTCTGGTAATTTTTGATGAGCCCACACTGAAAGTATGTGTCCATAATGTAGTTCATCTCTACAAAATCCTAGACTTTATGGCCCAGGAGCTTTAATTCATGTCTTAACGACAGCCCACACTGAGCATTACAATGCTTTCTGTGTCATCTTGCCATCTGCCTACAGAGAGAAATCACAGTCCCATTGCATTATACTGCTGGGACTATGTAAGAAAATACCTGAGGACTTTTCTGCTTGGTTGATGCAGTGATGTGTTCTCAAATCATCACAGAATGACAGAATATTCATGGTTGGAAGGGACCTTTGAGATCATTATGTCCAACCACGATGACTTACGCCTCACGTTCACTATCTCCTGGACACGTCACTGTTGCAATGTTTTGTAGTTCCTCCTTTCTTACTGTGTGTTGCCAACACACAAGCAACAGCACAAGAGATAAGAGGGACAGACTGACTTTAAGGGAACTGAGAACAGACATAATCTTGTTTCCAGCTGGGGTGACACCTCCTTCCAGCAAATCACATGGCAAAGAGGGGAATTTTCAGAAGGGCCAAAGCTGGAGACTGACCAGGCTGCCAAGACGCCTACTTCAGAGGAGATCAAGTATCCTGTCAGCTACTTGGCTGCTTGTTCACAAAACTCTGTAAAAAAACCTGGGCATACACTAGATAGAGGTTTCTCTTTTAAAAATTGGCTTATTCACGTCTAACCCTGCTCTCCTGGTGTTTTATTATTATTGCTTTGATACGGTCCCTGAGCTTTGTTATCATCAAACAGCAGGTGTACTGTCACTTGCCCATCGCCTGACAAATCTGTCCCCAAGAAACCTTCAGTGACAGGTACTGTTTGTGTGCTACACTCAGGTCATGTCATCACTAGTTTGGTTTTGCTGCTCTGGAAAAGGTTTTATCAGTTTTATTAGTAGTGTAAACCCAAATAATTTAAATAGCAGAGAGCATCATAAACATCCAAGTTTCTACAAGTTGTCTTCTGTCACTGGCATGTGTACTCATACTGGAAGGGGTTTTACCTTTGGGAAATCAGATTTCCAGCTTCTACATCTGCTTTGTGGACTGCTAATGTCAGCATAGCTGAGAAGGGGTCGAGGACCGAAGTTTGTCACATAAATAAAATGAAAAAGAAGTCAGAGCATAGACTTAGTTATATGGAGAAACTTGACAGGTTTGAAATTCACAGGTTGCCCACTGAAACTTGCTCTTCTGGAGGAGGTGTGAGTATTAAGAAACGAGAGGACTGTCATGTTGTCACACAGTTGGCCAGGCAGCAGGGATGACTGCTGCACTCCCCCTTCCGAGGAGATGCAGAAGTTCAAGAAAAAAGCGAGGTTTCTGCCTCTTCAGGTTTCTTTGGCAAGATCGTTGACAGTGAATCTAATGGCCAGGTTTGAAATACTCTTTTCAAATCTCAAAGCAAAGAATTAAAAAACAGGTTCTCATTTTCAAGCATTCAAGCAATGTATTTTTCAAGGTAACACGTACATATCTGTATTGCAAATCACAGGATCGTAGAACCATAGAATCATAGAATGGTTTAGGTTGGAAGGGACCTTAAAGATCATCCAGTTCCAACCCCCCTGCCATGGACAGGGACACCTCCCACCAGTCCAGGTTGCTCAAAGCAACTTCTTTCCTGTGAGGGTGGCAGAGCCCTGGAAGAGGCTGCCCAGAGAGGTGGTGGAGTCTCCTCTGGAGACATTCCAAACTCGCCTGGACATGTTCCTGTGCAACCTGCTCTGGGTGGACCTGCTTTGGCAGGGGGTTGGACTAGATGATCTCCAGAGGTTCCTTCCAAGCCCATATCATTCTGTGATGCCGTGAAAAGTCTCACTGCTGTTACCGTCTCTTTCTTACTGCCATACTCCCACGCTGGAATTGCTCCGTGTCTTGCCTCTCATCAGTCCAGACAGCTTCTTCATTGCCACAGTTCTGGGAATTACTTTGTCTGCATGCCCTTTTTCCTCTGAAGATGTCATGACTCAGGGCACAGTTTATGCCTGAACTTTTTTCCCAAATCATCAACAATACGGGAAAGATCATTCAACTGAGTCATTCAAGGACAATCTTTTGGAGAACAAAGAGCTTGCTTTCTGGCTGAATGCTCAGAGGTTGGAGGCCTCCAAACACACAACTACAGCTGTGTGGGGTGTAGACTTTTCAGCTCTGGGTTCACAGACAGGGAGACAACCTACTCTGCCGCTCCGTAACTCAGCAAGTCTTCTCCCTGTGCTAAGATGTGGAAACACCTCAGTTTTTCCATATAAAGTGGCTGGAAGCATTGGAAGGATCCAATTTTGGGGTCTTGCTTATAAATTTTCTCAGGTTTTTTGCCCCTGTCCTCAGTCTGGCACTGAGGATCCCCAACTTTTCTCTGCTCCTCAACCAGAGGGAGGAGGGTAGCGGGGTGGCTTATGGTCACCCGTCATTAAGGCATTGCATTACTTCTGTCTTGCCACAACATGTCAGTATAATCCCATGTATGGTTCAGAGAGACTCCTTTTACTAGTTCCCTGGTTTACTTAGAAAACGTTTCATTGGGATTTGGGATTTTGCTGTTGTTCTTTTCAGCTTTGTCTTTTTTTTTTTCCGTCTGTGGAGAAATAGCTGTGTGCAATGAGTAGAAATGTACATCTTCTGAGAAAATGAAAGCAGAACTGTTTCAGGAGCAAAAAACCTACTTGAATTTGTTTAATTCTTAGCTTTTAAGTGCTTTTCTTTAAACAAAAAAAAGGAATTGAAAACAGTCATTAAAGATTCGTTTCTGAAATGCACATTTCCAAGCACAGCTAATGCCAAGCTATATAACCTTAGAAAATACAAAGAAATTATACCCAAGACTGGGTTTGATTTTTTTTCTTTGTATTTTTGAAATTGGGAAGCTCTTTACTAAGCAATTCTGACTTTTCTGTGGCAGTGAAACATTCACATCTGTTTTTTCATGTGGACCATGGCTAAGACACCATCTCTAAGCAAGTGAATGCAGATGGCCTGTGTCCTGGCATGAAGTTAGCCACTGGATTGTGAAAGCTGGTTCAGATTTTGGCACAGCACAGGGCAAGAAAAGAGTCTGTGCCTACTTGTGCTCCACAGACTCTCTGCAACAGCTGTGATACAACCCCAGAGCCATCCACATCCATTATGTCCAGTACCACTGACCAGTACCTGCTCAGTCCTTACCTGGAAGTTGTTATTACCAGATGAGTAAGTTGCTTGGGAGGGTGGAATATGCAGCCCCCTGAGTAATGACACCCAATGCAAGATGGCCAAGAGGGGAAAATGAATCCCTCACTCCTTTCTTCTACTTGGCCATTAAGAAACTGTTAATAGCTCTGGTGAATTCTGTGTTTTCCATATCCCTAGGACTTGTACTCGCTGGACTGTCTGACCTTCTCCCAGTGAGCTTGTCCATGTTGTTTTCCACCTAACTAAAGTGCTTGAAGGCTGGTAGGGACATAATCTGTAAAGGCCTCACACCCCATTTCTACTTAAGAAACATTACTATTAATAGAGTATATTCATTAATACAAGCAGATAGTTTCTGTATTATAGAATCATAGAATGGTTAGAGTTGGAAGGGACCTTAAAGATCATCCAGTTCCAACCCCCTGCCCTGGGCAGGGACACCTCCCACCAGACCAGGTTGCTCCAAGCCCCATCCAGCCTGGCCTTGAACCCCTCCAGGGATGGGGCAGCCACAGCTTCTCTGGGCAAGCTGTTTTCAGTGTCTCACCACCCTCACAGCAAGGAATTTCTTTCTAGTATCTAAAATAATCTCCCCTCTTTCAATTTAAAACCATTACCCTTCATCCTATCGCTCCCCTGCCTGATAAAGGATCCATCTCCAGCTCTCCTGTTGACTCCCTTTTGGTACTGGCAGGCTGTTATAAGGTGTCCCCAGAACCTTGTCTTCTCCAGGCTGAATGACCCCAACTCTCTCAGCCTGTCTTCATAGCATTCTATTGTGCTTGCTTGCAGGCTGCCAACTGGGTAACGTGGGTGTAATGTCTTCTGGTCCCTTTTTCTGGCCCATTGGTTGGTCACACTTCAGTCTTCGGTTTGCTCAAGTTTTGAAATTCATTAGGAATGCTAGCGGTGGCATTTGGCTTGCAGACATAAAGCAGGTGGCTTTAATCTTGACTGTTTATGGAGTTACACCCTGTTCTGCATTTTTCACCAGCCAAAATGAAGTGCAGAGTGGGGAGTTCATACTCGGTTCCTTCCATGCAAGCCTCAGTAAGATGCCTGGCCCCCTGTGATTACATAGCAGAAGTTTCTTGGGTGTTCTTTCTGTGGTTTTCTTCTTTTCTAGCCAGCACAGCAAGGAAATGAGGTGTTGCAAGGTGAAATTTGTGAAACTTGCGCAAAGAGAACGGGGACAGAGCCACCGGGGCAGGAAAGACCTAAGGTGGGGGAAAGTCTTTGGTTGCATGTCAACGTAATGCTGATATGTCGGTCTCTGTTAGTGAAATCACAGGGGTGTCATTAATAAGAAGCTGAGGCTGATTGGAGCAACCTCATCTTCTGATGTGATCATTCCTCTGTGCAGAGCAATGTCCTCTTTCATGCCTCCTGCCTCGGGTCATGGGTGTATTCTATGTTCCAGGAAAGGTTATTGCTTTCAGAGAAATAGTGCTTCATGGAAAGCCTTCCCAAAGGTTACTGATTGGAGTGTGAGCTCTGACTGGACGTGTTAGATAAAGATTGATCAGAGCTGTCGTGGAAAATTTGCATTCCATTCCTACTCCAGGAAATTTAGACATGGCATTGGGAAATCTTACAGCCTGGAAAATGAAGGACATGGGCTTTTGGCCACAGAAAAAAGAAACTCATTCTGTTTTTTTTTCACTTAAAAAACATAATTTTATGAAAGGTATTTTAAAAAGTGGTTTTTTCTTTCAGTAGAATTCCAGTTTTTCATTAGAAATATTTGTCTGGATGCATTACCATTGATCTCATCCACATGCAGTGCAGGGGTTTATGGAAAATCAACTGAGGCTTCTCTGCTGTTTAGTGTGCTCTCCCCTGTTTGTCTCATTTCCCCACCACATCCCTCAACATGACTGGCTATCATTTGACCTTGACAGGCCATGTTTCTGGCCACAGCTCACCAGGTCTTGGGTTCACTGATGCACGGCCCTTTCCTTTGATGGTGTTGATGGCCTGGCTCTAAAATGTCAATGTTCCTACTTTATCTGGAAGTAGCAGGATGTTTTTTGCTGGAATGGTCAGTTGTGGTAAAATGAAGAACACAGTGTTCCTCTAAATGGCTGCTGGTAGTAAGAGTTGATGCTTTCAGCTGTCTTTAATATACAGCAGGTATAAACAATAGGGAAAAATAAGCCCTTTTCCCAGTCTAAGCCATTTTGGCCAGCTTTACTCTAGTGCATCACAGCTACTGTTTGCACACACTAAAGGAGTGCACAGGTGCAGTATCTCTTACTTGTCTGTGGCTTTTTGCTTCTTTTTTGAGGTGGTTGCACAGCTTGATGACCAAGGAGGAGCATGCCTGGAACATATACAATAATAGATCTCCCTATGGCTCCCAGGTGGACTTCCTGGTCTTGGGGATGTCCTGCTGAGCTCTTCCCATTCCTTCTGCTTGACCCCAGACTCCTCTGTTTCAAAACTTGAGAACTCAGAAATACATTACTTTTTATGTCATTTTGTCTACTATTATTTCTAGAAGCCTATCTTTTTGAGGCAAACACCATTAAGCAGCAACTTGGCAAGAGATGGTGGCCTTGTGCGCTCAGGAATGGCATTATCATACGTCTTGTGCAGTTGAAAGCATTTAACTTATTCAGTCCTATTCTGTACTTTTGGCATAATTTTTCATGGTATTTATTGATGGGGAGCAGCATTTCAGCAGGTGAGAGAACCAGCTTCAAGAAGATACTCAGAATGAACGCGCCATAAAGTTGTACCAAACCATGATCTCATTTAACTTCTGCAGTCTCTTCACATTCACTTTTCTGAGTATCATTCTTCTTGGTCCACAAGACTTCCACCGTTCGAATGGTCTCGTGCAAGACCCTTTTTCTTCTTTTTCACATCATTTGAATGCAAAGGGAAGGCTCTGGGTGTTAGAAAGACTGAGGCACCCAAGGCACTCTGCATCTCCAACGCGCACACCAAGATTTTCTCAACTGTGTTCCACCCCCGTAAACAGATTTTCTCTTTGGATTTATGAATGTAGCCCTATAAATCATACACATATGACTTCAGGGTCCAGCCTATACCTGGTAATTATCCCA
>JAHREE010000490.1:2467770-2489814 GCA_033628505.1 Tringa tobata
TCCTGCAGTCTTAACCAGTCAAGGGCTACTTACATCCATGCAGGTCTGTTCCAAGCAATGGGGCCACTAGAAGATGTCTTGTTTCCACAGACATCGGTAGATTTAACGAGAATTAATGAATATTTTAAACTACATTATTGATTTATGTAGGAAAAAAAATAAATAAAAGCAGAACATGTGATGCTTCTGCAGCAGGATGGAGTATTACCACAGAACTTCATTGTTAATTGCTGATTTGACAATAAAATGTTATGATCTCCGTGCAAAGAAAAGAATTAAAGAACTTTAGAAATGTTGTCACGTATTAGGCCAAAGTGATTTGACACGATTTCTCTTACACAGGATGTAATGTTTTGGGAGTCTTAGATTCCATCATTTTCCAAATCATCTTTTAGGAGATGGGAAGGGAGGAATGTGAGCAGAGATGACAAAAATAAGTGTCACCCGAAACAGCTTGAAGGGGTGAAAGCTTCTATGCCTGCCACAGTGGACACCTAAAACAGCTGTAAAAGGCATGAATATGAAATGATGTCGAACCTGTAAACATCAACCCTGCGCCTCAGGGTGCTATGCACGAATATACAGAAGCTTAAACAAACTCCTTCTTCATTGCAAGAATATTAATTTATTAAACTAATTTAGCAGTTAAGTGAAAAGTTAAGATAAATACCACCGGACGCCTTCCCAACCACCTGGCTCAGATATCTGGGACTGCACTACTGCACGAGCAAGGCTGTAGCTGACAAGGCATTTCCACTTTCCCCATCCCAAGAAGTCCTCACGCTGCAGGCTGCTGCACTCCATCCTGGCAGAAATGCCATCAGGGTATTTATATATTTCAGTAACACCCTGGTTTTTAGGCTCTCTCTCAACACCACTGCCAGCAGCTGCAGGAAACGAGACGAGGGGAAACAGAGCTTATTGACCCAGGGAACACATCCTCATCTCACTCTGACCTCACGTTTTCAACTGGTCACAGCTCCTAAGAGAAACCGGTGCTTTGTGTGCCCTTAAACTGCCTTATTTCACAGTTATAAAACCTGGAAGTTGGCCTGACCAATTTAAACACCTGAACTATCTATCCCAGTGCTATTGGATACTTGTTAAACGCACAGCACACGGAAGACATACCTGCGAGAAGGGTGCCAACTCAGTGGCTTTTGTAATTACAGCGCAGAGATTTTCACACACACACACACAAAAATACATTTAACTTTGTGGCAGTTACAAAAAAGAGGCAGTTGTGTGCATATCTATCTATCTATCTGTATGTTGTATGGCACAAAGCACTGAAACACCCCTGATTTTCAGCTTACAGAGTAAAATGCCTTTCCGTGGTACGGAACTACCGGCCGTGCCAAGAGATTTATTTTCTGCATTCCTGCAACACAGATATGGACCCACCAGCAGGTCCTAAGCAGTAAGGCACCAGCACTGCCCTCCAGGAACTCAATCCAGAACACGAGGTTGAAGAAGTCACCAAGGGCCTCCCTGCATTTGAACGTAATGCAGAAATAAAGCAAAGCCAGCTTGCTGTTACACCATAACTACAAAATTCACCTCTTTGATTTGGCTTTTCCTAAAATTATCAAAATCCTGCTAACAGGCCTGTTATCTTCCCCTGAGTAGAGAAGGGGGAAAACAGCTATTGTCTTTAAATCATTGGGAACTGAGTACGTACCATGTTGGTTCACGATACCTGCAGGAATGGAAGTGGCCCAGAAACTGCTGCAGAAACTAACTTTATCTTAGGAATACTCATCCCGCTGAGAAATGTAAGGTTAGAAGTAGTATGAAATTGGTTTTCCTTTAAAATCACCTTTTATAACACATAAACGTTTCTGAAAATCCTACAGAAAATATCTTAAAAAAAAAAAAGACACAATTCTGTATAAATGCACCACCTTGTATCTACCAAGCATCCTTTTTTTTCCCTGAACTAAGCTTCATTAAGAACCATTATAAATATTTCCCACAAACGGGAAATACCCATGAAGTCCTTACTAAAGGGAAATAACTGGATTGCAGGCATTAGACTCAAAAGTTTTTAAATATGAAAAAAAAAAAATAAAAAATCCTTATCGTTCAGTTTTCAAAACTATGATCTCATGCTACAAAACTCAGAGGGCTGTCAAATGACAGCTCCAGTGCTGGCACATCCATAGCAGAGCCAGGTGATAGTGGTGAAAAGGGGCCTTTCCGAGGCAGGGAAAGGCCAGGGACCCCCAAGAAGGGCAAGGAAAACTCAAGAAGGAAGCTCAGCCATGGCTCTACCTGGCAGAAAGCTATGCCTTCTGCACTACCCCAAACTAGTGTCTGGGATACCAGGCAAGAAGATGGGAAGGATGTGCAGAGTGCACCATCAGTGTCACCTTCTTGCCTTTAGTTTTGAAAGAAATATTCAGATACCACAGCGATAGGGCTAACAAGTCCCTACTGAACAGCCATCAGGCTTCGCTTCATCTTGCAGTCCTGACTTCATGATATTCCCAAATAAGACAGAATACTACCAAGGTCAGTGAAGAAGGAGGGGGAGGAGGTGCTCCAGGTGCCAGAGCAAAGATTCTCCTGCAGCCCATACAGCTGTGACCCTGTAGGAAGCCCACACTGCAGCAGGCTACTGGCAGGACTTGTGATCCCACAGAGAAATGAGTCCACACCAGAGCTGGCTCCTGGCAGGACTTGTGACACCCCCATGCTGGAGCAGTCTGCTCCTGAAGGACAGCACTCTGTGGAAGGAATGCCAGGCTGGAGCAGGGGAAGAGTGTAAGGAGTTCTTCCCCTGAAGAGGAAGGAGTGGCAGAAACAACATGTGATGAACTGACCACAACCCCTATTCTCCATCCCCCTGTCCAGCTGAGGGGACTGATAGAGCAGCTTCAGAGGGCACCTGGTGCCCAGCCAGGGGCAACCCACCACAACTGCCTGTGACAAAACATCTGTGAGGGTGACCAAGCGCTGGCACAAGTTATCAGAGAGCTGGAGCATCTCTCCTGTGAAGACAGACTGAAAGAGTTGGGGTTGTTCAGCCTGGAGAACAGAAGGCTCCAGGGAGACCTTAGAGCCCCTTCCAGTCCCTAAAGGGGCTCCAGGAGAGATGGGGAGGGACTCTTCATCAGGGAGTAGGGCAATAACAGGGGCAATGGTTTTTAACTGAAAGAGGGAAGATTTAGATTAGATATTGGGAAGAAATTCTTTCCTGTGAGGGTGGTGAGACACTGGAAGAGGTTGCCCAGAGAAGCTGTGGCTGCCCCATCCCTGGAAGGGTTCAAGGCCAGGCTGGATGGGGCTTGGAGCAGCCTGGTCTGGTGGGAGGTGTCCCTGCCCATGGCAGGGGGTTGGAACCGGATGATCTTTAAAGTCCCTTCCAACCCAAACCATTCTATGGTTCTATTGTCTTGAGAGATATTTTTAGCGGGAAGTAATTTGGTGTAGTTCTATTTAAATAATAATAATAAAAAAACCCCACATTTTTCTAAGAACTAGGATAAAAACGCTCTGGAGGAAAAGAGGCTTTTGAATTGTGAAAACATTTTCTAAATGTTTAGGAAACAATTTCTAAAGAATTTGTGCAGCTGCCCATTATACACATTTTTTTTTCCCCCAATGACGATCGGCCAGCATGCTAATACCCGAGTTATCCACAATGTGACATGGCTACACAACATATCGAGGAGATCCAAATGGATACAGCTATACCCCAATAACAGCACTTTGAGAAACAGCTTTTTTAGTCATAACACTGATGTTAGAAAGGAAGAAGTCTGTCTCATACTTGCTGTAATGTAGAAAATAATGTTCCTGGAGGGACATACTTCTAGTTGCAGAAAAGACTGTAAATAACTGGTTCTTGGCCATGGAATCAAATTCTTGAGATAACACAGGAAAAAAGTTACAGGCATATTCTTTCTTAAAAGAAACAGTAGCATTTCATTTAAAACAAAAATACACGGAGAATACCTCCAATTAAGGCAAAACCTCTCAAATATTTCTCTGTTGTAAACAAGTGAAGGATTTCATAAGCATAATGTTCATCGAATTAATTTTGGAAAGGATTTGAAACAGAAGGCAATAATGATACAGCTGCTGTTTTATCCTCCTTCATGAAGTCCGTTCTTGATGATCTCTAAGGTCCCTTCTAACTCTAACGATTCTGTGATTCTCCACAGACTATTGTTCAAAAAACAGAGCATTATTTCAAATAGGGAATAGTGATTTACATCATATGCACAAACACCTCTAAAACTAGTTATTATGAACTTTTCCCCCCCATTTTAGGCTGTTCTCAGGCACCACTTTCAGTTCCGCTTCAGGATCCCACTGTACTAAGTTGTACTGCTTACTCTGGTTGGATCAGAACAAGTACAACTTGTGGATGTTCCTAATAAAGCCCAGAGTTTCCATAATCTTCAGTAATGCTGTTCTCTTCCTGAGTTCTGGCTAAATGCTTCAGCTGTCCTTGTTAGTCAGCTGGCCTGTAAGCGATCACAGGCTCCTCTTCACCAACATCTATCAACATATCTAATGGCACGTGAGGCTTGTCGTAGCCAGAAAACTTGAGAGAGCTGCTTGGAATTACTGTTTGTTGTATTTCTTTGTCAGAAACCACTGAACATGAAGAGTTACTGCATATATCCATTTGGTTACCATCAGAAATGAAATAACTCTCCTTTACTTCACGATTCTGTTCATCATCAGAAGGTACCTCCTCTGTGCTTTCCTGCACAGACATCTCTTCTGCTTTGGCTGGTGCCTCTGGGGAAGGAAAAGAAGATGCTCCTCCACTGGAATTCTCATGACTATCAGTTTCTTCCTGTGGCTCTACCTCCAGAGAGGTCACTTCATCGTTATTCACCGACACTGCTGACTGGAATGGCACGAAGCTTATTACAGATACGTACTTCGCCTCTGATTTTGATTCTAGAATGCTCTCTGTGTTCAGATTTCTTATCACACTGACCTTAAATGGAAAAAAAAAAAAAGATTAAAAGAAAAAAATCACTTTTTGTTCCGCATAATCTACTAATTTATTGGCTTTATCTTCTGTCAAAGTTTAGTCGTTAAAAAAGATACCAGTTCGTAATACAAATTTAACGTTGTTGTAACCAATCCCAACAGAAGTTAGCAAAATTACAATCTGGCAAGGTTGTTAGCCTATATCTATGACTTCAATTGTTTCATTAACACTTTTCTGCAAGCTCTCAAAAACACCTTCTACGTGCAAACACACTTGCAAGGACCAAATCCATCTCGTATCGCCCACTGTATTTTAAGTCACTTGAAGTTTGCAACACGGAGGAAAACAGCAAAGGAAGAAAAAAAGCTGTGATGCTCTTCAACCAGCTGGGGAACTCTTTGCTCTCTCTGGTGAATGAGTGTAACTTGCAATGACTGCCAGACTGTATTAGTCTGGGAACTAAGAACTGAGAGAGGCATCAAAACCAGATGATCAAATCTGACCATGCTTTTTCAAGAATCTTCCTTGATGAGAAGGATGTGAGGCTGTATCTCTCCATTCAGACCTTCAGAGTGTGCTGACTGAAAAGCTTGCCTTCATCTCTCACCTCAGCTCTACACCTTTCCCCTCAAGCTGCCCTGATATCTGTCGATGGTAATGTGCTTTATGCCGGATCAATAAAAATACTGGAGTTCAAAAAAACAAAACAAACCACACCCCAACAACAACCACCACCACCACCAAGCAAACAAACACTCCCTGGAGACCAGGTACTTGTAATCTAAGTGAGTTTTACAAACAGCTGTGCTAGCACCACTAAGGTGAGGGGATCCTCTTGGGAATCAAGGACTGCCACCGGAAAACTAGTAAAAAAGAGCATTAAGGTGGCTCCTGACACTGAGAATATACCATGCTCCAACCCAGCTGCCATTCAGCCATCCTCCTCTCTGGATGCTCATTTTCTGTTATGTGGGAACAGTCACAATACTATATAAAAATATTCTTGGTAATTTCCATGAGTATCTATGAAAACCACATCTTCCTAAGAAGCAAATGCTTAAAAGATAGTTGCAGAAACTAGAATACAATCAGTAACACATACACAGTGAAAATATTATGAATAGCTGGTGGGATTAATGTACCTTTTGAAAACCCATTTATACAGATCTATGAAAAAAGATCAGATGCTTATGCTATACCAACAAGTTAAAACCAAAACCCAAGAAGATCTTGTTTCCAGCCTTTTAGGATTTTCACGTGGCTCTAAAAATCATAGTGTTAAAATGTGTTAAGGGAACACCTTGTACTCTCCCCAGGTGCTGCATTTGGCAGTGCCAGCTGGCAACGCTTAGGATACAACCAAGGATAAAGTAAGTCCTCTCTATACAGTTACATCCAAGAACTTTGTTCTTCAAAAAGGACACGTGTTTTCCTCGTGCTGAGATTTGACTGAAGCAAGGCGGTGCAAAGACACTCCCATTCCCATCCATGAAAGAAGGAAGCCACCAGAAGAAAAAAAACTCTTGTGGGTTTCCTGGTATCAATCATTCTTTAAGAGTCACTGAGTCATAACTACAAGACAATTTAGCAATTCATGCAGTTATTCCTAACTTGAAAGACAAGAACCACAGCTTACTACGCCAACTGGAGTGCCATTCAAATCATGTCAAGTAACATGAGTAATTAAGATGCAGTAGCTATTTGGAGAAAAGTATTTACCGTAGGTAAGTTAATATTTTCCTTTTGTGAACATTATTTAATAGTAGCAAAGCGACAGCCCATGAGCTTAAGCTGGATGTCAGCAGCATTTCCTGGCGTGTGCAGGTGCTCAGGTGTCCTCCCATCTCCCATGCCAGCACCTGAGCTTTCAGGTCTTTCGCTGTCTCAACAGCCAAAGGAGATAAACCAGCGGAAGCCAGGCTCAAGGATACGTATAAATAACATATCCCAAGGAATCTATCACAATTGAGGTAAACAACAGGTTCTTTCTTAACTTTCTTTGGCCACCTGCAAATTCCCAGTAATTTTCAGGTGCACATTTTCTGGAGAAGAGTTTTAGAAGCCCATTTTGGATCTTACTAGGACCTTTAAAAAAAATCTGCATGGCTTTTGCATGATTCCACAATAAATTAATGCTGTGTGAATATATAAATAGAAGACTGTCTTACCACCCTACAGACACTCACAGGAAAAAAAAAATAAATTTCACAAAAGCTAACGAAGCAGCTTCTCTCTTGTAAGACGACAATTATTTGTGGCAAATATCAGTCAAAATTTACAGGAACAATTATAATTTCTCCAAATCAAAAATATATGTTGTAGAACCAAAAATGCCAGAGTCACAAAGATAATTCTTAAGTGTTTTGTGAATATCCCTAAGTGTTTTACAAATATAGCAGAGAACAAAACCTTGTCACTGCTGCCAGGGTCAGAGAAAGCACCAGCAGAAAAGCTGACTTCAGTTTGAGCTACAAATCAAAATTAATGCTTTTCCATGAATCTTTCTATTTAGTGGGTTTTTCTACCCACTAAAGTATTTGCTAGCATTTAAAAAAAAGGACAATGAAGTTAAAGCAGAGGGAGATGCCCAGAGATGATCAGCAAATTAAGGCCAGGCTCCTTTTGAAGCGGACAAACCCTTACCACAAATCTTACAACAAAAATCTAGTCCAGGACAAATCACACACAGGCCAAACTGGAAAGCCTGAAGATGGTGGGTGGAAGGAAAAAGCCTCTTGAAATACTTTTTGTGAGATAAATGAAAGAAAATGAATAGGCTCTAACCACAGCTGGACTGCTGAAACATCAGATTCCTGCAATCCAGCAGAAGACTAGCGTGACGAAGTCTCGTAAAGGAATCTGCCCCATTTCACTAGATGCATATTCCTGATAGGATCTTACTATGAAAAATGATGTTTAAAACATGTAAGCAAACATTTTCTCTAATGAAAGTAATCCTTCCATCAGTTGTACTGTTAAACTGTACTGTAGGATCTGTACATGACTGACATGTTATTTTGGGGAGTGACATACAGCATAGGAAAGACAACACAGAAATTCTTGAGATCTAAATGGCAAGGGATTATTTTTTTTTCCTTTTCTTTGGGTGCATGAGACTCTCAAAGGCAGCTGCTCGATGATTACTCTTTCTTATTTTTACTTCTGTTGGAGAATTCCAACTTGCTCAAAGTCCCTCAAACGATGTTTTAGCATCTACCTAAAGGCACCACGAAGCAGATCAGTGGAAGGCAGCAGTCCTAAGGCAGGACACCTTGCACAGCCCATTAACAGGTGGAAAAACTCCCCAGATGTTTCCCTTTCAGACCAGCTCAGGTAAAGCACAATAGTCATAACCTGCACAGAAAAAAAAATGTCTCGCACACATTCAAAGGTCGATGACAGGCTCTGAGCTCCAAGAAGTCTACAGGGATAAGTTTAATGATATGAAGTTATTATACAGATTATTTACATTACTTATCAATTACTTAAAATGAGTAATGATCAAACAATAATTAATCATGTTATTAATTATTCATTTTACAGTCCCTCATTATTCATATCCCCTGTTTTGAAACTATCCTTGTGAGCTTTGCAATTTATATTTGTCACTGGAGACTTCAATGGAAATGAACAGAATCACACAATATCCTGAGCTGGAAGGGACTCACCGGGACCATAGTCCAACTCCTGACTCCACTCAGGTTAAACCACACATCTAAGAGCATGGTCCAAACACTTCTTGAACATTTACAGGCTCGGGGTCACGATCACTTCCCTGGGGAACTCGTATAAGCGCTTGATCACCCAGGTAACGATCTTCATAAATAGTTATAGGTTTCATTCAGCTCCTTAGCAACAAATTACGTTGTGGAATGTGAACCAGACTGTGGTATGCTGGAGGGTAGGAATCACAAAATAACATACAGCCCGGTAAACTGAGAATATGGGCACGCAAATGAGTATCTACAAAGGTGAGCTCAAGTGTGAACTTGGAGCACGTATCAGGAAGCCCACGGGAGTTAAGGAGCACACATTCTATTTGTGTGATATTCTTTTTCCTGATCCCTCAGAAGCGATACCACAGTGGTACTGGGAAGCCAGCATAACTGGGCACAGCACTGTCATTCTGGATGAGCTGTCTCTTACTATAACGAACAGTCTTCACAAAAATGACTTTGTGTGTACATAGGACATCACGGTATGTATTCAGACAGTTACACACTGGTGTGAAGATGAAAAAAAAAATAATCTCCAGCATCTCCCTTTTTCTACAGGACTCTGTGTTTTGACATTGGGGTCCAGCTGCAAATTCCGTCAGACAGATTCTTCTCATCTGATTTCTTAAAGCCTCCACTGTGAATGGCTACCTCTGAACTAGTGTCATGGGTCAGTCACAGTCCATGAAAAGAAACAGGCATTTTAGAGAATGTTTTGTTTGACCAGAAGTGCTATTGTTTTAGAACGAGATTAATCATCTTGTGCTGCACAAATTGACGGACTAGATTACCGCTTACTACAAAGGGACCCAGCTAGCATCACTGGCTTGCATATTGCCACTTAGTCGAAATAATCTCACTTATTAATATTCTATTCCAAAGAAAGAAGGCTTCAGGGGGATCTTAAGCATTGAACTACCCCTGCACTACAAAGGAGTCACTTCAAAGGGGTTTGAAATTGAAGAAAACGGAACTGAAGACTTCTAGAAAGAAGAGACTTCCTGCATCTGCCGAGAAGATGCACTCTGGACAGGATTACCATTTACTACTGCCTCACGTGGCAGCTCTTGAAAGCTGTTTCAGCTGCTGCTGGCTGTTCAGTCGCTGTGACTAAGGAGACACTGTGATGACATTATAACGGTATGTGGCAGATACTCTGCCTCTTGACTGATGTGAACGCAAGGAGTGCTGCTGCTCTGTAAGGAACATCCACTCTGGTTCCTTAAGATGGCCACAGAGAGCTTTTAAGGTCCAGCAGCTGCGGACCTCTCTTCCCTGTGACTGCTCAGCGTGAGAACAGATTTCCTCTGGCTGTTCTTCCCTCTTCTCACAGCACTATTCCTGCCCCCATCCCCTTACTCTGCACATCTCTTTAAGAACGTTGTAGCACTTAGCAGTATTACTATGGAATGAAGGAATCTTATAGGTGTCCAGTGACAGGACAAAAAGAAATAGGCACAAATTAAAACACATGGAATTTTACCCAAACGTAAGAAAACAATTTACCCTGCGAGGGTGGTTAAATGCTGGAATACGTTGCCCAGAGCAGTTGTGGAGTTTCCTTCCTTGGAGATACTCAAAACCCAACTGGACAAAATCCTGGGCAACCTGCTCTCACTGACTCCGTTTGAACAAAAGGCTTGGACTAAATGATATCAAAAAGTCTCTTCTAACCTCAGTGATTCTATGGTTCTGTATCTCTGCTACTAGAATGATTTGTAACCTGTCCATGTACACACGCATTGAGCTTTTAAGAACTAAGCTCTCAAACTAGACCAACTACTGCTAATTCAGTTATAAAAAGACTGAAGTCTAACCCTAAAACAAATACAAAGCATCTGGTTGCAGAGGCTGTCAGAATATTAGACTGGTATAAATCCTGAACATCTACGAGACCATAGTAAAAAGTAATAAAAAAATTAAAAAAAGAAACAGTCATAAAGATATTATAATTATAAAAGTTACATATTTGGATATTAAAAATCTGACGCAGATAAGAAGTCTGAACTTACCAAAGACTTAGGCAGCTTTATGTTCTCCTTCTTTAGTTTCCTCCAGATACAATATATTGTCAACATCATACACAGGCTGAGAATAACAGCACATGAAATGATGATATATTGTGTGCCTAAGGGAGAGCAAAATTTGTTAGGAAGTTTGGAAAAATAAACCACTGTATCATTTAGAATAACTTCAAAAACTGTAATAGCTCAGGATGCTTAGCTGTAATGTGTGAATTGGTCAATTTACCACCTTTTTTCACTCAAGAAAACTTAATTTATAAATAAAAATTAGAATACAAAGTTTTTTAACTTATATAAACAAAATAATTTTTTTAGAGGTAAAGGAATTGTATAACTAATTTTTTGTTCCTCAGAGATGAAATATGGG
The DNA here is from genome assembly GCA_033628505.1 of Tringa tobata. Taxonomy (NCBI): domain Eukaryota; kingdom Metazoa; phylum Chordata; class Aves; order Charadriiformes; family Scolopacidae; genus Tringa; species Tringa tobata. The sequence goes on from JAHREE010000490.1 coordinate 2,478,835, forward strand.
GCTAAACAGATTTGTATGTTTTCCATGTGATAGCATATTACCTGACTTAATAATTACACATAGTCTAATAAAATTAAACTGTGAAATCTTCCAAAACAGAATTGTTAACTATTACTTGAGAGATTCCACTAGTCTGACCCTCCTTAACATTCTCCCCCTCAATCATACCACTGCTCTTGTGCACAAAAGAACAAACACAACTGCTTCTATCTATTTTATCTCTTTTCTCTAGAGAGGTTTGGGGCTATAATGAAGTAACATTAAGAAGCCTGTAAGAGGTTATCATAAATACAAAGTTGGGTGACTACCTGCCTCTGTTCTCTTTAATTAAGAAATAGATGTCAATACCTCAATTTTACAACCACGAGTTTATAGTTGCTTTAAACTCAAGGAAGTCTACATACATTTTCCCCAGTGATGAGACCCAGCAAAAAGCCATTTGTTAGAAGAGAGACAATGCTTCTGAAAACCACGTGACTCGGTGAACGATCCATTTGTCATTTGTTAATTACACCAATGATCAGGTGCAATGGAAACAGGTTTTCCAATACCAGTGAAGCAGGAAAAGCCTCCCCCTCCCTCCCCCCCTCCCGCAAAGTCAGGATAACTTCAAAATAACATATGATCTTTAAAGCTCGTTAGATCTGGGAAAGTAGCTGGAAAAGAATGACTATGCTTTCCCTTTTTTCATATTCTCCCATAGGCATCCAAGTCATCCCATGACCATATCAGAACTCGAATATGTAGCAGAACAGATCTCTGGTCAGATGTAGTATGTTCTTTAACTAAAGTTTTAGAATCCTCTTACTCAATGTCTGCTCCGATGTCCACTCAAGAGGAACATAGATGCAGCTTTCTTCTGAGGGGTCACCTAACATCAGATCGCCATAGAAACTTCCCTTCGCCGAAACACAGTAAGTGGAACCTTCAGCAGCAACTGGGATGTTGAGGCTACATTTATCCATCGTACAGTTATCTCCAAAGAACAGTTCTTCATTCTGCAAAAAATAGAAGTCACATTATATCTTTTGACTCAATACAACAACATAAATGTTACAGTACCTTCCAACACTTCCAAAAATGTTAAAATGCTATTAGATGTGGCTCCTATATCATCTATATGCCTTGCAAATGTGACAAGAACTTCAGCTATCAGCTTATGAGTTACCTTAAGACGTTATATTTGATCAGACCATGGTGCTTGCAGCTAAAGTTTGTGCTGCTCTTAGTCTAGATTCACATTCCTAGTTCACTTATAAAACTTGTACACGGACGCATATGGAAACGTAACTGTAAATAAGCATACCTACTATTATATTCCTCAAGTTCATCCTTCATGGTTGCTAAATAAAGTGTATCAATACCTTGAAAGGTAACCTTCTCAAACGAAAGGTCTATCTGGACAAGTCAAAGGAGCAGGAGTAAAGTTACCCATGTTTCAGCATGTATGCATAAACATTAGCATGGTGTCACGTAACTCAATGTTGTGTACAGCTAAAGCAATAATCTCATTTTTGTTATAAACATCCATTTGAACAATTAAAATCCAGACCTTCCAGCCACATATCTCACTGTGGTGCACTTGACATTTTAGGGCTTCAATAGTCCTAAGTTATATTCAACTGTTTTCTTGCTATCTGTTGATTCTGTGTGTCATCCGAGTGAACCCTTTGTTTATGCGTTTAAGGTAAACAAGGATTTTCAATTTGAAGTTTTCATTTTGGAACTTACCGTATTTTTCTTATCCCGAGAAGTCACTATGTACCTGAGCTGTAAATAAGTGTCTTGGATCCAAGGAAGAAGCTCCACAGATGGGAATTCAGGATGGTAAATATCAACCATGATTTCATCACCTTGCCTTAAGAGATTCAGTTTTGGTGGTCCTACTTTTCCTACAACACATTGCACCTTTGCAATTAGGCCAAAGCTTTTAACATAAAATATGTTAAAATATTTATTGTTAGTGTTCCAAAATGCATCAGAGATTTCAGAAGAATGACATGTTTATTTCACTGCTGTTAGTATCGCACAGCTGTGAGACTTAGAAGTGACAGAGGCACTTGGATACGTTTATGGATCTGCTTCTAAAATGAAGACAGAGATTGTCTGTGCAGAATTTCACTGCTGAGAAAACCAACTTTCCTATACACATAGGGCCATAAAAATTCAGCTCACTGACAACAGAAAAGACTAACAAAGCAATTAAACATATAGGTATGTGAACATGAACAGAACACAAAATACCGCTGACTAGATCCCACCATAAATTGCACTCAGCTAAAAACAATACTGTATTGAAACAAAAGCTATCTGAAAATCAAAACACATCTCATCTTGATCAACAGCATTTCAGAACCCTGATTTCCCATGTCAATGGCATCTAATGATCTGACTGAAGATAAGAGTTTCTTTTCAGTGGGAAAACGGTTGTCTCCCTCCTCCATACGTCCCCAATTTTCTGCAAACTGTAAAACTCAGCATTATTACCATGACTTCTGCCCCTTTATCAAAGACTAGAAACCAGCCACTGATTCCAAGCCATGGGAGGCATTGGGTGGGAAGGGAATCATAGTGGAAAACAAAGCAGGACTTCACTTCTTCAGCTGCAGCAACGCAGAAATCCAGCTCTACCTAGAGCACAGCCCACGTCAGGGAGAATCTCATGGGAAACGTCCTGCCTCAAAGCTGTACGTTGAGAATGGAATACGTACGAGAGGAATTCTCTCAGTCTCTCCTCACCCTGTGGTGTCTGCTTTGCACTGCCCACGCAACGCTCAGGACTCTAGACACACAATCCACTCTTACAACATTGATGTGAAAAACTGATTTTTCCTAAAAGCCCAAAGGGTTTATATGAAGAACGTGTAACTGTTAGTTACCCAGCTACAGTGGACTCCCAGAGCTTCTAGATAGTACCCAGACACTCAAAGCCATCAGTATGTGTAATTAGTGTCAAGCAAGGCATCACTAACCACACGAATACTACTTCAATGATGTCTAAAGGTCCACAGCTTCTAGTGGCAGTCTCCTACCCTAAACTGATGTCTAGGATGCTAGGCAAGAACATGGGAAGGATGCACAAGTGTGTACCATCAGCATCACCTTCTTGCCTTCAGAAGTTTTGAAAAAAATGTTCAGATACCTCAGTGATAGGGCTAACAAGTCTCTACTGAGGCAGAACTACAGAAGTTCCTACAGAACAACCATCAGGCTTCATTTCATCTTGCAGTCCTGACTTTGTAATATTCACAAATGAGACACAATACTACTGCCAGAAGGATAATTACTAACTTTTTACATTTGGGGAAAACGACAAGGTTTAGTTTATGATGGAGCTTACCGTGTCTTTGCAAAATAAATTCATCTGTCTCAACGTACTCAGACTGTTGTGACCCAACAATGGCTTTAACTCGAAACCAGTGAGACATAAAAGGATCAGATATTTCCCTTGTCACATCACAAAAATGAGCCGAAATGTTGACACAAGCAGAGATGACCTTATAGAAACCTAGACTGTAAAAAAGATCAAGAAATTGTTAATACAATTTCAATTGCACAATATCATACACTACATTGCTGGATTGGGCTCGTGTGGCAAGGTTTCAGTAGCAGAAGGGGCCAGGGGTGAGAAGCTTTGGTGAGAAGCCGCCAGAAGCTTCCCCTACATCTGACAGAGCCAATGCCAGCCAGTTCCAAGATGGACCCATCGCTGGTCAAGGCTGAGCGACTCAGCCACAGTGGTAGAACCTCTGGGATAACATATTTAACAAGGAAGGAAAAAAAACACCCCAAAACGTGCAATTGCAGCCAGGCAGAGAAGTGAGAATACGAGAGAAACAACTCTGCAGACACCAAGGTTGGTGAAGAAGAAGGGGGAGGAGGTGCTCCAGCTGCCAGAGCAGAGATTCTCTTGCAGCCCATAGAGGTCCATGGTGGAGCAGATATCCATCTGCAGCCCATGGAGGGCCCCATGCCGGAGCAGACAGATGCCCTGCAGGAAGCCCACACCGGAGCAGGCTACTGGCAGGACTTGTGACACCCCATGCTGGAGCAGGGGAAGAGTGTGAGGAATCCTTCCCCTAAGGGGAAGGAGCAGCAGAAACAACATGCGATGAATTGATCAAAACCCCTATTCTCCATCCCCCTGTCCAGCTGAGGGAGCAATTGAGCAGTTTTGGTGGGCACCTGTTGCCCAGCCAGGGCCAACCCACCACAACTGCTTGTGACAAAACATCTGCAAGGGTGACCAAGCACTGGCACAGGTTGCCCAGGGAGGTTGTGGAGTCTCCATCCCTAGAGATATTCAAAGGCCATCTGGACATGGTCCACATGCACACAAACAGCTCTAGGTGATCCTGCTTGAGCAAGGGGTTGGACCAGGTGACCTCCAGAGGTCCCTGCCAACCTCTACCATACTGTTATTTGACAGATTTTCCCTTAATTTACACTTAGGCAACTTTCACACTACATGACTTCACCGCATAGAACCAAAAGCATCTACCATGGAGTGACTGCTTTTACACCCTTCTACAGAATATCAGGTACAGGAAGCGACAAAAGAATAAGAACTTACTTGTAAGGTTTGATTTCCACAGTAAAATGAGGAGTTTCAGACATAGATGGGTACTGCCAACGCAAGACAGTTTCGAAGTTTTCAGATGTTACTTTGACCAGTGTTGGTGAAGGCACTAAAAGAAATAGAACAATTGTACTTTGATAAACAGACCTAGTCACATGTAAGAACAGCCAAATATATTTCTAAATTATTTGGAAGAGGCAACATGGTGGAAGTGACAAGAAAAATTAGACATAAAAAAAAAAATCATAAATCCCACCCCCCAAATGGACTACTTTATCATCAGCAGGAAAAAACATGAGCCATGCAAGCTGATTTATTTATTCTTCTGTCATACAGAGACAACTTTCTTCCTGTTTACAACCCAGAACTTCAAATAACCCATGCCCATTGAAAGCAAGTCCATCAGATAGTCCACATCAGGCTCATGAGTTGTGATGATTAAACCCCTACGTTGGTATTCTACAGATACACCAGCAAGACAGATAGTATGGATTTACTGAAGTTAGAGGAGATTAAGCCCAGTTCCTGTAGATTTCTCTTGCTCTTCAGAAACTGAAGGATTCAATGTGAATTTCTGACAATGCCATTTTTACCACTCAAGCAGTATTTCTAGAAAGCTGTGATGATAATAATAAATTACTAAAATTTGTAAGGTGTTCAAGCACTGAAGCTGTAATGTAGTTTCAGATGCAGGAAAGCATTTGAAGTACATTTAATACACAACATCGGAGGTAGCACAGTAAGCAAGACAAAAATAAAAGGCAGGACTGAGAGATTCCTCGTACGGCAAGCTTCTATTCTAAGCAACAACAGGGATATCAGGAGAGGAGCAGCAGAGGAAGAAAAACTACATGATCTACTGAAAAAAACTACTGAAGGCTGTCACATGGCAAAAAAAAAATAAATAAAAAAAATGAAGGTCCATCAACCGATTTTAATTGCTGCTTCTTAGCTTCTCAACGGCTGGTTTGGATCCTTAATATTCTACGAATATAGGGGTTTTTTTTGTGACAGAACTCATATTTGACCAGTTCTAGACTGCTGCTTGTTCACAAAGCAAGTGCTCCAGCTTCACTCTGTGATATTAGGAAAATTTTTTACACTGAAAGGGTTATTAAGCACTGGAATGGGCTGCCCATGGAGGTGGTTGAGGCACCATCCCTGGAGGTTTTCAAAAGGTGGGTTGACATAGTGCTTAGAGACATAGTTTAGTAATGTGGGGGTTTTTTTGTATGGTTTTCTTTTTTTTTTTTATATCAGAGTTAGGTTGATGGTTGGACTAGCTGATCTTAAAAGTCCCTTCCAATCTAGACAATTCTATGATTCTATATATTGAGGGAAAGTAAACAATTTTCACATCGTGAGAACAAGACCACAAAGATAACACTCTACAGAAAGTAATACACAGAGGCTGAGATACGCTATTAACCACGAAGATTTGACACACATAACATACATCGCTCTGCAAATGCTGCTGTGGTTTAGTTACGTTTTAATATGTACAAAAGTGGCACTTCAGTTATTGGAAAAAGAACACACCATCAAATTCTCAACCACAAGAAAAAGGTGACAAGCTGACAGAAGAGGTGTCAAAGGACACAAACTTTACTTCAAATATTTATTTTTAAGGCATGGTGTAGTGAGCCTTACAAAATTTTACTTTTGTGTACTATTAAACAAGTAACACTATGCTTCATGAAAGAGTGGAAAATGAATTCCCAGAACATACTTGAACCACTACTGGAAGCTACGTGGCTTTTAATGATGCAATTCCATACCACTTTGGTTTCTCCTCCCTTGTTCTTCCTTCCACCCCCCCCATTTTTGTTTTCATTTTGTACATACATAGAGTTGATACCTTGGATTTCAAGAAAGCAAACTTTAAACTACTCAGGGAGCTACTCAGCAGTGTCCCATGGGAATCTGCTTTTAAGGGCTCAGGTGCCCATAAGCACTGGTCAGCTTTGAAGAACCACCTTTTAGAAGCACAGGAGCAGGCAATCCCATGGTAGTGTAAGATCAGCAAGACCAGCTTGGCTGAACAGGGACCTCCTTGTGAAACTCAAGAGGTAAAAGAAACTGTACGGTATCTAGAAGCGAGGTCAGGTTTTGCAGGAAGATTACGGAGTCATGGTTCGTAAGCAGAAGACACAAAAGGCCAAAGCTGAACTAGAGTTGAAACTAGCCAGTGTTGTTTGGGATAACAAGAGCTTTCTTAAATATGTTAATAGGAAGTGGAGGTCTAAGGAAAATATTAGACCAATACTCATTGAAGATAAGTCACCTGACTCATAGGGATGAAGAAAAAGCAAAGGCATTCCATGATGTTTTTTTGCCAATACTGATAGACCTTGGTATACCCAGTCCGATCTGAGCCCCGGAGTGGGCCTCAAGTGCAAGAACAGTGACCTACTGTTTGTGGACACTGAAATCGTAAGGGGACAGCTGTATCAGCTGCATGTTCACAAGTTCAAGGGGCCTGATGGGATTCACCCCAGGGCGCAGAAGATGTTACAGTAGGACACCTCTTGATCATCTACCAAAGGTGTGAGGAGGTCCCTGCCAACACTACTCCAATTTACAAGGTGGCCATGAGGGAAGACCCAGGAAATTACAGACCTGTTAGTCTAACCTCAGTACCTTATGGAGAAGACCATACTGGATGCTATTAAAAGACATTTGAAGAACAATACAATTATCAGGCACAAAGGGAAAGTCCTGTTTAATTTAATATCCTTCTCTGATAAGGCCACCCACCACAGATCGTTCTAGTTGCTCCTCCACAGCTCCATGAAAGATTACTCAACCTAATTCTCCGCTCTTCCATCCAGAGATGGATTTTAACATGCTTCAGCTCTGAGACTACAAAGTAACTAAGCAGAAAACAAGCTTTCCTCATGAAAGGACAACTTTCTTCACAAACTATACCTCCATATAAAGCAGACACAAAGAGCGTCACCACCAAACATGTCAAGATCTTCAATAGCACAAGTTGGCCTTGATCACTTAGAGGAACAAGTTTACAAATACCATTAGCTCATCCTCTTCATCCTCACTTTTAATAACTTTGCTTACAGCAATCAAGTTAGTCAACCATTATCCCCCCTCTGATCTTTCACTCCATATCCTCAAGACAGACCTGAAGGATACCTTTCAGCATGAGCCAAGAAACTAAAAGTCATAACTCTACTTACAAACAAAAGTCAGTAAAGAAATAGGTTTATAGTACACCTACTCTCACCTCATTAACGTCTCCATGTTTCACAGGCCAAGAATTATCTCCCTCTCTTTTTCTAAGAGATGACATCTTATTACCCCTTCTACCCCATCCCTCCTTTGCAGTCATCGGACATCTTGTCTCTCAAGCGGCCTAATGGATATGTAGTAAAGTCAAATGTAAATTGTTCTTACCTTGTGTTTATTTTTGAGGTTTGCTGGTTTGACTTTAAAGCCAAAGAAAGCCTGAAAGTTCATCTCCTTTCCCTAATTAAACTGGTTATTTTCATGGAAGACTATCTCTACCTTCAAACCTTGCCTAACCAATTTGAGCGACCAAGGACTTTTCTCTTCAGGTCATTTAACAATACTACACAGAAACTTAGTGCAAATGACAGCAGCTTAAGATCCAGAGTGAGTGCTCAGCGCAGCAACAGTTCACAGAATCACACAGGGTTGGAAGGGACCTCTGGAGACCATTTAGTCCAAAGGACCTCAAAACAGGCACGGAAAACGGATCAGCTTGTGATCACTCATGGAAAGTTTACTTTTAATGTCTTGGTCAGGCAATTCTAGTTTATTTTTTCAGGTTCGTTTTCTCCCCTGCGTGCCCCTCCCAAACAATCAAATGGTCTTCATTGTCCATCCCACTGCCCCTTTACTCAGGCTGTTGAAATGACTTCTAATGGTTTCTCCTCCTGCCAGTGCAGAGACAGAGCCTTGGGACACCCCAGCCTCATCTCACTCCAGCATCACAGCTACATACCATAGAGAACATTGCAGACTATGAAAGTGCCAGCATCTGATCTTCATAGATGTTATTTCTGCATATTGCCAGTTAAAATGCCGTAATGTTTTCTGTGAATGCTGTTTTACTTAACCCAAAATTCAGCATTAATTTTTCCAACATGTTACATCCTGTTCTACATTGCTCAGCAGGCACAACTGAAGGAAAACGATGGTGGCTAGTGCTGCAATGGCAATCTTTAAACATAAGACTCCTTCTATTTTATTATAAACATAAATGCAGCAACACTCAAGGTACAAATTCAAACAGTGAGAAACCAAGCGTGGAAAAAGTGAGAGAAGAAAAATCAATCAGCAAATCATGTCGTGATGTGTGATACAGGCCACTTGGCAAGTTCGTGTCTGGCTCTAGTTCAAATGCAGTGATTTCCACCTGCAATTTGCTCCGTTCACTTTGCCTTCCAAGACAGCAATCCTGGCTGGCAGAGAGGCAACAGAGACGTCAGCAAGAACATTTTTTTCACATAAACAACAGAAATTGAACTGTATAGGTGCACTGTGGAAAAACAGAAGAACTTCAGACAGTAGCTCTATGTCCAGAGAATAAAGGAATAAAAGACAAAGGTAGGCCAATCAGATTTACATGTTCTTTTTTTAAGAGCGCTAAAAGAAATTAAGCATGCCTCATGATTTTGAGGATAAAAATCTGTAATGTTGGAAAGTGTAAAGGTAGGAGTAAAAGCAAACAGAAGCATGATCACAGGGTCACCCAGAAGTTAAACACTGAATAGAGAACAGATGTGGGAATGCAACCACACAACTTATCTCAGCAGACTCACACCTGCATCAGTTTATAACCAACATAAATATTCATGTTAATTTGTTCTGATACAAACAACCCAGACAAACTATAGCTGCCATATCAGTGGCAAAGACCTCAGCAGGTGTGACTACTGCAGTAAGTGTATATATATATATAATCAAATATCTTCTTAATGTGCAATTATATTAACTAATGTATTTAAGTTTTGGAGACATTTACATCTTCAGCAAACTTGCATAGCGGACAGGAAGGAAATACACGTGGGAGGAAATAAAAAACCAAATGCCACCAAAAGACTTGTCTTACTGCAAATATCTGCTGCTTGTTTTCAGGCTGCTAAGAAATAAGGGGGTTTTTTGTTTATTTTTTTTTTCTCAAAGTAACAGGAACAAGTGTACTCAACTGCATTTTCTAAGACTAGGAAGATAACTCAGAAATAATGCACTAGTTGCACAAAATGTATAATACAGTTCTGCTTCAAAAGAATCCATCAAACCAGAAAAATGCTTCCTTGTACTTACAAGACAAATCTAACTAGTCTTGTTTTGTACATTCACCTCCCCAAGACAAAAACACTACACTGCACATCTTTCACAAATCTCAGCAGGGTCAGACGTGCAAACTGAGAAAGATTTCTACACTAATTGAAACTAGACTATGCTGTTCACTATATAAATGCTCCTGAACAATACCCGTGGAAAGTACTTGTGAAACACATTTGAAACAGCCACATATTCAATAAAATCTCTTTTTAAAACATATACAGAAGGACTTTGTATTTTTTTTTTTATATACATGTTGATGCCCCACCTGCTCATCGAGCCTCAGCAACGCATCGTCCAACAGCAAACATTAAACCAATGAACTGGAGAAGGGGACATTTCAGTGATGTAAAAATGAGACAGGCTTTATACTGATGTTTACATCTTGTGCAACACCAAAGTTCCTGCTCTCATTACAGCAAAGGCCACGAGGCATTATTGGATACAGAGAGGCACTTGTCAGTACTGGTGATGGAAGTGAAAATTGACTCACTGATGAGTCCACAATACAGAGCCTACCCTACAGCTATCGAGACAATGGCAGCTTAAAGAACCACCGGTTGCACATGCCTATTAAACATCATTTAGGCACCGAAATACAGACCGAAAGCTTAAAAAGACAAAGTGTGGGGAAAAAAAAAAGTAAAAACACCTTTCGAAATTTTACTGCTTTTCTGCATTTCTATGAAAAAAAATCAACAAATCTTTACTACCCTAAGTGATGTATGACTTAGGAAAAGAGTTTTAAATCATTTCAATAGGTCGAGAGGGACAACAGTGTGAACTTTGCTGTGGATGCATGCCAAGTGTGTAACTTGTCATTTAGTCTGTTAAAAGGCAGTCAGATACAACGCTAATAAATCGGTCCCTTCCAGGGCCCTGACTGGGAAAACGGTGTGCCTTCCTTATGCCAGCCCGGGGCTCCATCTGAGCTCATCTATCCACTTTAGCTGCACCCAGGAAAGGGAGCAGCTCTGGCAACTTCACAAATGTAAAAGTAGCAATTCTCCTTAGCTTTCACCACCACTGGAAGAGAAGACAGGGGAAAAAAGATCAGATAAATCTGCACTACC
>JAHREE010000490.1:2494616-2524491 GCA_033628505.1 Tringa tobata
CTTGCAAACGACTGAAATTCATATGCATTTCAGAATAAAGTGCTGCCAAGCAAGATGGAGACTGCAGCTTTTTCCCACCCTCCTGCTTCTGCATCTCCCACACAGTATCCCAATAATTCTGCACCTTAACCATTCAACCTTACGGCCACCCTGGGCCAGATGAGGAGAAGGACACAGAATAAACCTCTCCAGTTGTAAGGGAGGATGTGGCAGCCTTTTAAGCTCCTGTCAAACATTCTGCAAATAATTCTTCTTCCAGACCTAAAATGGAGGCAGCTTGAAGGCTCCTTCACACCCACGCTTCTTCCCAGGCTTTCAAAGAGACAGAAAGGAGGAAACAGAGCTACTTGCTGGAGTCATTATGTTTCCTTCCCCTTTTTCTTGCGACTGGGAAAAGTAACTTTAACTGCTCCCTCCCCTTTATTTCATCCCAAAGAGAGGGGGAACCTGATGAGGTTCCTGAGAGGAACCTGATGAACTTCAATAAAGGCAAGTGTAGGGTGCTGCACCTGGGGAGGAAAAACCCCATGCACCAGTAAAGGTTGGGGGCTGACCTGCTGGAGAGCAGCTCTGAGGAGAAAGACCTAGGAGTCCTGGTGGACAATAGGATGACCATGAAGCAGCAATGTGCCCTTGTGGCCAAGAAAGCCAATGGCATCCTGGGGTGCATCAGGAAGAGTGTGACCAGCAGGTCCAGGGAGGTCATCCTGCCCCTCTGCTCTGCCCTGCTGAGGCCCCATCTGGAGTCCTGTGTCCAGTTCTGGACTCCCCAGTTCCAGAAGGACAGGGAACTGCTGGAGAGGGTACAGCAGAGGGCTACAAAGATGATTAAGGGGCCTGGAGCATCTCTGTCTTATGAGGAGAGGCTGAGGGACTTGGGTCTTTTTAGTCTGGAGAAGAGAAGGCTGAGGGGGGATCTGATCAATGCTTATAAATACTGAAAGGGTGGGTGTCAGGAGGATGGGGCCAGTCTTTTTTCAGTGGTGCCCAGGGACAGGACAAGAGGGAACGGGCACAGACTTGTAAATAAGAAGTTCCATCTAAACATAAGGAAGCACTTCTTGACTTTGAGGGTGGCAGAGCCCTGGAAGAGGCTGAAGAAAACATCCCACTGGTACAGCCTCAGAGATGATGGTGTCCCCACAGGTGATGAGTGTCAGTGTGGGTACGAGAGCCAGTATCTCCTCCCGGCTGCGCTAAGGCTGAGGGAAATGGAGTCGTGGAGCTACACTTAACGTTCTGTAGCCACACTACACTCACAGCCTGAGCGTTGTGCTTCACGCCAGTGCAGTCATGAGCTTCACAGCCAACAAGTACTTAACTGTCTTGTTTGAAATACTGGCCGCTCACCAGCGTGTGGATTTTAACTTCCTGAATGACGGCAGACTTGTGTAATATTTTCTGACACATAATCGTAGAATCATAAAATGGTTAGAGTTGGAACGGACGTCAGAGATCATCTAGTTCCAACCCCCCTGCCATCTGCAGGGACTCCTCCCACTAGAGCAGGTTGGTCAATGTGTTTTCTAGGATATAACGAGAGAACGTGAGAAAACAGCCTCAAGTTGGAGGTTTAGATTGGATATTAGGGAGAATTTCTTCACTAAAAAGGTGGTCAAACATTGGAACAGGCTGCCCAGGGAAGTGACGGAGTCACCATCCCTGGAGGTATTTAAAAGACATGCAGATGTCACATAGCTTAGTGGTGGATTTTGGCAATATTACGTTAACTTTCGGACTTGATCGTCTTAAGGGTCTTTTCCAACAGAAATGATTCTACAATTGAAATGGTATTTTACACAAAAGTAAGCAAAAACAAGGGATCACCGGCCCTGGATAGAGGTTGGGTATTCTGACAGTCATATCAAGGGCTGACAGTGTGCCTGGAAGGTGCCAACATCAACAGAGCTTAAGAAAGTTGAGTTTTCTTCATGACCGTACTTCACAGAGTTGACAGAACATTATGGAAGGTGAAAACAAGGAATAAAAGTTAAGTCAGCTCTCTGCAGAGAAATTAAGGGAATGTCATTCCAGTAATGAGAGCTGTCCCCAGCACACCTTTGTGTGTGCCACCAGAACCCCTGAAGGTAGCTCCCGGCAGGGACTGCTCTCACTGTGCAGCCGGTGGAGTCCATCGCCACCAAAGCCTTCCAGACTTGCTAAATTTTTTTCCCTGTCTTGAATTGTTACACATTGGAAAAGAGAAGAAAAAAACTGGCTGTTGTCATGGCCTGTAACTTCCTCCTTTGTGCTCCTTTCCATGCTCACCCCAAGGGGGGGGTCACATGCGTCTCTGTGAGAAAGCTTTTGACAAGATAAACAACTTCTCATGTCAGAGGACAAGTTTTCACAGCCTTTTGCTTGCTTGTTTGTTTGTTTGTTTTTTAGCTGTCACTTAAGTTAGCTGTCACAGAGCTCTTGTGCCAGAGTTCATGAGCACGTACAGCAGGGCTCCCTGGGGTTTTGCTGCCCTTGCAGAAATAGGTACAGGATCTTCAACTCAGTCTGAAATGCCTACTCCTCTGATTCATCGTGACAGTCACTGCAGTTTCCTACGTGCTTTCTCACAAACCAGGCTACGTTCCGGACCTTCAGAGTTTTGGCTTCGAAATCCAGCCCAAGTTCCTTTGAAAAACTCAGGTAGATGCAGTATCCGTGTGGGAACAAGTTTGGAGCCCGTATGAAGCTGTGTAAGAATGCTCTTAGGAAAGGCCTGTTCCAAAGGTAGTGCCACGTCTTCCTGAAATGCTATCACAAAAGAGAAATCACCGACACAAAGAAGTTGTCTCTAACCAGAGCTTTCCCCCAGTGATTAAAAGCACCAGCTGTGTTCACCTTCAAATAATCAGACACCGCCACCACTAAAACTAAAAAATGAAGTGCTCATTAGCAATCATTTAGCTTCTATGCATCCCATGATTCTGTCAGAAAGTTCAGTGATCTTCTCATTCGGACTTAGGTTAGAAATACACATTTTGATCTTTCAGGAGTGTCATTCCTAACTCTCTAGAAGTCATTTGAAATTTCTGCCCATTTTGATTCTCCTCAGCTAGCTGGTCATTCCAAATCCATGGTTCCAGGAACCAGAGAACTGAAGCAACGAGACCTGAAGGAGTCTAAGCTGTGCCCATATCAGAGACTTCCCTCAATTGTTCCAGAAGTGAAAGAAAATCATAGAATCACACGATTGCCTGGGTTGGATGTGACCTTTCAGCTCATCGAGTCCAGCCATCAACCTGACACTGATAAAAACCATCACTAAACCATGTCTCTAAGCTCTATGTCAATCTGTCTTCTAAATACCTCCAGGGATGTTGCCTCAACCCCTTCCCTGGGCAGCCCATTCCAAGGCTTAATAACCCTTTCCGTGTAAAAATTTTTCCTAATATCCAATCTAAACCTCTCCTGGCACAACTTGAGGCCATTTCCTCTTGTCCTGTCACCTGTTCCTTGGGAGAAGAGACCGTCCCCCCCCTCTCTACAACCTCTCCATTCTCTACAGCTGAAGAAAGCGATCAGGTCTCCCCTCAGCCTCCTTTTCTTCAGGCTGAACAACCCAGTTCCTTCAGGCACTCTCACTGCTCAGGGAATCACCTGTATCCTAGGACTGAAGCTTTTTTAAGTGTGCAGCCTGCATATCCTGTAATTACCCTTGCACTGAGCCCTGAAGGAAGTAGATAAATAACGCACCATGAAAACTGTGGTGTCACCAAATGCTGGTATTGGCCTAGCAGCAGCTGATTTGGGTTGTCACCTCTCCAGGACAGCAGCAACGAGCACTACGTGGAAGTCAACCACTAAATCAAAGACAACAGGTTTATTTGAGGCTGAGGAAGGCACATGCCTGAATCGTAAGGTGAAAGAAAACAGAGAGAAAGGTAGCAAGGGTAGATTAAGAAGACGGGGTTGTGAGATTATGAACAAGTCCCTCCAAAGCTGCAGTGCTTTCAGTGTGACAGCTGCCCTAGCTGCCCTGTTGGCAGATGACCTCTCATGCTCTGTTGCATGTGTTTGTCTAATGCGTGGGTGGTCTGACATGCACCCTGAGATAAAGCTAGCCTAGGTGAAGGTGGCCTAATGCAGGACATTGCCATGGACAGTGATGCAGACCAGCTTCTGCGTGCCAGCTGGTCCGCTCTCGGGCTGGGAGAGGTACCCTGATGCTTTGGGATGGAAAGGAGAGTCATTAACCTTCATCAGTAAAAGGAGAGGGCCTAAGTTTAGTTGGAGCTCGGAATGAGGTCAAAGAAGAAAAACCAGGAGCTTCTTACTTTCTTAAATATATTTGAACATTGAAACCCTTAAGAAAAGAGAAAGCTAGAGACGATTACTGCATTTGGGACATGGGTTGTTTGATTTGTGTTTTGTGGGTTTTTTGTCCTATTACTGTAGTCTTTTGTGCTTTGTACAGTTATATATAGAAGTTATAGTGCAAACCCTTACTGTGTATTAGTGTAGCTGCTGGTCTCATCCTGAGATACAGGTCTGAGTAAAATGCTAACCATCTTGCTTGCAAAAATAGCACTGTCACAGAAATGAGTCTAGTCTAGTCTATTTGGCCAAGAGGTAAGGACAGGATGGACTAGGTGATCTCCAGAGGTCCCTTCCAACCCCATATCATTCTGTGATATCTAAATGTGTCCTGCCCTGATTATGGGAAGGAAAAGCATGATAAACAAAAATATGGTGCAACCCAAAGCTCTGTGCAATGGCTCCGGGAACTTCTGTATATTTAGATTTCTTAAGAGTTCAAGTGCAGACCAGAAAGATCGTATCTTCTATAACTTTCTGGAAAAGAGTGCCATTAACCTGGGTGCAAAAATGTCTTCTGATAAAAAGTTCTGCCTCATAAAATGGGCTAGCACCATTATCAGTCTCAGAAGAATAAACATTGGGTCCTTTGTTCTCCTTCAGTAATCCAATGTCTCTGTCTGAGTAAAGTACTTGCTAAATATTAGCTATGTTTTAGAGATATTGCATATAGTGCCTTTAAAGACACATTGTATTATGCAAACCAATGTTATACACACCACGCTGCTGTTTGACAGACTCTTGGAGACAAACTGAAGGATGGAAATTGCTTGTTGTGTTGAATGTTAGGAATTTCTAAACATCATCTTCAGAGCATGAACAAAGTATCCCAATGGGAGATACTGAAATTCTACATGGTACCCAGTGGTTAAAAATTCAGAGCAGAACCACCATGTGTAGTCAGGATAAGCATTAATCAATTCAATCCAACTCAAGTATCATTTCTTGTAAATCTGTGTAGGGACTATTTAAAAGCAGAATTGAATTATGAAGAGTGAGGAGGTCTGAAGATAACATGGATACTTGCAACAATAATAAAAAATCAGATATTTTATGAAAAAAAAAAGAAGCCTTTATATTTGCACTCGTCCTGCCAAATTTATCAAAAATCCTTTGTTGCCTTAACCCTTTGTTAGATATAATTTGTTGGTCTTATGTTTCTGCTGTTAAAATAAAAGAACTACAGCACATTTGATAAATTAATGGTGGGTCAGGAAAGTGGCACATGAGCTGGATCCAGAACTTGGTCTTGGTCTTTACTCCACGCAATAATTTATTGTATTGGGAGACTTGCTGGTTTTGAGCTGTGTGCTAATTAACAAGACTGTGGGCAATGGTATCAGATTTTTTTTTAATCAGTTATCAGACCGATGAACGGGAAGCGTGTTGAATTCAGCAGAGAGAGGGAAATATCAATTCCATCATTTGAGGAAGCAGGTAGATGCCTTCTGCAGCGCTGCACTGGGCTGCTCACCTCTATCCCAAGGGGACAAATACAGCCAGTAACAGGCACTGAAAGGAGCTACTCCCATCAACAGTTGAAAGTGGGTATTTCTCTCTTCTGAGAAGAGGCTAAAAATGCATGTCTTCTCTAATCTGGTAAAAATAAAAGTCTGAAAGGGGAACTTGTCCTCTCTTTAAATAAGTGCAGGCTTCAAGCAGTCTCAAATTTTTAAACCAAAAGGTGAAGTTTACACAAAATCACAAAGAAAAAATGTTCCTGCCTGAATTAAGGCTGAAAACTAGAAGAAAGTTGCTAATTTTCACAAGATTAGAACTTGGAACAGCTTCCTTGTAAGAAGAAAACAAAAGCTACACACAGTTCAGAGATCTGAACTGGCCAATGGCATCCTGGGGTGCATCAGGAAGAGTGTGACCAGCAGGATGAGGGAGGTCATCCTCCCCCTCTGCTCTGCCCTGGTGAGGCCCCATCTGGAGCACTGGGTCCAGTTCTGGGCTCCCCAGTTCGAGAAGGACAGGGAACTGCTGGAGAGGGTACAGCAGAGGGCTACAAAGATGATTAAGGGGCCTGGAGCATCTCTGTCTTACGAGGAGAGGCTGAGGGACTTGGGTCTTTTTAGTCTGGAGAGGAGAAGGTTGAGGGGGGATCTGATCAATGCTTATAAATACTGAAAGGGTGGGTGTCAGGAGGATGGGGCCAGTCTTTTTTCAGTGGTGCCCAGTGATAAGACAAGGGGAAATGGGCACAAACTTGAACGTTGGAAGTTTCATCTCAACATGAGGAGGAACTTCTTTCCTGTGAGGGTGGCAGAGCCCTGGAAGAGGCTGCCCAGAGAGGTGGTGGAGTCTCCTTCTCTGGAGACATTCCAAACCTGTCTGGACACGTTCCTGTGCAACCTGCTCTGGGTGGACCTGCTTTGGCAGGGGTGTTGGACTAGATGATCTCCAGAGGTCCCTTCCAACCCCATGTGATTCTGTCATTCTGTGAAATGATGTGCAAAGATAAAATCATTCAGTGTAATGCTGTCAGGAATATACAGGTACAGTTTGTCCAGGTTATACAGGTGGAGTATTTTAGGGCTTTTTCTTTAAACTACTGATGTTTAATTGCAGAACTAATAATGTGTTTTCTGGGAAGGGCAGTGGAAGATAGAGGTCACAGAGTGCTGTATGTGCTATATGTGTTCTGCAGATTTAACACCACCAGGGTGTGAGAGGCGAAACCATTGCGTTTGCATTTCGTTGTGTTTTATTTGGTAGAACAAACTTCTATAGATATAACAAGGGACTTGAAAAACATGTTGGAGAGCAGCCGACCACACGCGTGGACTGTTTGGTTCCCTATTTCACAATTTGGTTCCCTGCCCATCCTGTTCCCAAAGCAGAACAGAACGCTGTCGTCTGGGCAAATCATTGAACCTACACTGTGAATGTGTTGGAGACAAAACTACCCACGATAACATGAGAAAATCAAGTGCAGCTCTCTGTTCTCATCCAAGGCATTCATTTTTATTGGAGTCAACCAGGAAGAAAAGGAAAAAAAAGTCCTTCAGATATCTTAGATAGGAAATGCACCTTTGACCTTCTGTGTTTCAATACAAGCACTCAGTACACGGCATCCATAAAAGCACGTGCAGATGTGTGATGACCACAGGTTGTAGAAAAGCAATCATTCTTGGCCCGATGATCTTGATTAGGGTAGTTATTTTCTACTCTCTCTATAACTGTACTTTCCCAGTTAAAAAGGTCCCTGATTGGATAACCTTGCTGGAATAAACCTTCCCACGCTCTCACAGGACCTCATCAATTAGTGGGACTGATCAGGTTTGGTTCCCATCACTGCCTCCCTTACCATTTGTCTGTATGTTTTGTTCATGGCTTCATCTTTCTCTTATTATCCTTTCCCTTCATTGAAGAAGGTTCTTGATCAGATGCCCTTAAAGAAGCAGACATTCTCCTCCCACTTACCCTGACACAAGGATCAGAGTATACATTGGCAGATCTCCAGGAGACAGAAAGTAGTTATATTTTTCATTTCCAAACTAAACTTTGTTATGGCTATTCTGGAGCCATCTTCACAATTACTACTTTTTTAGTACAAACTGAAGGAAAACAGTGTGGCCTGAGGAATGAAGTACTGTCATAGAAAAGCTTCGGGTCCAGCTGGGTGAAAGGGAACAATGTCCCAGCTTGCTTTTTTTTTTTTTTTCCATCAATTGTCTTATATTGCAAATATATGGTAGAAATGTGTATTCTTTGTGTCACAAAGGAAAGGCAAGACCCTTGCATCTTTTCAACCGCTTGGGTTGGTGACTGCTTGCTGTAGCAAGGACTTACAGAGGAGGCAAGTGGAGAAAAAGATCAGAGGATGAAAAGCCACCACAGGTGCCACCTGTATGTACAGGAAATTGGGCATTAGTTAAGACCATCCAACAGAAAATATGATCAGTTTCTCATGAACTCTCGCCTGTGAACACCCTGTTTCCCAGCAAAGGTGGGCCGGTTTCCCCACGCTTAATTAATACAAAAGTTTGTTAACACAAAGAGGATTCTCCCGATTCCTCTGTGGGGTTTGTTCAGCTCAACTCGACGGCATGGTGCAGATAAGTAGCGGTGAAAACAAAGAGGAAGTTTCAAGCTGTCAGCTGGAGAGATCCAGGAGAATTTAACCTCAGGAAAGTACCTGACTTATCCAGTCTGGGATGAGGCTTTAATGGGAACCAGAAATTAATCTGAAATGAGAAAAGGAAGAGGCGTAAGTATGGCTGATCAGTGGAGAATTGTGCTTTTCTGAGGTACCAGGTACAAGTGAAGATGGCCAGATGGGAGTGGCAATAAATGAAGGTATGTAAGTACATGATTACCTTTGGACAGATGCATTTTGGTCTGCTGAAGGTGGCTGACAATGTTCGAGCAGGTTCTGCAATTTGTAGCAAACAGAGCAAAAAGAAAGTTTAAAGGGCATTCTCGAGGTTATGCTGTTTCACAGAATCACAGAATCACATGGGGTTGGAAGGGACCTCTGGAGATCATCTAGTCCAACACCCCTGCCAAAGCAGGTCGACCCAGAGCAGGTTGCACAGGAACATGTCCAGACAGGTTTGGAATGTCTCCAGAGAAGGAGACTCCACCACCTCTCTGGGCAGCCTCTTCCAGGGCTCTGCCACCCTCACAGGAAAGCCTGCACGCAGGCTTCTTCTGGCTGAAACAGTGGGAGCTCCTGCGCAAAGAAACACAGACCCCTCTGCGAGTCAACAGCTGAGATTTGTGAACGTGACAGCAAAGGACACGTGGCTATGAGCAAATCTCTCTGCAGAAACACTACTCGGAAGCACATGGAGAACAGGAAGGAAAAATAGAAAATAACCCCAAACTATGAATAGAAGAAAGAATGAATAGGGAATAAAATAATAACAATAATAAAAAAGAACAGGAACATTTTAAGAAGAACACTGCTTTGGAAAAAGCTGGAAAATATTAGAAAAGACATTTCTTCTTCTTGATTCTTGCAATGTTAGTTCTGGTAGAAGAGAAACCATGACTCAATCTCAGTTTGTGCTCATAAAGGAAAGCAAAATCACTCTAAGCTTCCACAAGTTAGAATCAAAAGGAATGAAGGTGTGTTCAGTAAATAACAGCAGATACAAACAATGAGGACTCAAGATAGCCCTTCGTACACAGTGGATCTTGTTGATATAAAGTAAATGTGAACTCGCTTTTACTTTACAGATCAAGGTTGAAGTCTTTATTTTCATATCGGTGTCAAAACATCAAGACTAT
This sequence comes from Tringa tobata, assembly GCA_033628505.1. NCBI lineage: Eukaryota > Metazoa > Chordata > Aves > Charadriiformes > Scolopacidae > Tringa > Tringa tobata. The sequence continues at coordinate 2,504,169 of JAHREE010000490.1, forward strand.
AGTGAGAAGAAAAAAAAATGCTCTTTCTCATTTTCTCCCTTTTTCTCCTACTGCAAAATTTAATAAATATTAGGATATGTAATGAAAACTCACTCAGATGTTAAACCATGACATAAAAGTGCCCCAGAAAAGAATCCCTTTCAAAGAATTTTGTCAGTGTAGATACATTGGGCCAAGGCTGAAGTTTATCAGCAATTTGGGGCTGCAAAATTGTTCCTGAACTTTCTGCGAACTTTTTAAACTTCTGGGTGAAGGCCAAAAAATGTGCCTGTCTATTTTGATATTTTTCTTTTTTTTTTTTTTTGGCAGCCTGGCACGTGCTGTGGTGTTTTGCTATGGGCTGCAAGCTCAGCCTCGATATCTTGTCAGTGCAATATATATATATATATTTATACATATATACATACCAGGGTTTTGAAAAGGGGAGCGTGAGGCATTTGTGTTGTGCCTGCTTGTGGCTGGGAGGGAATTGTCTTGGTTGATAACACATGACTAAAGCTGTAGGCTACAGAAACACAGAGTGGATCTGAAAGGAAGCCAGAAATAATTATGTAGTTTTAAAAGCGGGGTGTAGTCCCAGAGGACTGTGTTCATTGCCAAGTCTTTGAATGATTTTGACCAAAGAGGAAGAGGGTATGTTTTCCTTAAGAGACGGAAATGATAACCAAGCGCTTCCCTGTGCACTTTGCTTCTATTCTGAAAGATCAGGCTGGTAAAATGGAGTCACGGTATTAAGCTGAAAAACAAATGTTAGCTACTCTGAGGTTTCAAAGAGCAGAAAGTAGATGATTAGATTTAACCATTTATCATAGAGTAGATGATTAAATTACTCCTGTATTTAAATGAGCGGTTGTGGTCAATGGCCTAAGAGCTATGGTTTTCACAGCTGCTGTTGTTGGAACAGGGATGAGAGGAGGTAGAATTTAATGATTAAAACCAGCATATAGCATCCGGTTTTCTGTCAGGTTCTCACAGGGAGGAAAATTAATATAAACACAGTAACTGCTCTTCTTTTTCAGCGTGAACACATGACTGAGTGAGCTGGTCTGCAGCCAAAATTACTCCTCACAACCTGACCATAAAAAAAAGGCTTTGGTACATGACTGTATCCCAGGGAATAAAAAGAACTGGGAAGAGGGGGGGGTCTCTGCATTTCTGTGTGTGTCTCTCTGCAATGGCTCTTGTGATGACTGGGTGAAACGTCTGCATTCTTTTCCCCGTGAGCTTGAAGAATGAGTCAGATTTCTGGCTAATTTTTGAGTCGGTGGCTGCCAAGTTTCTGTATGACCTTCAGGACGAATAGAACTATATCAGAAGAAGCTGTAAAGAGGCTGCTTGAGAACCAGCAAAGAGTAGTAGCACCGTAATGCCCAAACCAGCCTCAGGTGCAGGGTTTCAGAAGAATTAAGATAAAAACAGCTGACAGTGTATTGACTAAACTAAAACACCCTTCTAGAGGCAAGAGCGCAGAATAGAAACTTTTCTGGGATTTCTAGAGCTGCCCAAAACTGTCAGTGAAAAAGCTGACTTGCTGGTATGACCTGTGAAAAGAGAGAGGATATTGCAGGCGGTAAAGGGGTTTTGGTTGGTTGATTTTTTTGGGTTTTTTTGGTGTTTGTGGGGTTTTTCTCCCCAGAGAGGGGGAATGTCAGTGTGTTAAGAAAATTTAAGGGAAAAGACCTGTAGATCTGTTTGTTGGTTTCATGCTTCAGTCTTTTGTGCTTTCTATCCTTAGATGAAAGGATAAATAGTGCCTTAATCTGGAGAAATGGATAGCCAGTCCCTCTGAACAGTTGTGTCAAAGGTTTTATGTGGAAATCCCCGGGTGAGTCTGACTGCAAAGTGAAGGGGTGGCTGGTGGCGCAGGGACCTTCAAAGTCCTGTTTTTATTCCCTCACATCCTGTCGTGGATGGAGTGATCAGCTTCACTAGTTAGAGGGAAGCAGTCAAATATTTATTAAGGTGGAACAGTGATTTAACAAAATCAGTAGTAAATGCGATAAAACCAGTAGTAAATGCCATAGTGTTTTACGAGATTTGATGTCAGGGCACACTCTATTATTTACTGCAGAGAGGACAGGGTCAGACAAGCTGTCAGGGAGACCCTCCCCTTGAGTCACGAGGTTCAGAAAGGACCCCCTGGCTTTCTAAACTCCTTCTCAGAGAGGAGTCTGGGCGCGGCTGGATCCAATCCTAGTCCCAGACTTGGTCAAGGGTTTATGTCTAAAGGATTATATATATGTGCAATCAATCCTTTACATTCCTTAGCTAAGATTTCAAAGTTTAACATGCTATTAGTCACTTACCGAGAATCTGTTGTGGCAAGGAATTTCTCAACCTCGAGGAGTAGAACCTTAAGCGAGGTCCTCACACAAGGGGAGATCCTGGCGTGCAGCCACTGCCATACAGGAGAGCTCAAAGGGCTCTGGGCTGTCCACTATTTATACAGTAAGATAATTGACCTATAGTCATATTCTCGTGGGAACAAAATATCTAGGTCCCCACTCCAGACAGTATTTTGACTATGTTGCCAGCCATCCCCCAAAAGTCCGGGTGGAAGTTATCACAACTGCTGTTGTGATGGCCATGGTGGCCAAGGCCTGAGCAGGACATCCAAAGGACTCAGCTGCTGACATCTGGAGCACAGAATCACAGAATGGTAGGGGTTGGAAGGGACCTCTGGAGATCATCTAGTACAACCTCCTGCCAAAGCAGGGTCACCCAGAGCAGGCTGGACAGGAACTTGTCCAGGTGGGGTTTGAATGTCTCCAGAGAAGGAGACTCCACCACCTCTCTGGGCAGCCTCTTCCAGGGCTCTGCCACCCTCAAAGTACAGAAGTTTTTCTGCATGTTCAGACAGAACTTCCTGTGTTCCAGCTTGTGTCCATTGCCCCTTGTCCTATCACTGGGCACCACTGAAAAAAGCCTGGCCCCATCCTCCTGACACCCAGCCATTAAATATTTATGGGTGTTGATCAGATCCCTCCTCAGTCTTCTCCAGGCTAAACAGACCCAGGTCTCTGTCCAATCGAATTGGAGAGCTATTTGTGTTAGATACGATACTTCATGTGGGATTGAGGGACTGTTAAAAGCTGGAGTGCTAGAGCTGTAGCATTGATAATACATCTGAGTACAAAAGAAATAGCTTGATTTCGAGAATAAAGGAGGTAGCAAAAGGAGGGGGGAAAAAGGAAAGCACTGGGCTAAGAATTAGGAGCCAGGGATCCATTTCTGGTCCCACTGCCAGCCTTGTCAAATGACTTTTTACAAGTGACGTCTTCTACCACTTCCTCAGTTTTCCCTCTTAGCTATTGTTGCTTAGGTGCATAGGTGCTATTGTTAGCATATATGTCATTCAGTAACTATGGAACAAAACACTTCTGTGTTTCAAAGTGTGCCCGACCTGGGGCTCGAAGGGTTTGAGATAATGACAGATATGGTTAGAACGTGCTAGATGGCATTTATAGCTGCTATTGCTGTTTAGCTATTAACGGGCAGGCTTCTGTGCTGTGACATGGGGCTTGCTTGCCTTGCTGTGTATTAGAGCCTTGTGCTCGTTAGTGGCTTCTTCTTGCTTTTGCTGCTTGCTCTACTGCTGTACTGCTTATCAGCTCACCCTGCCGTGCCTGAGAATGTTCTGATAACAGCAACGGGATGTGCCTGGGCTGGCAGATGGGTGGGACATCGCTGCTGCTTCTGTCCTGGACAGGCTGGAACTCCAGCCTGAACTCAAGTCAAAGGGACTGTGACCTATGGATTAGTGCACGCAGGAGCAGGACACCCCAAAGAGTCCCTGGCTGTGGATAAGCCCATGCCAGAGCAGGTACTTCTCGAAGTGTCTGTGGCCATGATTATGCCTATGCCACAGAAGGTATACCCCTGAAGGTATTGTGGTCCAAGAATAAGTCCACACTGGAGAAGGAACACCATGAATCATAGAATCATAGAGTCATAGAATGGTTGGGGCTGGAAGGGACCTTAAAGATCATCAAGTTCCAACCCCCTGCCCTGGGCAGGGACACCTCCCACCAGACCAGGTTGCTCCAAGCCCCATCCAGCCTGGCCTTGAACCCCTCCAGGGATGGGGCAGCCACAGCTTCTCTGGGCAACCTCTTCCAGTGTCTCACCACCCTCACAGTAATGAATTTCTTTCTAGTATCTAATCTAAATCTCCCCTCTTCTAATTTAAAACTGTTACCCCTTGTCCTGTCACTGCACTTCCTGACAAAGAGTCAGGAATTAAAAGCACTCATGCAGGGAGAAATGGATGCAGCTACTTCACTAATGCGCATTTTTAACATTCTAAAATTTGCAACTTAAGCACTGAAGGGCTTCAAAATCTAACACAAAGGGCTTTACATCACATTTAAGTTGACTGAGTACAGCATCGTTACTTTAATGGCATATAAACATTCTCCAGAAATGGTTTCTATTCTATATGGTCTTCTGAAAGTAAACGTATGTTTGACTGAGATTACAGCAAGCTGATTTTATTTCATATCACTTGCTGTCTCTTTTAGTAAGTCAGAATATTATTAACATACATAAAGATAATTCTATAGGAGAGCAGTAAACATTAAGTGGGTGAATTCATGGGTCTTCTGTCCTGCCAGTGAGCACTCACAGATCAAAATGAACTTTGCAGGTCTGACTTTTTGCCTCGCTAGCTTCTCTTTAAATTTAGTTACATCTATTCCATCCGAAGTCAAAATGAAACTTCATATGGGAACAGACTGAGGCCATGGCATGGATGCATTTTGCACTTAGGAAGATCTGGAAGTGTTATCATTGAACTTATTGTTTGGGTCATATGCTTGCGGTGAGGATTTTTATTTAATTGAGGTCATCGTACTTCTTCTGGCAAAATTGTACCCGAATGCCCTTATACTTTTATTTTATAGGAAAAAAAAAGTTTTCAAATATAGGAAAAAAATGATCGAAAATACACTTCCTCCCTGTCAAACCCTGAGTTCTGAAGGAAAGCAAGTTTGCGAGGAAGATGTCCAGCATGCTGTTTAAAGTAACAATATTAAATATTTTCTGGCTTTTCCTTCAAACCAAGTACAGTCGGCAATATCTATATCAGGTTGTTTGTAGAGGGGGAAGAAAAGCATCGGTGTCACACATTCTACCTGTTTTGTCATCACGTGATGCCACTGGATCGATGTGGAGAGCTTTGTTGGGTTTGCTGGTGAGGAACTTTGCCAGATACTGGGTTGTGTTATCAAGGAGAGGATCTCTCTGTATGTGCTCTGTATCTAAATGAGTGCACGTACCCTATTGTGGGCATCTACACACCCCTTCCTCAGTGCTGCTGTGAGGATAAGGGCTGGATGGACTTTTGGTTTTACTTAGGATTCTCCCAATTTTTTCTTAGGAGTTCCCAATAGGAAGCTGTATATCAGAGAACTGACGTAACTCTGGAATGCATAAGCAGAAGAACATCAGACAAGCCTAGAAGGGATACTATGTTATAACCGTAGATAAAATAATTGGGGTAGATACTTCAATGTCCTGAGTATTTATGGTGCCTGGATTGCTTAAAAAGTGCAGAGCATCCAGAAAGGAATAATTTGAGATCTGGAAATGCTTCCTGGTAAAAAGAAACCAAATGAAGTCGGTTAGTACAGTTTAGCTGACGGAAGGCAGACTGGGGACTCACTAGGGGTGGAAGAGGTTTCTGACAGAAGCTAGAACTTCAGCCTAGGGGACACGTAAACAGATGCAGTGCAAAAAAAGGTATCTATATATGTTTATGTCCCATCAGAACAAATTATGCAGGCAACTGATGGAATCTTTAGCACCTGATATTAAATCAAGAGCAAGCACCTTTCTAGAAAATCTGCCATAGTTCAATAGAAGTTCTCGGATTAATGCAGAAACAAACAAGTGTGATGCAGAAATTAGTAAGTGTTTACACTGTGCGCACAGGTAGACCAGATGGTGGCAATGGTCTTTTTGGCTATTCAGTTGTACCAGAGTACATAAAAGTCTCCAAAAATTACCAACCGTGGCTGGTCAGAGAATGCAGAATGCACATGTTACGCAAGAGTGCTACACGGTACGGGATGTTTCAACTACCACTTCCCTGAAAGAGTTTTGAAATCCTTTTTCAATGTTTTCTGCGGAACTGTGACTATAGAAGAGAACCTCTGTTCCTAAATAAGCTGACATTACACGCTAGAGGACATGCAAACGACCAAAGAAGCCTCAGAGATTTAATAAAAAAAACATTTTTTGCCCCTGGTAGTGCCGACCGTGTTGTGCTGCCTTGTTTTGCCCCAAGCTGCTGAACTTTGAATGCCAGGGGCTTCCAGTAGGAAGGAAAACTGATGACCACCAGTGTCCTGGTTTCAGCTGGGACAGAGTCACTTTGCCTCCTACTAGCTGCCGTGGTTTTGGATTTAGTGCAGAACAGTGTTGATGACATATATTCAGTTGTTGGAAAGTAATGCTTATGTGAAGTCAAGGAATTTTTCAGCTTTCCCATGGAAGCCGAGAGGCTGCTGGCAAAAGGAGTATTCCTCACCATAGACACCACGCTCAGTATATCACTGGGGGTTGGCCAGGGGGCAGGAATCTTATTATTTTCTGTTACTGTTGTATTAAACTGTTTCTCAACCCCTGAGTTGTTTCCCCCCCTTTTCTCCCTCTCCTACTGGAGTGGGGTGAGTGAGCAAACGCTGTGTAGTCTAGTTGCTGTCTGAGGTTAAACCACGACACAGAGCAAGTTATTCTCCTGACAAAATCATGTTTATTTGGAATAACGTATCATAACTTATTTGCTTTGGTTTGGTTTCAGCTTGGGATTTAAAGAGCTGGAGACAATCTTCCTGGTTGTTCTTGTTTTTGTTTTTTTTTTTGTTGTGTGGGTGCATGTTTTCTTTTCCAGATGTTTTTTACAGAAATTGCAGTTGCCTCTCGAGACGGGGAGGCATCCTGTGGCTAATGGAGAGGTGCTTGATGATGCAAATCAAATAGTGGCATGATCTGACATGATCTGGGTGGTCCTGCTTCAGCAGGAGAGTTGGACTAGATGATCTCTATGGTCCCTTCCAACTCTAAAAATTCAGTGAAATTCAGTGAAATTCAGTGAAATAGTCCCAGATGGTTTAGATTACTGCCATGAAGCAAACTGATTTCATGCCCTGTAAGTGTACCTTTTGCACTCTTTTTCTGCTGGGAGCTGTGCCTCATGGCCCAGGACTGTGGGACGGCAGCCTGGGAAACCTTGTCATAGAATCACAGAATGGTTTGGGTTGGAAAGGACCTTAAAGATCATTGAGTTCCAACCCCCTGCCCTGGGCAGGGACACCTCCCACCAGACCAGGTTGCTCCAAGCCCCATCCAGCCTGGCCTTCAACCCCTCCAGGGATGGGGCAGCCACAGCTTCTCTGGGCAACCTCTTCCAGTGTCTCACCACCCTCACAGCAAAGAATTTCTTCCCATTATCTAATCTGAATCTTCCCTCTTTTAGTTTAAAACCATCACCCCTCATCCTATTGCTCTACTCCCTGATCAAGAGTCCCTCCCTATCTCTCCTGTAGCCCTTTTAGGTACTGGAAGGGGCTCAAAGGTCTCCCTGGAGCCTTCTCTTCTCCAGGCTGAACAACCCCAACTCGCTCAGCCTGTCCTCACAGCAGAGGTGCTCCAGCCCTCTGACCATCTTTGTGGCCTCCTCTGGACCCATTCCAACAGGTCCATGTCCTTCCTGTGCTGAGGACTCCAAAGCTCGACACAGTACTCCAGGTGGGGTCTCACCAGAGCAGAGTAGATGGGCAGAATCACCTCCCATGACCCGCTGGCCACGCTTCCTTTGGTGCCTCCCAGGATGCAGTTGGCTTTCTGGGTTGCCAGCACACATTCCTGGCTCACGTTGAGCTTCTCATCCACCATGAGCTTTCGTCCTCATGCTAGCTCTGCAGAACCAGTGGAAAGCACTCATAGCATTTGAAATGCTGCTATCGTGGCTCTCCCTCACGCTGCCGTTTTGCTGTCAGCAGACCAAACTTGTGCTGCACCACTGCCCGGTGGTGGTTCCACACCTGACTAACTTGGCCCAGAGCTGTTGAGGCAGGTCTGAATGACTCAGGCAGCAGATTATGGAAGATTCTGACTAGGACAGGAATTGGTACCCTGCGGCTGCTGACATGCCTGTCTGCAGAAGATGACACCAGCTCTTTCCCTTCCCAGGTGCCCTGAGGTCACAGCACGAGCAGGCACTGTGTACCTGCTACAAGCCTGTTTTTCTCCCTGTCACACCTTATGTTGTAGTTGGAAAATCACAGAAATACCAGACAAAGATAAGTAAAAAAAAAAAAAAAAATACATTACTATAGAGACACAGTGAATTAGGAAATTAGAAAAACAGCTTTTTACTTGCAATGGCAATACCCCGTTACAAGCTACATGGGTACAACCTTATCCAAAACCCTCTGGGTGGTGACCTTCTAGAGGACCATGGAGCAGAGGCTTCCCAGGCTGGACTGGGTCTCTAGTGCTGCGTGGGCTGGGTGAGGAAGCAAGGGGTTCCTTTGCCCATCTCCTCCAAGAGCCCAGGTCTTGGCCAGAGGGCATGGTTTGCTGGCCAGGCTCCCAGCAAGCCCAGTGCAGGCTCTGGGAGGGTTGTAGCCTCCAAAGTAGAACATTCTGGAGCATGGTTGGGGGAGTTACAGCCTTAAGAAAGACCTGATGTAACGAGGTGTAAAGCACCACAGGTGGATGGACAGCATTTACAACTGGTTTGTAGCACCTGGGTCATGAAACTTCACCTGCCTTCCAGTTTTGCTACTGAATGCAGCACAGGTAGAGTCAGTCAGGTATGATTCAACCCACCCTTGTATATTTTTTTCTTGCATGTAGTGTTCAACTGGCTGATTTGTAAATATGCATGCTTTGAAATTATCTACATCAGTATCTGGAGCTAAGGTGTGAAGCCACACTTGCAGTCCAGAAACAGGAACTTTCCCTGTATTCTAACTGCACAAAGTCATTTGCTGTTCAGTTGATTAGCCAGTTGGCATTTTCTAGTACCTCATTTCATATGACTATTTGAGGTAGTGTTTTCTAATATTCAGAAATGGAGAAATAACACTGACTTGTGATCTTATTCTCCTGAGGCTGACTGTACCCTGTGCTATACTTGTTTAGCTGTACTAATCAGCTGTAGCTGCAACAGAAAGGTTTCAAAAACTATTATTTTAGCCAAACCTGTGTGGTGATGAATGAATGGTGACCTGGTAGCATTAAAGACTTACTTAGATTCATGAACTTAGTCAGCCAGTTTCTCCTTCTGCCTTAAATCACTTTAGATTGCATTATGTGCTTTAAGTATGGAGTTTAAATGGAAGAGCCAAGCAAGAGTCAGAGGAAAGCTGGAAAACACTTGGGAAAACACTGGAAAACACCTGGATAACAAACATGAAGTAGCAGCCAGGAGGAGAGATCTTGTTTTGGAGATAGTATCCAGAGTGAGAAAAACTTGGAGAGGACATCAGGAGTGATAGTATTTGTGCACATTCCCCTTGCCTTGACAGACCTTGGCTGGAGTCTCGAGCTTCTGAGCAAACCCAGGGGCAGAACCAGGAGCAGGAACGTTTCCCCAGTCTTCAGCCAAGGGGTCTCTGTTCAAGGTCCATTTAAGTCAATTGCTCTAATGAAATTCCGTGGGATACTACAGCTTTTCTTGAAAATTATCTTCTCAGGTGTTGTTTATCTCTAAGGTGATGAATTTTGATACACCAACTGTAATTATTTATATGAATAACCTGTGTTGTTATTGAGATAGAGCAGGAAAGAGAGCCTGGGATCAGATAAACCAGGAGGATGAGGGGTTTGTGAGAGACAGGGAGGAGCAGGGAAGTGTCTTTATCCACAGCCCACTGAAACCTCCACATCTCATCCTGGCCTAGAAGCCCCAGTCCTCCCAAAGTTCACAATAGTTCCCATCACAATGGCTTTACTGCTCTCTGCCCAGTCTCACTGCTGTAAACGATGTCCAGTAGAGAGGGAATGGCATTGCAGCCAAAGGACAGGTAATTTCATCTCTACATATCACTTCCCCCTGTATCTTTATCCACTTTTTTTTTTTCCCTTTCCAAAGCTGACCATGCTGTCTTAAAGCTTTTCTCTACTTCCAGATGGCAAGGGCATTTCCAGTGAGCGTTCTTCCTGGATGTCCACTTGTCTGGAATATCTTATCACTCTGCATTAAACATTCAATATATGCTCATGGAAACACCTTTTAGCCAGGATTTCTCTGGTTTTAGAAACTAGTTTCTGTACCACCTTTTCTTATTACAGAATCACAGAATGATAGGGGGTTGGAAGGGACCTCTGGAGATCATCGAGTCCAACCCCCTGCCAGAGCAGGTCCACCCAGAGCAGGTTGCACAGGAACGTGTCCAGGAGGGTTTTGAATGTCTCCAGAGAAGGAGAATCCACCACCTCTCTGGGCAGCCTGTCCTAGGGCTCTGCCACCCTCAAAGGAAAGTTCTTCTTCATGTTTAGGAGGTGTCTACGCATAAGTTGTAAGTATCTGCATTTACTAAGATAAAATACAAACCTTTCCCCCCTTCTTCTTGATCAGCACATATCACAGCTGCCTTCCTTAGGAAACCCTAGCACGGCCCCTTCTAACAGAACATCTCCTTTACTGTGGCATCAGTGGAATTCTGGCACCAGCTATCAACGGCAAGAAGAAGTTTGGTTTACCTATAGAGGTCTTGGTTTTTAATTTAAAAAACCTCCAAAACAAGTGTTGCTTCAGCTGTTCCTGTGCCCTATGCTTCTCCTTTTGGCTCTTGGAAATGAAAATCTGAGTATACCGATCACTCTTTGAATGTTCTTCTTCCTCAACCTCGCAAACACATGAGAGCTCTTGGGAATAAGAGTATCAGAAAAACTCACATTAGCAGAATAAGTGCAGTTCAACAGCAGGAAAGTATGGAAATGAAATTAGTACAGGTACCCCACACATTTCACGTCAGAGAAGCCTCACTAAAAGGCACAGGCTGCCAAGCTCCTGACGACTGTAGTTTGTTTCTTATAGTTCCAGCACAAATATGGCATTTCAGGAAAGTAACACACCCTTTGTGTAGAACCATAGGGAAATAACAATTCACACTGAAGGGTGCCTGTTTCCGTCTTCTCTCCTGTGAAAGAGGGTGCCTGTTTCCATCTTCTCTCCTGTGAAAGAAGCAGAGGTTTCTCTTCTTGGAGGGATGTTGTTACAAAGTCCTTTGAGAGCCAGCTGAAGCATTTGAAAAAATTGCCAGCTGTTCATTACGACTTCTCATCTGGATGTTGTTCCCCACACAGCTGAGCTGCTGGAACAGATCTGGTGAGCGTTCCCTACATCGTAAAACTGGACACCTCGGCACAATCTCTGACAGTGGTTTCAATTAAGGAAGCTGGATTTCTCCAGCAGCAAGTCGGGGGTGCTCATAACAACCAGCCCATCAGAGTTCAGCTTCTGGAACTGGGGATTACATCTGAGTGAGGGGCAATCAAACAACTTTCCTTTAAAGTTCCATTTAAAGTGTGCGTGTTGGGGTCAACTTTGGCATCCATCGTCCTGAACGAGGAAATTCCATTTAAGGCCTGGTTGATTCTGGCTCTTCCGTTCTTGAGAACAGCCAGAGATTTCATTACCAAAGACAAAAGCTGAGGGTGCAGAGAACAACTGAGGTTTCTGCATAAGCTTTGGCCTCTGCCCAGTCCTTCTTGTATTCTGCACCCAAGTTCCACACGTCCATGCTCTGAGAGACAGCACAGTAAGGCCATTGTAGCCTGCCTGGCCATGGATCTACATGTTCTCTGGGGTATAATAAGGCTTTTCCTGCAACTGGAACAATCAGAGTGTGTGTGTGTATGCGCACACATCTCTCCCTGTTCCCCAATTTCTGATGGAAATTGGCTGGAACCGAGGGTGGAGCCTGGGCTGCAGCTTTGCTTTCAGCAGGAGCTGGAATGTCCTTCTTTCTTCTATCTCTGGGTCTTTATCTTCCCGGTATTTGTAAGAATTCAGATGGTATTTAATTGAAATTGTCTCCAGTCCATTTGAAAGTTATTGGAAGGGAGGATGGCCAGTCATGCAGAAATACACATGGGGGGGAGGCACTCCTGTGTTCACATACATACCCAACTCCCACTCGCCACCCCCCAGTGGAAATGAGGCTATAAATAATTTTTGTTTAATTTGCAAACCATGTTTGCAGCTGCCACGACAATTTCAAGAGACAAAAACCATAAAAGCCACAAGCGTATGGGCAAAAATGCAGCCGTTTTTCTTGCTGATCCCCACTGAAGTGGCAAAACCAGGAATCAGCACTAATACAGAAAATAAACATCCATTTAACCTTTGTTGTTGCTGTCGTTCTGCTCATCTGGCATAATTTATTTTTTTAAAAATAAATCTTTTGGGGGGCTGGGATTGTTTTAACCCGCCAGTAACCCCCTTGAGTTCATCCGAGCAAAAGACGGTGAAAGCCTGTTTATTGTCCAGCAGGCACCTACACATGTTGTAAGCGAAGTTCCATCTGGTCACAACATCGTGGATCATCTGGGTAACAGCCAGGCTTCATTTGCTTCATGTCCCAGACAGCACGGAGTCATCCCAATAAGAATATTTAAATGACTGACCAACCGCAACCGAGTTTGCCCCTGAGGATTCCTCTAATAATGGCTCCTCGCTGTGGAGCAGTAGTGGCTCTGAGAGTTGTTTTTTTTTAAAAAAAAAAAAAAAAAATGACTCAAGCTGGGCTCCACGGAATGATTTAGCCTTTTTTATGAGGTGCCAACAATTTATTGGAGACGTGGGCTGGATCTTTCCTTGGGAGACCTGGAGGTGGATGGTGATCGTGGCCTGAAATTCTTCCTGAAATGAGTTTGTCAGGAAAAAAACAACCCTGAAGAAGGCCAGAGTGGGTGGTACAGCTGTTCTTCTGGACCTGAGAGGGGGCTTATATGGGGTGTGTTTCGCAACTATGCGGAGGGCATGTAAAGAGCAGCCACATCAGAATTTTCCAGGTGTTTGAGATCATTCCCATCTGTTTTACGCAAGGGTGAAAGATGGAGAAAGCGGATGCACAACTTAATTCTGCTTAACCCGTGACCTGAGCATTTCAGAGAGACTTTTGGTGGCCGGCACTGCCCCGCAATGGCAGCGGTGGGTGGGCAGGGACCTCCGGGGAAGCTCTGCCTCTGCTCCCCAGGCTGGGCAGGAGCAGCTCACCACTGGTGAGTAGCCCCAGTGGGATGTCCTGCTGCCAGATGAGTGATCCTCCTAGAAAAAAACTGTCCTGCTGGTCTAGAGGAAGGTGTAGGTCTATGAAAAGGTGGCATGCAGCCACCTAATGTGAACACATGCAGTTCTGATAACAAATGTTGATGGAGGCAATGCTTGCTGTATGAGTAATACCCTTCTCCTGGGGCTAGGAGGATATGCAAATCCCAACATGCTGCATGAATGGTAAAAAGTGCTTCCAAAACTTTAGTCTGTCTATAAACATTTCATTGGTGGTGCCCAAAGAAGCCTTTTTAAGCACAGCAGACCTTCTGAAGTTCTGTAGGTGGCTCACTGTTTGCTTATGATAACAAATTTATTCAATAAATGATACGGAGAAGTACCTGAATTTACCTTCAGAAGTGGCTGTAAGAGATATTCCTTTTTGCTTTTAAACGTGGGTGTCTTCTATAATGATGCCATTCATGGATGATGGTGGAGTAAAAAGTATCTAGGAAAGGTGGCTGAGATACCACAGTAACATCTGTGGGGTGGTTGGACTAGATGATCTCCAGACGTCCCTTCCAACCCGTATCATTCTGAGATTCTCTGATCTGTAGGGATGGTGCATGGGCCATTCTCTTTGGAATATCTCAGGGAAAAAATATTTAGATGACTTACAGGGGTAAATTCTTATAAAATCTGCCATTAGTTGCTGTAGAGTATTTAGGGGATGTCACTCATCCCACAGCTGGGCATACCAGTGCCTACCTCCTCCCATGGCCGGCCGGGCCACCCAGCGATAAAGATGTGCTTAAACGTTTACAGAACTAGATTTCAGACCTTTTATGTCCATATCTATCTATATATATCTATATATAACCTGTACCTAGAGATTCCGACGAAGGCATGCGCACGAACAGCTTTCTTCTGATAAGTCAATAAAATCAGCGTTTCTACTCTGGGGATAAAGTTGTGCCCCAGCCTAAAGAGACAGTAAATGGGGAAGATTCATCCAGGTTCATCAAACTTCCCCAAAGCAAAAGCTGCCTTTCCCGGGCACGGCAAGAGCTCTACAAATCCGCTTGGGGTCACTGTAAGACAGCGGCGGGGCCGGTGCGGGTGTCGGGAGCCCGGGGGATGCGGTGTCTGCCCGGCCCCGACAACTGCCTTCTTCCAGTTTCTAATCAATAATTAACCCTTATTTTAAATATTTGCCTTCGGAGACGCGCTTGAGCTTAGATACGGATGGGAGAGCGGATCCTAACGGAGCGTAGCCGGCCAGATATTTGAAGAATATTTCTTTATGCTTTGCAAAGCTGTGCAAAATCAAAGTGCTAATTTGTTAAAGAAAACCCAGGAAAATGGTTTGCAAGGTTTGCAGCGAAGGGATGGGGTTGCTCATAACCCGTGCCTGTAGACACGTGCGTCTGCAGCGTTTGGAAGCTTTGGGAGAAAAGGAAAGGCAATTTGGGGAAAAAAAAGCGTCAAACGAAGATTGCAAAGATGCACAGAGGTTGACAGAGCACAGCAACTGAGAAAAGTATTGGTCTCAGTTTGCAAGCTGTAAATGGTAAATAGTGTCTTTTATTTGAAGAATATTATTATAAATTTTCCATCCTTTTTTGCCACTACTGTTATAAAGTCTCACAAATGCTGCAATGGTTAAGAGAGGTTAAAATACAAAGCATTTTATACACCGACCTCAATCCATACAAAGTATTTCTAGCATGTTATTTAATGAGACAACATGCTATAGAACAAGCCAACGTCAAAATAAGTAATTTACAATGGTCCAGTTGGCAGAGAGGTGAAAAAAGAACAGTACTAAATCTCTATTAAATGATTACCTTACAGTTTCAGTGACTAGCAAGGAGTTGAATGGACATGAATCCATTTCAGTTGTGTAAAGAAATGTGTGTATTTCAGAGAGGGGATGATTTTCCCTGGGTGGGAACAGCAGAGCTGTATCTGTGACCAAATATTCTCCTCTCCCCTGTCCTTCTCCACTTTAGCATTTATGGTCCAGATACTCCGACCATGCACGAAGTATGGGATGAGGCATTTAGGGTATCCCTGCTGCCCTACTTGCCACATCTCTTTTTGTCTCCAGGGTTCTTATTCCGAGGGGGGGGACATATTTGCTGCCAAACAACATCCTAAGCCGCCAGGCAGATGCAGCTTGAGTTCGTTCAGCAGAGGATCCATTAGCAGAGGATCCAAACAAGGTGCAGAACTGATGCTGAGCAGGCTGCGGTCTCAGGCTGCAATTCTCTGGGCAATTCCAGAGAGGCTGGGGCAATGGGTATTTAACAGTATTTGTCAGAAGGGTGAATGTGGTATAAAATGCTGAATAGGAGGGAAGCTACTGCCATTAGCCTTTTAACAGCAAGGGATGCTTTGAAACTAACTTAAAAAAATACCCATCAGCCATAGTCGTTCTGAACAGACACAATACTGTATGTCTATGTAAGATTGCTAACAAGGATTAAAAAAAAATTCACTCACCAAAAAAAAAAAAGTCCTTTTTAACAATAACCATCGCATAATTCTATTCTCACATGTATTTACTTTTTGGATGAACGTCACTTTGTGCTTAGAAGTGATTCATTTACTTTCCTCGGAGAATTTGAAATTGTTTTCAACACTGAGGTTTTAATGATTATCATAACACTGACCATGTCAGCAGAATGTGCTGAAAGAGACTGGAGGATTCTATCTCGAACGTTTCTATCAATGTGGCTGCTCACCACAGGACAGGACACTGGTATTTTGCAGTGCTCTGAGTGTAAAACAGCCTGTGGAGCTGTGCAGGAGGATGTAAAAATGGAGACTTCCACACCTTCTGGAAGAATCTGAAAGCCTTTCCCACATTACTATTCAGGAAAAATGCTATGTTTTGCTCCTGCCTGGGTGGGATCTCAATCCAGCTCCCACAGACCCAAGTCTTAAGAATGCAAATGGCAATATTTAATTATATCAATTTTTTCCTTCAGCTACCTGAATTATTCTTTCCACCTGACCCCTGATTTGTCTCTGCTGAATGGTGTAGTTTCCACTCTCTGTATAATTAAAAACGAACAAAATTAAAAACTTAGAGTTTCCTCTGTGGCAAATGAGACATTTAATTTGCTTTATTTACCTTCATTCTGTCTGCTCAATCCAGCCCCAGTTTATGTGTTTTCTGTTTCTACAGCAAACCATCTTCTGATATAGTACATATATGGATATGGATATATCTGATCTGATATATTTACATATATTCTGTATGGTATATAGAATTTGTGGCTTGCTTCAAATTTTTGCAGATTTCATAAAAAGCCTGAATACAGACTACTTGAATAATCTGAAATATTCCCAAGAAATATGGGTATAAGCAGATAGGGACATTTTCAATTTGAGCATTTTTAAAATGAAGAAAAACCGTTCAATAAACTTTCACAAATGTGCAGTCACTTTTCCAAGAAGTGCTGTTGCAGAAACTATATTAACTGTAATTCAGGGTTGTTTATGCTATAAATGTGGTCATTTGGCTCTTTTTAGCACGTGGTGACAGCTTAGAATTATCCAAATGAACTGTATCGTAGCATTTTTCAAGGTAATTGTTGAACTAATTTTTTTTATTTGCCAGAAAGTACTCAATGTCCAATAAAGCACAACTTTAAGGAATTAATGAATTGATGAGTACTGTAAATGCATAAAAGCTTCTCTTTAACTTCATCAGAGGTGCATTCTCACCTGGAAGGCAAAGAGATACCGAGTTGAACCACTGTCATTTATTCGACTTGAAAACTGATTTTAGGGGGCATTTGAGGTGTTAATAATCCAATAAAGGGCAACCAATTCCTTGTGTTACACTCCCTAGCAGAAACCTTCAGATGCTTTTTAAGCTAAATATGCAAATAATCTAGGACGTTCCCCTGGAGCATCTGCAGGGTGATGGGGCTGCTCCCTCCTCTCTGCAAGGGGAAGAACATTTCAGGTGACCCCTTCCTGGAAGCAGAAGGAGGATGGGTTATTTTAATTAAGAACTGGGATGTGTGCCAAAAGGGTGAGGACCCTGCTTTTGGCTTTTCACGGCTGTATGAGAGTGGAGGAGACTGAAACACAGCCCAGGGGCCCTTGGGAAAGGGCAGGTCTGTGGGTGCTCGTGGAGATGTGCCACTGGCTCCCAGTCCATCCTGTGGGCCAGCTTTCAGCACGAGGAGAAGACACCTGACCCTGGAGAGGGCACAGGGACTGGTGGCCGTTGCAGCCTCTCAGTAGGGTCTCGCCAGCCCAGAGCACCTCTGTGGGACTTGGAGGAGTAACCTTGAATTGGCAGAAGATGGATGTCTGCTGAGGAGGCCAACACCAAGTCATGGCTTTGCTAGAACATCTGCTATGGCTATTGCTTCGTGGTGAGTGACATTGCTCCCCTACACCCCAGTTTGCAAAACGTTGTGGATAAGCTCATTGCCACGTGAAATCTTGTGGTGTTCCCCCACTTTGAGCCACTCGCAAAGGACAGGCTTTAGGATGGTTGGAACTCAAAGATCTTTAAGGCCCCTTCTAACCCAAACCATTCTATGATTCTGGGGTGGACTGAAAGCCACCTGAGCCCATCAAGTGACAGGGCAAGCCCCCATTTTGCTAGGGAACATGTCCTCGTGCCTTAGCCCCACAGTGTTTATTATTATTATTATTATTATTATTATTATTATTATTATTATTATTATTATTATACTTGCATTGAACTGGGAGTCTGGTTTTACATCTTAGCAGAAGTGTGGCCCTTTGCCAAAGACCTTTCAGAAAGCAGTCTGATCCACCAAAGAAAGATAGATACTTCTTCCTGAGACTTCAGTAAGGTGAAGTCTTGGTCTAAGGGTGTAATCCTGCACCCAGTGGAGCCAGGGACAAAAGTCCCATTCACTCCAATGGGACTGGGTTAAGCTCATCAAGTGAAGGTTTGGAGATTGGTCTCCCAGGAACTAAGCAACCACCATGACCTGTGACTGCTGAGACAACAGCCCTGGCAGTGGTGGGAAGGGTCACGCTTCTGACTGAGCAGCATCAGGGAGTTTTTCTCCAAAAGACACGTATTTTGCTTTGATTGCCTTAGCTTTAAAAGCATTTCCTCATGTATTTGGGGGCTCTTGTTTAAAAAAAAATGATAGAAAAGGAGAAAAAATGAGACAATGAAAAATTACCTCTAATAGACAAATTGAAATTTTTAACCCGTAGGAAAGTATTTATAGTTTCCAGATGAAAAGTAACCTGTTGGATGTTGGGTTTTTTTAGTGATGCTTTATTTGCTTTCCAGGTTTTTAAATTGATAATAATGATGATAGTCTTGATAATCTTATCTGAAAAAGATGACTCCTACAGAGATTTTCAGGACTCAGGTGGTTGCTAATGAGCTGTTCCTGTCTTTGCTAGGGATGAGTCCCATAGCTTTGTTCTCATCCGCCTGGTACCTCAAACTTTTCCATGGCTTTCTGTTATTCACCAGTGTGAGAGGCGAGGCAGATATTTTGCAGTTCTCAGTGTTTATTCATAAATATCTGTGAGGCTGGCCCCTGCCTTTCACCTGCAGAACCCAAAAATGTTTTCTGGAGTCCAAACCGTAGCTTATCATAGATATTAATAAATAGAAGTCTCTGTAATTTTGGGGTGTGGGGGGAGAGAAACAGTGAAAACACCAGAGAAGGGAGGTTAAAAGCTCTGGAGAGAACCCTTTTTGTTAGTGCTGTGAACATGAACACTACAGGAACTTGCTGAACTTATTATTTTATGTATCTTCCCGTAAAGCCTTGGCAGTGGAACCCGGCAGAGACCAGCAGCCAAAGCAATTGATGTCAGTCTGGTCTTTTGGGCAGACTGGGCAAAGGCAGCAGTCTGGGAGAGCACCCTTGGGAAGTGGTTTTAATTGGGCTGTAACTGCAGAAAGAAGAAGGACGTTCCCAACAGTGCCAATGAATTCTAGCACCACTAACCAGTGGCAAAACTGACTTCAGCAGTTCTGCTGCTGAATGGCACCGAAGGCACGTAAAGACAGTTTTCAATGTCTCATCCTTCCCTACTCATCTGAAAAGGTGGGAGAAAGAGAAGAGGGGAACATCAGGATGGCCATTTATCCTGCAGGGAATGGAAAAACTTCCCTGTAAAAAGCCCTAGAAAGCTTGGTTTTGTTTTGTTTTGTTTTGTTTTTTTCTTGATGCATATATTTTTGCTGCAGGGATGGCTGAGCACTACTCCCCTTTCACTGCCTGGGCCAGGAGCTGTTAGGTATCGTGTCCCACACGGCTGTGCACTGGACATGTCCTGGGAGCAGATCCCATGGCCGGGGTGGGGGTGACATCTCCAGGGGCTGGGAGAAAGCGGGGACAGACCGAGTCATTCCCTCCCTCCTCATCCTCCCCGGCCGTGTCTCCCGCTTGGGCTTATTCATGAGCAGATCACTGAGGGAAAGGGAGAGGGAAAGTTATTAGCATTCCAACATTACATTTAAAAGCTATAAATTACCAGCAACTATAAACAATCTCCCCGCTGACAGCACTGCTCATAAAAATCTGGGTTTGTGTATGTGTTGCATTCGTGTGTGCGTGCGCATATTCAGCCTCCTGGGATTTTGGTGTGTTTTTTTTTCTCCTGGTTATGACAACAGTATTAATTCTTCTGGGCTCTGGACGCCGTGCCCGACGCCACCAAGATTTTTGCTGCTTTTTTTTTCTTCTTCTGCCTTGACGTAGGTCCAGCTGAGAAGCTTGGAGTTAAGTTGTGGCTTTAAACTGGGAGGGAATGTTGGCTAAAAGCTGGAAAAATGGCAAAAATGCTTTTGAAGCGGTGATATTTACTGTAGGCAGAAGGTTGCATGCTCCAAGGTCACTGCTGGAGACGTGTTAGGCAGAGGGAACGAGGAGGAGGAGGAGGGAAAAAGCCTCACGTTTGCCCTGTGTCCACAGTCTGGTAACTGAGCGCTGGGGAGTGGGGTTTGAAAATGGGGAGAAAAGGGCTGTTATTTCTCTCTGGGCTCTGCCCCAGCCTAAAGATCTGAGTAAAGTGAGGGTGGTGATGGCGAGAGGTCTGTGAAAGTCTGTCGGGTACGCAGGAGGG
>JAHREE010000490.1:2548832-2560179 GCA_033628505.1 Tringa tobata
ACACCTCCCACCAGACCAGGTTGCTCCAAGCCCCATCCAGCCTGGCCTTGAACCCCTCCAGGGATGGGGCAGCCACAACTTCTCTGGGCAACCCTTTCCAGTGCCTCACCACCCTCACAGCAAAGAATTTCTTCCTGAGATCTAATTTAAATCTTCTCTCTTTCAGTTTAAAACCATTAGCCCTTGTCCTATCCCATGGCATGGGATGCAGGTGCAAGACAGCCCCACGCCTACAGAGATGCCCTCCATGACTGTGTGGGGAGCCCCAGGACAACCTTGGCCTGACTCCCCCAGTGCAGGAAGGAGCACTGCTCTTCTCACTTCATGGTGGGACACTGGATCCCCCTGATCCTGCAGGAAACCACCTTCAGGCTCTCCACGCAGCAGCAAGGGGGACGTGCAGGAGGACAAGGGCACAGGGTACACCCAGGAGGGCTGGCTGGGTAGATTCTTGAGGAGCAGAAATGGACATGTCGGGATCGTTCACCACGTGTCGCGACAGGATCCTGCACCACCTCCGTTTTGCCGGGGTGCTCTGAGCACGCAGGGAGGACAATCCCACCACGTCTGGTGTCTTCGTGGAAAGCGGGGCCCAATGCTGTGAACCTCGGCTTCCTGGGGGGCGCTGAAAACAGCTGGATGGAGCATCTCCCCAGTGGCACGGGGGACTTTCTCTAGCTGCTGTGGCTGCCTTTAGCGTGGCTTTGCACGGGGCCGTGGCAGGGGCTCCCCCCTTTGCAGGTTTCCCAAGGTCTCTTTGTGTGTCGGCCGCCCCACTGAGTGCCCTCCCTGACGTCCTCGGAAAGAAAACAGCGAGGAACCCGTTTTTGCCAGCGCCTCTGGTTATTAACAGAATGTTTCAGATTTGTCTATTCTTTGCACATGGGAAACTGTATGGTCGTTTGGCAGATGTTGAAACTCACCGGTTTTACATCCAGCAGCTTGGGAAAACAATGGATGTCGTACCCTGCCTAGCAAAATAGATGCTAGGCAGAGTCCATCTTCTGTGCGAGCAAAGTGAATCTTGCTCCCACCCATCACTCACTGTCACCAGGCTGAAGGCACCACCCTAGTGCCAGGGGGTGGTTCGTTTGCGGTTCCAGCTTTCACCTTAATTGCTGCTGGCTCTTCCCTACAGCAAGATGCAGTTGTCGCCGGTGCTGCCGTACGTCCTGCCTTCTCTTTTTATTTGGCCAGTAGAGCAATATGCTAATGACAGGAAGAAAACATACATATAAAATATTGTAAGCATCAAGGCTTGGAAGGAGAAGGTAAATTTGGCTCCCAACCATGAAATCTTATTCTGCAGTTGCCTTCTTAATGGCATCCCTTGAGGTCAGTGGCTTTGAATTCTCCCAATTGTATAGGGTCACTCCGGCAGCATTGACCAAGTAGAAAAGATTCAGCCAGGGGAAACAATGGCAGAAGTCACCCTTTAAATGTCCTGCCTTCTATATCATGCAATTGATTCCAAGGCTCCCCACCACGATGTCACTGTTTGACCAGTTTGCTTTAAAACAGCTTAATTAGCTGAAAGGAAAGCTATGTCTGAGCATGTTTGTGAGAAAAAAACAAAAAGCTCTCGCCTTTCAGAAAGCTCATGCTCTGTCTTGTCGGAAATCTCTGGTTCTGAAATGAAACAACATTCCTTTCATACAGAGTTAAGTCCCTGACAACAAATTTTCCCGGATTGGGGAAAGAAGCGGTTGCGCGGCGGGCTGATGTCGGCGGGGCTGGTTGGGTTTGGTTTGGGGGCCTGAGGGCTCTGCACCTCCGTTAACTGTGGGGACACAGTGGGAAGAGATCGTGGGAGCCATAAACAGCCCCTTTGCCCTGGCTCTGAGAAGCAGTTGAGACCAACCGCTTCAGTACTTTGGTGCCACTCGTCTATTGACATCCAGACCATCAGCTGGAGAGGGTTTGAATATGCAGGAAGGAGAAATAGAGGCCTTCATGTGCCTAAGCCCAACTTTTCTTAAAGAATTCTTCATTTTCCCAAACTCCAGGTGCAAGGTGGGAAGAGAACTGATGGGAGCTCGAGGCAAGGCACTGTCTGATGGGAAGAAACCCAAACTGGAGATGCCCACCTCAGCCAAACCCACAGAAACAAGTGCCACCTCCAGGCCTGGAGACAGTAAAATACTCAAAGCATGGAGTGATGTGGCTGCTAAAGTCAAGCACGCAGAGGAACGTCCTGCACTGCCTTTGTTCTCCTCCTTAGCTCTCTGAGCTGCAGTGTTTGCCATGAGAAGGTCAAAATACAGCTTTGGGCCCACCTCATATTCTCTCCAGCAACCAGATCTCTCCTGAAGGAAAGACCACGAGCACTGAGGGGCTTTGTTCTGTGACGCTCGTGGCAGCTTGTCGGTGTCACCAGGCTGTAAGAACTGACGCCCTTCCTGAGGAGTAAGAGAGAAGTCTGAGTAACACAGAATCATAGAATTGTCTGGGTTGGAAGGAACCTTAAAGATCATCGAGTCTAACCATCAACCCAACACTGACCAAGTCACCACTAAACCATGTCCCTCAGCACCACGCCTGCCCATCTTTTAAGTACCTCCAGGGATGGTGACTCTACCACTTCCCTGGGCAGCCCATTCCAAGGCTTAATAACCCTTTCAGTGAAGAAATTTTTCCTGATATCCAATCTGAACTTCCCCTGGTGCAGCTTGAGGCCATTTCCTCTTGTCCTGTCCGTTTGAAAGCCAGATCTGCTACGTAAAAAAAATAAAGGCAGTTTTTCTGTTCAGTCTATTCACCCACAGTACCTTGTCAGGCCTTTTTGCTTGTGTATTTTCACGGTGTGCCCAGCGCCAGTACCGATGGAAAATATGGAAACCCAGTATCCGAGGTGCATGGGGGAGTGAAGCACATAAACTCGGAGAAAATCGCAAAAAGAATCATTTAGACAGAAAAAAGGATTAGGCTAACACACTCCCTGAGGCTGCCTACACATGGTGGTTTTATGCATGTACGGAGCCATACCAGGATCAGTGAAAATATGCTCTAAATGTATTTATGAAGGGGAGTAAAACTTTGCAGAATCAAGGTTTTAGTGTGTTTCATAACATTTCTACAGCGTCTCATCCCCGTCGTTCCTTTTCCTGGGTATTTATGAGAAATTTCAATATATTGCAGCTCATTTGTTCATGTCCAGAACAGAAAAAGTATTTTAAAATCATTTTGCTTTCACTGCATGAGGGTTGCTGGCTGGGAAACAAAATAAAGATATGCCTCACCACTGAATTAAAAGCTCTAGCTAAAATATTTTCTTTGTAGATTTTTTTTTCTGAAAAAACTAAACATATTTTAATTCATGTGCTTATATTTGAAACAATATCCTGCTTAAAATGAGATGTTTATGAGCTTTTTTTTTTTTTTTTTTCCCGGCTTTACAGAAAGGTGAAGGAAAGGATGATTAAACCAGAAACAAAGTCAGTAATTAGCAGCATAAATCTCTCAGTGATTTCAGTAGGTCACGAAATTAACTGGTACAGGCTTCGGACACATCTGCTCTTTTGGCAAGTGGTGGCCTCCGTGAGCCTGCTCATTGGCTCGCGCTAACGGCACGATGGGTCTCGGGGAACTTATTTGCTCTCCCTGAGCTAAACACAGCGCAGCGATGAAACCCTTCGCTTTCTAAAATGCTGAGGCACGTACGAGGGCTGAGCTTTCCCGGTAACCGAGGGGCAGCCATCGCCCTGGGACCCCCTGGGGGGAAGGCTGGAGGAAGGGGGGACGCCGGAGTTTATCGCCGATGGTCGGACGGTGCTTTGCAAGACATGGATTGGGGGAAATTATTTGGAGGTTTAGGGAAGAGGGAGATGGTTGCTGGGCGGCAGGATGCTGTTGGAAAGGGGGCTCTGCCCACAAGGAGAGCCCCAGCCCCAGAGTCACTGCTTGATTTTCATCAAGAGCAGCAAAGATGCAAGAGGCTTAAAGAGCCAGAAATAGGGAAATTTTTTTTGGGGGGTGGGGTGGGGGGTGGTGGCATGAGGAAGGGAGGAAACCAACAGTTCTGCCTCCTTTCAGCCTCAAAATGCAAGGAGTACTGTGTCCAGCTCTGGTGTCCTCAACATAGAAAGGACATGGACCTGTTGGAATGAGTCCAGCAGAGGGCCATGAAGATGATCAGAAGGACTGGAGCACCTCTCCTACGAAGACAGGCTGAGAGAACTGGGATTGTTCAGCCTGGAGAAGAGAAGGCTCTGGGGACACCTTATACCAGCCTTCCAAAATCTGAAGGGAGCTGAGGGACTCCTGATCAGGAAGAGCAGTGACAGGACAAGGGGTAGCAGTTTTAAATTGGAAGACGGGAGATTTAGATTAGATACCAGAAAGAAATTATTTCCTGTGAGGGTGGTGAGACACTGGAAGAGGTTGCCCAGAGAAGCTGTGGCTGCCCCATCCCTGGAGGGGTTCAAGGCCAGGCTGGATGGGGCTTGGAGCAACCTGGTCTGGTGGGAGGTGTCCCTGCCCGTGGCAGGGGGTTGGATCTGGATGATCTTTAAGGCCCCTTCCAACTCTAACTATTCTATTCTATTCTATTCTATTCTATTCTATTCTATTCTATTCTATTCTATTCCATCAAGTCTTGTTGGCTGTCACCTCAAGCCGGAGGGTCAAGTGCCTGCTGCAAACCCATCTCCAGGCTCCTTGTCTCAAGTAAAGCCATTGACCCCTCTGTCTGTTGGCAGGCAGGTAAAAATAGCAATAAAAGTTGTCCATCTGGCATGTGCTTGCCTTTCTGTAGCCATCGATACAGCTGTAACCTGTAGGTCCTGAATTGAAACTTAGAATCACGACCAGGCTGTGTGGCAGCACCCAGAAGCAGCAGTGCCAACCGAAGCCATCAGAGCAAGGCTGGCTGGCTCTGACTGGGCTGGCTTCTGATTCACAAAGAAATTCAGCTGGAAACTTTGGCAGTCTCACTTTTGTGTTGGTGAATCCCAGAGACCCATCAAGTTATGAAATCCGTGGCTCTTATTTCCAAATACATGCACTTTATATGCAGAAACCCTAGACCCAGGTTGGGCTCCTGTACCTTTGGGAGACTTCTAGGCAACACAGTGTAGCAGTAAGTGGGCACATGGGACTCTTTGAAACCCAATAATATTTGACCCCCTTTCTAGTTTCATTGCAAACCCCTGACCACGATGGCCCTAAGGCCATCAGTGGCAAGGTTTTCTGTGGGACCAGAGGGGGACTAACAGAATTCCCCCAAAGCAAGGCAAGTCCCTTGGGGGGAAGGCAAGTGGTTGTTCTTTGGGTGTTTGCACCAAGGGGAACGTGGAGCACTTCCCTAAAAGCAGGGCCAGTCACTTGATGTGCTCTGCAGAAGGAAACCTGCAGAGCCATGGTGACACCAACCCTGTTCTGTTCAAGAAGGAGAAAAAAAAAAAAGTAATTGAGTCAAAAATATCTGCTCTTTCTGAAAGCTCTCCTCACATTTTACCATTTCATTTGAGCCTTCTCCTTTCCCTTCTTTCTACGGTTATTTCTTTCTCCACACATAAACCAATATATGGGAGAATAGCAGAGTTGGAATGGTACTGTGTCTTCTGGAGTCTGTGATAGAGTCTTGGCCATAAAAGCTGTCAGTTAGGGCATCTCATGCAAGTTTAGTTTATCTGCACTTCAGTACGTCTGTGTTATGGGAGGAACATTTGTTGTTGGGCTTTTATTTGAGAAGAGTTAGACTTTATGTGGATTTAAAACATGTATTTTGACACTGTTCTTAAATCTTTTTGCATTCAAGATGTAGCCTCCTGGTACGAGGACTCACCTATGTATTATAGTCAAAGATGGGGAAATTATTATCCCGAGCCAAATATACCCCTCTATAACAGACAAACTGGGCTTCCAAATCTGCTTTGTGGATTTTCACATGTAAATATCTCCTGCTGCTCAGATTGCTCTTTGAACGGTATCAATACAAAGTAGTTTGTGACAGCCTTTCGATTCCTGGTTTGCCTTTTACTCCACAGTCTCACATCAACTTCACCGGGCTGAGACACTGGATGCTGTACCATACTCTGTGAGGAGACTACAGTGTGACCAGATGGTCACCAGGCTCCTCGTTTCTGTAATAGTCCTGGTTATTACTGCACCAGTGGAAGGTAGTTGGCTGATGTGGGTGAAGTTTATTGAATTGCAGCTTCCCAGGGCACAGGGCAGAGCCAACCCACAGTGAACTGGGAGGATGAGCAAGCTGGAGCAAGAGCAGAACTTTCATCAGTGCTGTGTTGAGGAGGCACAAATGCAATATCTTGGCTTGAAGCGCACTGGGATGCTCAGACATGTTTGAGGGTTGTGTTATACCATACAGCATCACTGCCTTCAACTCTCCCACGCTCTCAGCAGTAGCCTGCTAGCTGGAAAATCATCCAGTTCCCTTTTATGGCCCTGTGATATTTTTAAAGCTCTTCCAAGGGCCTTAAAAGAGTAAGAAAGTCCCAGGAAATCTTGTTTTGCTGACAAGCTATGCTGCTGTATTCTTTTGGTCCTGCCAGCAAGTCTCAAAAATCACTTGATGGCTAAAGAGACACAACAAAGACCATTGAAAGTGGGTTAGAGAACTCCGTGATGAAGTGCATTTGGGTTCTTTTTCTGTCTTGGAGCTCTGGGAAATGAGATATGGTTTAGTGATGGTTTTTTGTCAGGGTGATGGTTGGAGTAGATGGTCTTAAAGGTCCCTTCCAACCTCACCAATTCTATGATTTTATGATTCTGTGATCTAAATGGAGCTGTTGCACCCAAGCACAGTGTCTGTTTCCCAGGGCCAGTAGGTGCTTTAGAGGTTTCATCACTGGGGTTTAACCACCTGCAGAAGTGCAGAGACGGCTGGGCTCGGGGGGCAGAGCCCGGAAGGCTGAGAGCTGCCTGTGGATCCCTGCTCACCGTGGCTCAGTTGCTCCTCACGCTGAGTCTGGGTCCCCAGCCAGCCTCTGAAAGGACACAGCTTGAGAGAGAAAGGTTTTAAACTCCGTCACCTCGCTGGTTTGCACCCTCTGATTCCATCCTGGCGGGGATGGAAAACCAGCAGCCAGCTCGGAAGATTTGTGTCCCCACGGAGGGGTGAGGTTGCCCCCCTTCTCCCTCGGCTCACGAGACCTGGCCGTGAGGACGGGGACCGCCCCGAGGCGCCCCGAGCCCTTCAAAGGGAGGCGGATGGCAGGGGAGCCGACTTTCTTTCTCTTGCACCGCAGCCATTGTGCGGGTGTCAAAGGAGCATCCCTCTCATCTCCCAGATTGATGGCATCGTCTAGGACTTCCAGCCTAGACAAGATAAACTAAAGGCTTCTGCAGACAGGTATGTAACTGTGGAGACAGCAGCGCTGCAGAAGAGGCCTCCGCTCAGGGGAATGTTGGTCCCACAGTCGACTCTCTGGCATAGCGGTCACCTTTGACATGACTTGCTGAATAGGAGTTTGTTTTCTAATTTCCATGGTTCAGCCGTAGGCCACGCAAAGTAAATACAAGTAAACGGGCAACAGTGGGTTCAAAGGAACATAAGACAAGTGTTTGCCCCCTTGGAAGACAGTTTGGGTAGTGTTCACATGTGAATCAATCTGGTTTGGGTCTTTGAAGTGATTTTGATTAAGAAGAGCGGGGCAGAGGACTGAAAATTGACGGGGTCAACAAAAGACTGCCCATCTTTTGGGGTATTCTCCAGAGGTGAACTGCTGGCACGGCAGTGGTACCATCAGCACTGATGGGAACTCCTGAATTGTTTTATAAGAGAGGCAAGAGGCCTTCCCTGGCACCAGCACCGAGCCCGGGCAGCCCAGGAGAGGGATGCTGCCACTTCAGTGCTTGCTGTCGTGTCCTTTTCAGGGCTCTTCCCTGACCCTGACTGGCCTTGTGGCCACATCTCTGACCGTGACAGTGCCATGTCCTCAGGCACAGATTTGATCTGTGGGTTTAAGTGACCCCAAGCTGTACTTAATACAATTAAGAGCTTCGCTCCCTGCTTGGATGCACCGCTACGAGTTGTCAATCTCTTCTGCACAATCCAGGAAACAAACTTAATGGGGCAGAAACTGAGACCTGTGGTTTTGGAAGATGTCCTTTTGCAGGTTGCTTGAGATGCAAAGGGAAGCTTTTGCCAGGGCCTTTAGGCTGTTTCTAGCTCCACACAGCCCCCAGGCTGACTGTCCTGTGAAGGGCTGCATTTCTTTGTTTGGCTGTTGTTATTTTGATTTTAAATAAGTGCCTTATCTTCCTGCCGTTAGCTTTGAATGAAAAAGATATCGAGTACCATAATTAACGGAAGGGTTATTAAGCCTTGGAATGGGCTGCCCAGGAAAGTGTTTGAGGCACCATCCCTGGAGGTATTTAAAAGATGGGTTGACATAGTGCTTAGAGACATGGTTTAGTAACGTGGGCATGTTTTGGGGGGGTTTTGGGGTGGGTTTTTCTTTTTTTTCCCCAGAGTTAGGTGGATGGTTGGACTAGATGATCTTAAAAGTCCCTTGTGGAGGCTCTACCTCCCTGACACCTTAATGTTTTTACCACTATACACAACTTTCTTTCTGCTAATGCACAGCATATCCACTTCAGGGAGACAATCTGGTATTTTAAGCTGCTTGTGATCTGATTGCTTTGGTCACTGTCACTCTTCTGAAATCAAGCGTGCTAATTCTATATGTTGGTAAAGACTTTTGGTCAACATGAGTGACACATTTGGGATGAAACAAAAATGTGGCAGGTCAGTGATCATTCCACAACAGATTTCACCATGTAACATGTAAAGTGACTTGAGCAAATAGACTAATTTCTAACTTGTTTGCCTATAATAATTATTTCTTTCCTGTGTTCGTTAGCAGTAATAGCTATGTAGAGACTATGCATATCGTTACAGATTTTAAAAGGATTTTCCTATCTTTTAAGATAACAGCAATCACCTGAACAATATAAATCCTTCTGAAAAGTTGCCAGTGAGAGAAGTTTCCACAGCTGTACAGACTCATGAGGAAAAGTAGAGGCTAGTGAAGGAGAGGGCGCCCTGGTTTTGCAATGCAAGGGAACTAAATGCACAAATCAAGCTGTCACGAAGCAGGTGCAGGAAATTTCATAGTAGATCTCCTGAAATCCTGCTGAAAAACGCCTGATGTAGCCATTTGCTTATACACAGTTAGCCCTGCTCCCCTCCAGTAGATCTGCAAACACGGCACGACTGAAAAGCCAACTTCTGAGATGAGGGAAAGGCATCCCTCATCCCTCAAGGTTGATGTCTTGCCCAATTTAAAGATTAACGTAAAATTAGTGATGCCAGTCCTGAAACCCTGTTGCCATCTCAAAAGCTGGAAGCGCCTGACTGAGCCTGGAGAGATGGGGCAGGAGCTGGCACAGGCACGTCATAGAACCGTGGAATTGCCCAGGTTGGAAGGAACCTTTCAGATCATCTAGTCCAACCACCCACCCAACAATGACAAAACCATCAGTAAACCATGTCCCTCAGCACCACGACTACCCATCTCTTACATACCTCCAGGGATGGTGACTCTACCACTTCCCTGCGCAGCCTGTTCCAATGTTTCATAACCCTTTCAGTGTAAAAATTTTTCCTAATATCCAATTTAAACCTCGCCTGGCACATCCTCATAGGTGCCACGGCTGGAGCCCTGATCTCCTCATGTATGAGCCTGGCCTTCAATGTATGAGAGGAAAACCAGGTGGGGATAACAAGGGGAGAGGGGAGCTTCTGTTTGGCTTATTCTGGTGAAAATACAGAGCTTTCTCCAAGAGTGTTGCACCCTCCAAACCTCCTGGGAAGGCCGTCTCTTAAGTTTGAGCTTATTGAAAGCGTGCACACACACCTGTATTCACACACACGCTGCTCCCCAAGGCTCCTCCTGCTGCACCAGTAAGCGGGGGCGTGGGACAACGTATGGAAAAAAGCAGCAGCAACCAGAAGAAAAAGACAAGGAGGATCAAACCACGTTTCCTTGCACTGCCTTCTCAGGGGCCAGGGCACAGATGTGCTCCATCTGCTGTCTCGTCCTTTGTTAACTCCATCTCCCACCCCTTGGAACCTCATTAACTGGTTACGGAAAAGAGGGCACTGGTCATTACCCCAAGTGATAATCCAATTACTTGGGATAATAAAGTGCCCGAGTCTTTGTACAACAGGGTTCAGAGCAACCCTGGTTGGTTGGAAAAGGAGTGGGGAAAAAAAAAATAAAAAATCACAAAAACACGCCCAAAACTTTTTCCTTCCCCTGATCCGTGACACCAGGAAGGGCCCAGGGAAGGAAAACGATGGCGAGGGGTACATCACTGAGACCTGGGGGAGAGGGCAGCAGAAGTGGTGATTGCCCAGGTGAGCTTCTTGCCACGTGCTCACTCCTTTGGTGTTTTGCCCCCAGAGACTGCAGACCCCCTCGAGGTGCCTGGCGCTGATATTACCGGGTGCAGAATTTAAATGCCATAAATGTAATTTCTTGCCCGATGTCTACAGAAGTAATTTTAATTCCAAATGGTGAGGGAACTTCTCACATGGCTAATATGGCCAGGCTTTGAAGGTTCCCCCTGGGAAAAGCCTTGCCTCTTTGGGTAAAAACAAGCAGTGATGCGCTGCTAAATAAGGCTCCATTTCAGCTGCTGGTGTTCTGGCACCAAACCAGAACATCAAACTGGTTTCTGTTCTACAGCCACAATTATTTCCCGTGTCTCTGGAAAGGAAGTCATATGAGGATGAGAAAAAAAAAAAAAAAGCAAGGCAAAGCTGATGTATCCATTCCAAACATTGCTGTGGTGCAGCAGTGCCAAAAAAAAAGTCAATAGGAAGTCCCGGGGCTTTCCCAGGTGAAGAAATCCAGTTCCTAAGAAAGATGAGCGGTGCCTGTTTATTTCGCTTTTTGCTTTTCCCTGGAAATTGCCAGGAGGGGGTGAGATTTTGGTGGAAGCTTGGGGTTGCAGGAGTAATGGGAGGGCACAAAGGGTTCATTGTTGGGCCAGCAATCTGTCACGGGGAGGGCTGTCACGGGAGTCGCCGAGGGGCCGGCAACGAAACGCCGCCGCCACGTCCGTGGTGGCAGAAGGAGACTGACTTTACCCCACCTCGGGGTGCCCAGCTCTGCCCCCCGTGAGGGACCACCCCCCCCAAGCAGCGGTGGGGCGGGCTGACCCACCACCCCAAATCCCTGGGCGAGGTAGAGCGGCAGGCAGGGCGAGGGGGCTGAGATTTATAACTCCACTGTATTTCTCTCCCTTTTTGAAAATTAAACGGCACGTTAGAGAAAATAAAGGAGGGCTGACGGGAGGGGGTGAGCCCGTGCACAGCCCCCACAGCACGGGGGGGATGGTTTAAGTACAGCGGTTGAGTTATTGCGGTGGAGGGAGA
>JAHREE010000490.1:2589806-2608643 GCA_033628505.1 Tringa tobata
CAGAGAATTGCGGCATTTTCACCAGTGGTCTGCCTGCTGCTTTTTTGCTCTTCCCTGGCAGCTTCCCTTCCAGGCTGAGTGGTTAAAACAGGTTCATCTGCTGTACTTCTGCCAAGGCTTCTTGGTGGCTTGTTGCAGAGGAGTGACGTGATTCTGAGGTGCCAGCGTCTCATTTCTGACAGCTATCATACTACATTTTTGTAACAGGATTCTTTTTTGTCTTTTTCTTTCTTTTTTTCTTCTTTTCTTTTTTTTTCTTCTTTTCTTTTT
This sequence comes from Tringa tobata, assembly GCA_033628505.1. NCBI lineage: Eukaryota > Metazoa > Chordata > Aves > Charadriiformes > Scolopacidae > Tringa > Tringa tobata. Next base: position 2,590,077 of record JAHREE010000490.1, read on the forward strand.
TTTTCTTTTTTTTTCCTTCATTTTTCTTTTTTTTTTTTAAGAAAACAAACCCCTAATCTGAAAAGGAAATTCATACATACAGTTTTGGTCTTTGCGTGAGAGGGAAGTTTCTGAGTTGTAGCTACATAGTTTTAGGATTTTCAGTTCTTGGCTCTCAGGCCTGTCCTATTCCCACACTGCTTGTTTACCTTCTGTCTCTCTCTCTCCTTCATCCTCCTCATTTTTTCTAATAGATGTGCTGATGTGAAGAGGAAAAAAAAAACCCACAACAAAACCAAACAGAAGCGAAGATGGGAAAGAAAGAGGTGGGGAGAAAAATAAAGCCAAGATTTTGAAACGCAATCTTTGCTCTATCTATTTAGGAAGTTGAAATCTCCTGACCTCCAGAAACCCAACCACCTCTTCCATTAGGGAAGGAGGTGGCTCAAGGAGCTTGTGCATGACAAGGGAGACTCGTCGCCACCTTCCACCTCCTCAGGGATGGAGCACCTATTTGTGCGTTATCCCAGGGGTGGCAATCACAGCTCTGCTCTCACTTCTACCTTCCTAGAGCTACTTCTCCACTTTCACTGTACGAATAAACAGAGAGGGGGGAATTAGACCGCGATCACTCTTTGCTTTCGGAGGCTTTCCGCCCTCTGCTTGCCTGGAAACACGGATTCCAGAAATGATGCTCACAAGCTTGGGGAAAAAAAAAAAAAAAAAAAATGGGGAGGTGGGGGGTGTCGTTTTGATTTGCCCGCTGCTTCCGTGGGGCAGGAGACAACAAAACAACTCCGGGTTTCCCGGAGGCTGGCTGTCCCCAGGGTGCAGTAGGTGTATAAAATGCCATTCAAGCGATTCAGGCCGAGAGAGAGGGTGCGGCGGACGGGCAAGGCTGCTCCCTTTGAAGATGCTTCTGTTGGGGCTGGAAATACAGGAGAAAAGCACAGCTTCTTTCAGCTGTCCCCTTTTGTGTGCTTTCCCATACGAAACTATGTCGCCACCGCTGCTCTGCACTTTGTTATTATGACAGGAAAAAATGAATTTCTAATGAGGTATCTGTGCCAGCTGCAAGCACCTTGTGGATCTCCGTGGCCCAGGAGCTTTGTCAGCCGCTCCTCGCTAAATGCGAACCAGCCCGGGGGAGGACGGGACTGTCAAAGCACGGCCCCCGTGAAAAACCCTTTTCTGTACAAATCCAAACAAACGGAAACACCCCAGTTCCCCTAATAAGCTATGCTGTGGCATGTCCTCATTTCACAGTGATCGACTCCGGGGACAGAAAGGGCTCGGGGAGGCTTTGACAATGCGCGAGGAGCTCGGATGTTTTAAAGGCGAGGAATGGTACATTTAAAATTGATTAATACCCTCCGATTCCCAGAAGGCTTTTCATATGCAACACAGGAAAGGTTTTGCTCAGCCCCTAAAATGCAGCTGCATCTCCCAAGGCCCCACGTTAGCTCTCGGGAAAGCCGCAGTAACACAACCTGCTTCGGAAAAGTCATGGGGAGAAGGTACCAGGCCCACCGTCTGCTTCAAGCTGCTTCAAGCCCTTCAGGCTGAGGGAGCTCGGGGTTGTTCCCAAAGAGGATTTCAGCGGCCAGTTGAGAGTCTGAAGTTTTAAAAGTTGTTTGGATGTTAGCACGGGCTTAGCCAAGCAGCACAGAAATGAATTTGCTCCTTCATGGGTTGGCCCACAGAAATGAGAGAGGAAGGAGTTGGTCTCTTCTCCCAAGGAACAGGTGATGGGACAAGAGGAAACGACCTCAAGTTGGACCAGGGGAGGTTCAGATTGGGTATTAGGAAAATTTTTTACACTGAAAGGGTTATTAAGCGTTGGAACATTGAGTCGCCATCCCTGGAGCTCTTTAAAAGATGGGCAGACGTCATGCTTAGTGATATGGATTATTGATGGGTTTTGTCAGTGTTGGGTTGATGGTTGGACTAGATGATCTGAAAGGTCCCTTCCAACCCAGGCAATTCTATGATTCTAAATGGCTCTCCTATCCCTGCTCTTCAGCATACTTTTGCCAGCCCAAGGCCACTGTGATAGGCACTGCCTTCTCCAGTGGGGCTGCAGGCTGAGGGGCTGCTGGGACAGCACTACCCACTGTTTTTTCTGAGGGTCCCACCCATGTCCACTGGTCAGACTCTTTTGGTTGGTGAGGTAGTGAGTAATTCACTCCAGGGAGAGGAAACTGAGGTGTTCTGAGTTAATGAGTTTGAGCCAGGTCTTCTAAAGAAACCTCAGTGTTTCTCTTCTCACAATGAGCTAAAGAAACACAAAAGTGGGTGACAAGACTCTGCTGAAACAATAGCTTTTCTGTCTTTCCCCAGCCAAAGGCACTGTATTTTTTACATGGATTAATCAGCAATAGCCTTGAGCATTTGCACGGTGAGTATCCACACCATACCTGACCTCCAGAGGACTTCTTTGTGCTGAGAAACTAAGCTCAAAGCACAACTTCTCTAAGTCATTGGATGCTCTTCAATATCTCAACTGTCTTAAACAAGCCTTAGGAATCTCACCAGCTTTGATAGTGACTGCTCCTATCCCCTCCTTCTGCTTGTGTTGATGGACAGAAATAGATGATCGAGTGAGTGACTGACTGGGGGTAATGTCTCTGCAGGTGGTGGTGACATTGATGGAGAATGATGGATGAGGGTGACAGGGCTCCACCCCACCCACTTGCCCATGTGCATGACAGAAGGTCCTGCCAGCCAGCCCCCCGCTCTCCGAACAATGCCTCCAAGTAGGTATTTGGAAGTGTAAAAACAATGGGTTCGGCTCCAGCAGTGATTGTGCTACAAGTTTGGGGCCATTTAATGAGTTGCTAATGTGAAAATAATTTTCTTTTCTGACTTCAGAATGGAAGGAGTAAAGACAGATGGCCCCAAATGCAGGGAAATGCAGCCATAGAATTGGTAATGGCCCTGCCAAGGCTTGAAAGGCAGCTCGTCAGGAAAATGGGACATTCCTGTCACTGTCAGGAGTTGACAGAAACCCTCTGACTTTTTCCCTTCCACCTCTCTGTTTGGGAGGTTCCTGCTACGTCCACCAGACTTTGTGGGGCTCGAGATTGCTATGGCAAAGGCTGAGCTGCTGTTTCAAGTTGAAATGTGCCCTTGTAGAGGGGAGGGGAAGACGTTCCTGGCATATGCTGGAGAATAGCAACTGATTGCTAATCCAGATACAGGGGGAAGTATCCGGTGATTGATCGTCTGATCCCAAGTGTCGAAAGAAGAAAACTACAACTCTTGGGGGACCACAGGAATAGCATCAATGACTGCAAGGAATGTCCATGTCTTGCAGAGTTTTTTTGTTTTAGATGCGGATTGAAGTTTAGAAGAGACATTTGGTATTTAAATGGGACCTGTCAGTTCTTTCTCCACAAATTCAGCTTTTCTAAGCTCTCTCACACACAAATATTACTGAAAAAAACATCCCTGAGAAAAATCTCAACTTTTTTATAAATATGAAATATTAATGCAGGGAAGAAGAAAGGGAAGTGAATGTAGTTTAGTATTAAAGGTGATGGTAAAAAGTAAGTGCATTATTCAGGACCAGTCAGCTGGTCCTAATGATTGCGTTAACAAATCTGGTAACATCCCATGTCTATGAGATGCCAGGTGCTCACCAGCTATGGAGGAGTGGAGCCACATGACCAATAATTTCTACTGTCAGTGTCCTGTTCAGGAGAGTAGCTCCTTTTGGACTGCCACTCCCTTTAAACCCAGGGATTTCACAAGTAAGAAATGGTTTCCTGTGCCTGGCATGACCCGGCCTCCTTAGTAAATAAATATGTATTTCTCGTCCTTTTCAAAAAGGAAGTACTCAGTTTTTTTCTGAAAGTCAGGTGCCTTCATGGTGCCTAAAAAGGAGGTGCCCAGAAGAGCTGAAGTTCTGGCAAGCCCTGCTGATGCCAAGGAGTGCTGAATAAGCAAAGAAAGAAGCTCAGAAACCCCACTTCGAAGTCGAAGGAGAGTTAATGGTCACCATTGATAGCCGAATGCTGCTTATAAGCTCCAAGCTTCACCCTCTCACTTCTGCTTACAAAAGCTCCCAGAGAAGAGATGACCGGTCCTTTCTGTAGGGATGGGTCAGTGGCACTTCCATTCTCTCCTGCCACAGACAAGCCCACTCTGGCCCTCAGTCCTACTCACTCTGAGCACACAAACACCGTGATGTCTCTCGAACCACGTAGTATATATTTCTATTAAAAATATCTAAAGTTGGTCCTACAGTTCTGTAATTAATATATAATTTATGAGCATATAAGTTATGATTATAGGTCTTCCTCATCAGAGCACCTTTCTTCTCAGCCAAGGAGGACACAGATAAGCAGACACAGGACTACCTGCGCCTCTGGTTTTGGACAGGGGGGGTCAGGACCTGTAAGATGCTTTGGCTGAAGGTTGTTAAACTGTGGGAAACAGCTTCTGTTATTTGCTCAGTAACCTAAAAAGCCGGGGAAGCCCTGTGCTAGGAGATGGACAGATCACGTAGGAGAGAGAGCTCCCATCTCTCAGCTTGAGACCAATCCATCAGCACTGGCCCACCAGGGGGGAAGGAAAAAACAAGGAAGGGAGAAAGAGTAGAGCCGTTTTGGCAGTGCTGGATGCAGAGGAGGAGATGGAGGAGCTCCTCTCTGTGCCCTGCGATGGGGCTCACGCCGCAGAGGTGGCTCCCTTAGACCACAGAGACTGTGGCTTACAGATATGCTCATCCTTTTTTCAAGTATTTAACTCTGTGGCTGCCTCCTGTGCCCCCTCCGCTCTAGGCAAGCTCCCGGGCTCTCTTTACCCATCCTCCAGGTTGACTACCTTGCCAGGTTTGACATCCTCTAGGCAAACCCAAACCCATGCCTGCATTGTCCCCTCCGAGATGCGGTGTGCCGGAGCCGACAGCGGCGCTGGTGGCAGCCCTCCCAGCAGAGGCTTAGCTGCAAATCTCCCTCTCGTCAAACAAGCTTAGTACAAATAATTAGAGAGGCGTAAACTAATCCTATAAGGCCAGATCGTGGCCAGTCCTGATCCCGGAGCACGGCAGGGAAGAGTGAGAGAGGAGTCTGCTTTGCTCCCCGCCTGGATTTGCAGCTCCTGGGCTCTGGGGAGCATTTTAGGGCTTTCTCTGCAAAGCTCCTGGGGGAAACGCATTCCCACCCCATTCCCTCCTGCCCTCGGTGCCAGTAAAATCTCTGCAGCTGTAGAAGGCTGCGGGGGCATATTCAGCACTCCGCGAAGAAGCATCCCTATTGAAGACCTCTGAGGAGGCAAGCACTAATGATTCCATCTATTGCATGACTAGTCTTCGCTCACTCGCTTGGGAGAATCTCCGTTAACAAAACAAAGTGCCATGAGTCTAAGGCACGCAAGCTATGGAAATGCTCCTCGTGAATGCAAATATTCCTCAAGCTGGGGAAAGGGGCCGTGGCGTTACCAATTAGACACGTGGAATAGGCACTGACCAGCAGCCCCCTGTCCTGTGAACAGATGAGAGAGCCATCCATGCTCCTGCTCCCGGGGAGCTCGCTCGGCGGAGCCGGTCTCCAGAGAGCCAACGTCTACAAAGCGCTAACATCTGGTGCCCATTATTTCACCAGCTCTGTTGTGATTAGTCCATATGATAAGTCTGGCCAATTGCTTCTGGTAAGGGATTGCTCCACTCCCTCCACCAGCCTCCTTGAGCTGTCACTTCTGGTTTGTGGCCCCTGCTAATTTGCCACTGCAATTTCCAATATTTGCTCAAATCCCATAAGGAAATCTCCCTGCCTTTCAGACAGAAGGGTAGCACTGATAATAAAAAGGGAAGGTTTATCAATTAACTCAAACCGCTCTATTGAAGCAGGCTCAAACCCCCTCCTATTTCAATTATGTGAGACTCATGAAATGCTCTGGAAAAACTTTTGCTCAGGCAAGCGTTTCGTGAGGGAGCTGGTGGGATTTACCCAGGCTTTAACAAGTTGGAGAAGAGGTTAAAAAAAGAAATCCTCCTCCTTCCCAAAGGCTTTTTCAGCCACTGTGATAGCTGGATTGTGTCCACCTGACAGAAAGGCTGCTCCTCAGAGGCGTAGAAGAGGGATTTGGGGCCTTCAGACAGAAGCTTCCCCATAATTTTTCTATTCCTTTCTCTTTTGTTCCTTTGCCTGTTCATTCCTTCATTCTCTCGTTCATCCTTTCCTTCTTTCTTTTGTTCTCCAAGTGCACACTCAAACACTTGTATTTCTGTAGGAAATTTCCATTACCCCCATTTCACATGAGTGGAGATAGGCTAAGATCAGCAAGTCACTAGGGACCAGAAGGGGAATTCCTGGTTTACACAGACTCTGTCTGAACATGTGAAACTATTCAATAAAAGAATTGGATGGCTTTACATATTATGAAGGTTCCTTGGGAAGATATGAAAGAAAAAAACCTAGCACAAGTGGGCCAAAATAACCCTCAACTATACAAGGATCAAATCTTAAGTTTGTAAGTGACATGTAATATTGGTTCGATTAAATAATTTCCATTCTTTCCCACCTTTTAATTAGTTTCTCTGTAGTTTCCGTATTAAGGAATTTCCTTGCAGGGACAGAGCTCCACAAGGAGAGCTCCAGAGCGCATTCAGCCAGAGCAGTAACTCCAGGCCGCGCCTCGTCTTTGCAGCTTTATTACACATATAATACACTGAAACGTTCCGTCCAGGGCATGCGTTTACCATCTTTATGTTCCACCATAAACTCACGCCTTTCAACAGTGGATGATGTTTAAGCATAAGTCAGATGTCAAATGTGACAACACTCCACGCTGTCGTGGAGACGACGGCACTCAATTTTCCTTCTGCTGAAGGCCTCGCAGCGCTGAGGTGATAAGCGCCACTCGGCTGGAAGGGGAGGAAGCTAATGTGCTTCCCAAGTGGGTCACAAAAGCAGAAGCCACAAATTCCCTGAGCTTTGCACTTTTCCTTCAACTTTCTGGGCGCTTTCAACACACGGTTTTGGCTGCACTATGCCATTTCCATTAGCTAAAAATTTGAGCTATGCCAGATCCTGCGCTTCGGCACCGAGGATCGTGGTGAAGATGGCATTTCTTTCTAACAGTGCACTGAGGATAATCCGATTTTGTAGACCGAGGTTCAGAAGAGTCAAGTGAAACGGCCACCATTAAGTGGAAGGTCACTGCTTGCATTATAGCCTCAGACTTTGCACTCTCTAAGCATTACAATATGCTGATTTTATGATCAAAATGTATAGCTTGTCTGAGTGAACATAGCGTGTGTATGAGCACAGATGTGCACACCCATGGATGTACTCATACACGTCCACCGAATTCTTGGGATGTTTGTTTACTGGCCAGTGAAACTACAAAAGAAGCTTAACCACAGAAGGTGCCATGTCCCAGACGACAACTCCCAGCGAAACTTCTATTATCCTTAGCTGGTCCTGCAGGGATAACAGGTCTACTCCCCTTGCTCCTGATGACACTCAGCGCCAGGCAGAGTAGTCTTTTGAGCAGAGTCAACACAAAGAGATCTGCTCAAAATCTCTGGTTAAACCTCTCCCAAGGCTCCTCCATTTGACATGCTAGAAATTACAACCTATAAACAGATGCAGATGTAAAACCAGAGAAGAAGCCTGAATATAGTCTCACCAATTTAAAGCATATTTAGCAGTTCTCCCTTTACCAGCAAGGCACTTTGCTTTCCTATGTCAATGCAACAGCAACTGCTCAGCAAAGATCTGGTGAAGGCCACTGAGATCTAATCAGGGTTGGCCACTTGTCTCACTTTCCTGAAGGGCTCAATCTCCAATTCATGTTTATAAAGTCTCTCGTTAGACTTTGCAACATATCCAAACATCTTCATCTGCCTCTGGAAGACACCTAGGCATGTGGGCATCTGGGACACATAAGGAGGGGCAATGAAGGGATATGGCTATTTTGGAGAAGGATGGGAGACAGATGTAGAGGAAAGGGTCATCAGAAAATGTAGAAAAGCTTGACATCTGCGTTACTCAGGGCTTAAGAAACTGGAGACCTGTACTTGTTAAGAGAGTCACTCCACAGTGTCACCGAGAGCCTCCTGCACCAGAAGATGTGCCGTGGCCCCAGGTTTGGCCAAGTCCTCAGTCCTTGGCCTGGCGCTGGTGTTGGCCCATATTGCAGCACTCAGCCAATGGCTTTGCAGTGTCATTTTCTTCATATGTAAAACACTGACAGTAATTCATATTTACATACCTCCCAAAAAGCTGCAAAAGTGACTTTGTTTTTACAAAGAATCCAACCAGAAAATTGCAATAAGCTAAGGTGACATAGTCTGAATTTTGTATCTGCCTTCTTGGCTACAAGAGCAGTCCTTTCTGGTGTCGTTTCAATCCCTTACATTTCTTCAGAAATGTTCATTGCCACCTTGCAGAAAAGCAGCTAGGTCCCTTTAAGAACTCAGGAGCAGAGCCTACAAAAGGTCCATTTTACCATTTTACTAGAGTTTGGGCAGCTCTCACCTACTCGGAGCTCAGCTGCACCAGGCTAATTTCCATAAGCATCATGTGGTGTTACAGAAACCACATTTTGCCAAGCTGTCAACTGTACAGCCTTCTCTTTGCTAAACAGACTCCCATTAAAACTGTCTGCACAATTTGTCAGTTAAATGAGGTACAAGAGGGACGCTCTATTTGCCCCTAATTAGCTGTGCAGACTACCTTTGTCTGTTTGATTAAGTATTCACATTATCAATTTTGTTTAATCTGATTCATTTCACACACCTCCCCGGGGACTCAGCCCATACGGTTAACTAATCTCTGATATCATCTCTCATATCAGCCCGCGGTCGTCTCCCACGGCACGCTCTACCCACACACACGCTGCTCACCAAAACCTTTTCCTGGGGAAGATGCTTCCTGACCGACAAAACCCGGAGCTGAGGGCTGCTACCTTTAAGGGAAACCAGGAAAAGCCAGGCTCCTGATTGTTATCCTTCCCAACCACCTCTGCAATGATTTTTTTTTAAGTCTCAGAAGCTTTCCAGCTGCCACCAGGCGACTCTGGTGAGATGGGATATGTGCACCAGCATGTCTTTTTCTGCTCCCCATGGCTGCCCGTGGGATGACCTGCTCTGCTCTTCAGGTCGTAACAGGAGACACCACCAGTGTCCCAATCACACAGTGAAAAAAATGCTTGAAAAGATGGGGGATGGACTTTAACCAGGAGGATCTGCCCAGTCCAACTTTGTTTAAGAGAGAAAAGGGACAGCAGATATTCAAAGACGATCCCTTTGTGTGAAGTCCATGAGGTCCCAACGAAGTGTACCTTTCAGAGAACACAGCCTGTTTTAAGAAGCAGAAAGATTCAACTGCAAAGATACCAGCCAAAAAGATCCCTCTCAAAGGCGCTTTTGTGGTTTTGCCTGAGGAACCACTGGCAAATCCCTGGGGAGAAGTGGACAGTCGTGGGCAGGACCAGGCACCAGCTAGGGATGAAGAAGTATTGCCTCACCTTCAACGGATGGGTTGTTTCACCACAAAATTTGATGTGCATCTGCATGGGATCTGAGTGCATTCCCATGCACGTGCCTGACTACACACATGTATACGCCTGCCTGCATATTAGCATGAGTGTCATAGAAAATATTCCCAGAAACAATTTTCAAGCCTCTGAAGTCTGAGATTTGTTACCATTGGCTTCTGTTGGAACTTTTCTTAGAAGATGTTGGTCACGGCATTACTGTCAGTCACACTTTTGATGGAAAATAAAGCTTGCGTAATTTTGCAACGACAATTTTTTACCTGAACATGTTTTTTGTGTGTTTCAGTGTGGAAGCATTTGACTTCCAGTATTTTTCAGCAGAACTGCCATTTCCCATTTCTCTGTTTTAAAGGAAGTGTGGGATGTGACTTGGATTTATTTCGACAGGCCTACACTCCCCACATTAATTTTCCTGTGCTACTAATATTGCATACATGGCAAGAGCAAAAAAAAAAAAAAATAAAAGTGATTGACTCAACAGTCAGTGAGAATCATCTTTGGGTCTGTTTTTTTCACAGCAATATATGGAAAAAGCCTTTGGAACCTCTGGTCTGGCTTCTGCCCCATGGCAAACACTGTCAGACAATACAGGTAGACAAGGGTTGCTGTCTTCATTATGCTGCCCAGAGCTCCCAGGGCTCTACATGCTGGCGTTGGCGTTTGGAAAACAATTTTGAATGGTAGGTTGCAACATGAAAATGTGTAAAATAGCATAGATTGGAAAAGCAATTTAGTTTCATTTAGTAGTATAATTCAAAGAAGTTTATTTTAGTAATCCCAGGTTGCCTCTGTGAGAGTGGTTTATAGCTGAAAAACTCCTCGAAATGCCTCGCAAAATGTCTTTCCCTTTATTGATTCTAACCACTGCACAAATTGCTATTTTCAAGAGAGCAAACTGGTTTATGGTTAATGCAAAAAAATTAACACCAAGATCAAACCTTGTGAATTACTTCGCTGCTCTTCCCAGCATTAAGCTTTAGTGAACAGATACAACTCAGGGTACTTAAAACCAGCAACGAACATCTGGCTTTTGGTGCTAATAAAATGAGACTTAACATTTTTTTTAATTTGGAAAGAAAAAAGGTTCACAAAATCTTTTTTCTGTGGGTTTTTTTTTTAATTCCCATTTATACAGGTCTCTAAAGAGAGAAAACAATTTTTAAGCAATAACCTTACAAAAAAAAAATGTGTGAAATATAAATTAAAAACCCAATTTGAGAAAATCCATATTTAGAAGAGTACTTTGGTATATACTTGAAGTTAAATGCAGGCATAAATACTGTCCTAAACTGCAATGATAATAAACAAGTATTTAGGTGAGTATGTAAATAGGCCCAAGGCAGAAAGCTGAAGAAATGATATGGTGGAATCGTAGTTAATCTTTTAATTAATACTTAAGCTAATAAGTCCCCAGCATCCACACCAATAAACTGAGTAAGTAACTATTTCTGTTGTATGTTAGGATTTCCCCGTACTCATTAACTTTTCTTCTGTGATGCCATTAAGTATCAATACTTACGCTCATTGGCATTGCCATAAAATTTATACTGATCTAATGAGTCATTCCGCACAGACAGAGCATTAATTAAATGTGGCAGTGAGCATGAGAGAGTGTGGTTTCACCCCTAGTTGTACCAGTCAGCTGAAGAATTACAACCAGTTTAGGGAAGAGTCTCTGGACAGGATATTCGAGGAATCTGGGCACCAAGGAAGAAGCAACAGAAGTGTCTTCACAGATGGAAAGAAGATACATGTTCTTAAAGTGGTGGAGAACTGAGTTTGAAAACTTAGAAGTTTTAGATAAAGCAAGTGGGTATTTCATTCCCTTAACTATGACCTGTCCTGTGCTTACATCTGATGCAAGGCTTCCAGTTTCCTGAAGAATGAACAATAGCATAAGAATCGTCTTCACCACCACCAATCAGCAGTAACGACAACTTTAGAGTTGTACTGAGGAGCTTGAACCATGGTTCCACAAACCTTTGGCATCAGTGCCCTACAAATGCAAGGCTGCAGGTGGATCCATGCCGCAGGGGAAGCGTTCCTCCTGCTTACAGACTCCTAACCCATCATCACATCCAGTGATACCCATGATCTTGGCCTACTGAAGCTGACTATCGGTATCTGGCTTTACTACGGGTTTATCTTGAGCCCTGTGCCTAAGTATCTGACTAAAACATAGGTTTGCTGTTTTGGTGAATGGAGCAAGAACATCCCGAGCCAGCCAAGTTGTAGATACTGAATTGTGTAGGCATCTGTGGCATGGTCAGCCAGCAGGGCAGCACACGTGTGTGAGAAGAAGCAATCTAGGGCTGTATAACACTAAAAGCCCCAAACTGTCCTTATCCTCATGCTGTTGGCAAACAAGGAAAAGACTGGGAGTGTCATACTGAGGTTATATCTGAAGTTTCATTTTTGCAGGTATGTACTTAGACACGTGCAAAACCCCCCACAAGCACTGTCTTCAGATTAGTCCGTGAAATGCAGGACGTGACACATAGTATTTCCATGAAAATACCCAATCAGCCAAACAATCCCTGAAACACGCTTTAAAATTAACTGAAAGCACCAGAACATGTTTTATGACTGGGCAAATACTTGGATAATAATAATGTCTATATTCAGAGGATGACTGGAAAATGAAAGTGCTGGAAAGTACTTTTATCACATTCTAATCCAAGTCATACTGTCTTGGGTGGGGACTGCAAAGGAGGGAGTTAACTTTTCTTTCTCGGTGCCCTTAAACCCTGCTGCTGAGCCCTGTGTTTGCTGAGGGTGGTTTGCCTGCAGGAGTCTTTTCCCTAGAAACGTTTGCAGAATGAGGCTGATGATCTCCTCAACTTCTTTCAAGTTTCTCCTCTACTGGTTGGACTGGTTGGCCATTCTTTGGTTGGACAGATGAAATCAGGGTGAGAGGCAATAAGGAAGGATATCTGTTCAATTACATCATGGGGCTGGACATACACATCAGGTTGCAGTGAAGGAAGAGGCTTCCTTAAGCCTCAGAACACCACTATCTGATGAAAGCAGAAGGTAACACATCTGTACATAACGTAACATGTTCCTTAGACCCAACACTATCAACAACACTGCCAACTTCTGTTGACTGTACACAAGGCCAAACCCGGCTGAACATGTGGGAGGTGGTTAAAATTTAGCTGCGATAATAACATGAGCAACCTCATTTTCATAAATTGTGTTATGGCTAAAGATGACAAACATTTGGCATTTCTGGTTCGTGTCTCCTCTACAAAGTGCCATTCTTGAGAAGAATTGGTGCTGCTGTCAGCCACATCCTTTGGGGTCTTCTAACTCTATTTTCTCTTGCTGATAATAATATCTATATTTTTTGATGAAAACATGAAACTCTACAGGAAAGGTGAGCATCTGTTATCCTGGAAATATCTACAGACCCTGGCTGGTAAATGGTTGACAGCGTGTTATGTTGAGACTAATGGATTTTCAAGACGCAAATTATCACTATTTTATGCTGAAAGGTGCCAATCTTCACTCCAAGGACTTTCAAGAGGGATATTCAAATACCAGTATTACTTTCTAAAGCTTTCCAAATGTGTCAGGTCAGGGTGCAAGAGGCTGGTATTTTAACCAATATAAATTATTCCATCAAATCTACAACAAAGACACTGTGAAAATTAGGTATTTTGACCACTTGATGAATTGGGGGTGGGGTTGGGGTCAAATTTTAGAGAAAGTAAGAGACATCAGAGCTGGTTTTCTATGAAGCTTGTGAATTGCTCTGTTGCTTTTCCTATTTCCAAGAAATGGTGGTGACTCTGGGGGAATGTGCTCGTGGTTACTTAGCACAGCCAGAGCTTTTCACTGGCATGTCGCTGTCTCCGAAGCTTTGCCAAAAGTCTGAAGGATCCAGCGCCGATCACCAAGTGTCTGACAGGCCTTGGCAAGTTCCCCTAATTAACTTGAGGGCTCTTGCAGAGCTTCTGCGCCTCGTAATGAGTCCAGTCAACATTTAAAGCCATGTTGCAAAGCGGATCTCCTCAGTCTCCCGAGGGGTTCCTGTTAATCTCCTCAGCCCCGCTGGGATCTTCAGCCAGAGAGACCCCAGCAGAGGGCAAATGGTGCAAGGAATTTCTAATCCCCAGAGGGACTTTTGTGGGCATCTGAGGCAGATCATGGCAGGTTAATGGGTTTTGTGAAGGCCTCAAGAGTAGCTGGGGAAAAAGAAAAATTAAAAAAAAATGACAGACAAACTTTGGGTCCAGTTCTAGCAAGCAAGGAGACCAAGATATGCTAATTAACACAGCTGCCATCAAGGATGTAATCTAATTTACATACTTGGTAGTGAATAAATGCTTCCATATGGCAGAGTACCAGTATTTTTCCTTGACAACTTTATCAAAAAGCTAATGAAATTCCCATGCAAAAAAAAAAAAAAAAATATTCCAGCTTGACTAAAGATAACAAACCCAGTAAAGTAAGTGAGAGAAATGCACGGAAAAAAATGTCATGTTCAAGAAAAGTAGATACTAGAAAAATGGGAAGCTAATTTTTAAATATTCAACTTATGGAGTGGTGGGAAAACTCAGAAATGCACTACAGTGTTCCCCGACTCATTTTAGCTGTTTCCTCATCTTCTGCCCCAACGGAATCCACGAGACAGCCTTACACTTGTTCATCCTGTACATCAACCACTGCCAATTTGAGGCAGATTCTCAAATGCTCAGGTGCCTGAAACAAGCCAGATGCTCAGACATGGTACTACTGGACTTCCTGATGCATGTGAGCCCAGAGATCCATCCCTGCCTTCAGAGTCCTGGACTAGCACGTGATTCACTGTGAGTGGTGGCAGCAGAGCTCGCCATAGACTATGAGAGCATTTACAGACTGCCACCTCATCTTCCCAGTGTAGGGCAGTTCCCTTAATCAAATCATTGACACCCAAAACTCTGGTGATTCTGTGATACACCTCCCGTTCAGCTAGAGGAGCCAACTCTGTTGGCCATGGCAGGTGCTGTTGAAGATGGCCCCAGTGATGGCCATAGAATGGACCACACTTCTTTGAAATGCTTTAACTTTTTTTTCTCACTGAACAAGGTTTCTGTGTTGGAAAATCTTTATCTGGCTGATCACAGGCTGCCACTGAAGTAGCCACTGTGTTATCTCTGGATGCCAATGGTCTTAGCCAAATCAATAAGGAAACATAGAATCATAGAATGGTTGGAGTTGGAAGGGACCTTAAAGACCACCCAGTTCCAACCCCCCTGCCATGGGCAAGGACACCTCCCACCAGACCAGGTTGCTCCACCCTGGCCTTGAACCCCTCCAGGGATATGTTCCATAAGAGTGAAGATACTGATTCAGAGGAGCACTTTTCCCTAAGCATCAGTGCTTTACATATAGGAGCAGCAAGTGGTGGTTTGGGAAGATGTAAAACCACTTAGCCATTTCATTTACCCTTCCTGGCTGTATTTCCAGAGGGAAAAAAGGAAAACATTAGTGAGATGTTCTGGAAACATCCACAAAGCAAGCTCTGCACCCATGGACTTTTCCAAGAGGAGATGGCCCCTGTTATGATGATGCTGTGCTCCAGGGGGATCTCAACAGCTTTTTCTTTCTGGATCTTTGCCTGAAGCAGGGCTGTCTGAGAAACGACTACATGCTGTGTAATGTTCTCCACTTTGGCCCTAAAAAATGAATCTGCAGATATTAGGCATGTCTGTCATTAAGTTATCAATAGTCTGTTTCTAAGTGGTCAAGGACACAAACATCACATTTACGTGACCAGTACACATACATACACGACAATGTAGCAGGAGAAACTAAATACAGGGCTTAACTGTCTACCAGAGGGAGTAGAATAAGCTGAGGGTACCCTGTAAGGAGGCAGTCAGCCGTTCTCAGCCAGGTCCTAGAAAATTTCCCAATCAAAATGCGGTGAGAATATTTATACACGGATTTAACTTTAGGCATTTGTGTTGTCCTCCTCAGACCTCATCCTCGAACGCATTGCTGGACGCAAGCCAGGGCACAAGGCACCTACTGAGGCTCAAGCTTAGCCTAGTCATCATTCTTCTTTTGTACTCACTCTGATCGGTAGTGAAACAGGCATTTCCATAATTCTCACCAGGCACCTGAGTTAAAATCTCTTGGCATTCTTAGGCAGGTGGCCTTAGCTCAGCTAACTTCTGTTTCTGTTGTTCTCAGAAAAATCTTTGTATCCAAAAGAGAAGAACAGAAAGAAACGTATTCACACATGGGGAAAAAAAAAAATCAAAACAAAAATCCAGAACAGAAACTCAGGGAAAATGGAAAATTGCTATATAGTTATAGATTTTATGCATCAGGGAGACTTTGCTTATAGATTACATCTTCAATAGTTTTTAAAATATCTCTTTTGTTGAAGTAGTTGAAATTTCATTACAAGTCTCATTCCAGCTAAGCAAAATTTTCGCGTCCTTTTCATTTTGGGTTGTTGTTGTCATTGGTGTTGTGTAATCATTGTGTGAGTTTAGTTTGGTTTATGAATATTCCAGAAAGTAGCTCAAAATGCTCATTTGAAAACAAAATTTGCACCCAAAGAAGCGGATTTGCAGGAAGGTACCAATCTTAATGAAATCCAATTACCACAATATTTCATTTTTAGAAGACTGGAAGGTTTTATTTCAACAAGGTCCAAGTTCTTCATTTTGACTTTTAGCTGTTGCCTTATTTAGCACTTGTAAATTTTAACACGAGTTCAGTGACAAAAATAAGGAAGTTGAAGCTAAGTAATTCAGCCATTTTTAGAATATTTCATTTCAGATGGATCATTCTGACGTCTTCCAAAGCTGTTACAATTTATCTTTTGCAGGACTTAAATTTTTATTTAATCTACCTTTCTCTCACAGAGTGTACATTTGGGATGAGAAGGAATTTTGCAATGTTAGAAACTCTTTTTGAAGGGGAAATTCTGAAACCAGATACTCTCAAAGTGTCTTCTAGTGGGATAGAACCGGAGTAGCAAAATTACTATCTGCGGTAACTTGTAAAATCTGATTTTCCCCTGATCAGTGCAGGATTTTTGCTGCCTGGGAGGTATGCAGACATCAGCTTCCCTGCTTGCGTGAGAGATGGAGAGCTGGGAATGCACCCTGTGGCCAGACCCCTTTGATGGAGGTGCCACCCAGCCATGAGTAACACGTGTCCCCTCGGCTGGGCAGATGATGTACCTGGAGGGGACCCCTGACCTGGCTAAGCTGAGCTTCCCAGCCCGGATCCTACTTGGGGTTTTAAACAGCAATTGCTCTACGGGCAGAAGACCCTGAGATAGCTGCTATGGAGACCTTCTGGCTCTGCTCCACAGACTCATCTTTAAGATTTCTGTCGAAATAAATCATTTGGGGTTGTAGCTGTGTGTGCTTGAAGCGTGGGTGTGCACCAGCAAGGGAACGGCCGCCGTTACAAGCTGCTGCCAAGCTTCCAAAAGTGTTTTCTGCCTCAGGTGATGGGGACAGAAGTATTTGGTCTCCATCACTGTTATCTCCTGGCCCTCCCGTTCCCCGCTGCCGGGGCAGTCAGGGGGATGCTGGGCTGGCTGGTTGCCTTCTCCCCGGGCACGTAAAGCCAGGACCAAACCTGACTGCTGTGCTGGGACCTACAGCCGGTCCACGGCTTTTGTTCCGGCTAGAGGGCAATGTCACTAAAGGTCATCTCCTCCCCATTGCTAATGCTGGCCAAGAGAAATCAGAACTGAGCTCGGGTGGTGGAAATGCCATGCAAAATCTTGACAGCAGGAGGGGGGCCACGCTCGCATCTCCATCTTTCACCAGAGGTCAATATTTGCCGCAGTAAAGGCAGCTTCTCCTCCGCAGTCAGCTCCAACCGGAGCTGAAGAAACATCATCTGGGCCGGCACGGCCCTTATTTCTTTCATATCCCCCTTGTCAACAGTTTTGAAAGTGAGATGGCTAATTTTGTGCCTGACAAGGAAGGACGGATCATTTTCTGGGATGCTGCTATCAGCAGAGTCGGTGCTGGTACACTCTCCGAGGGAGTCCCCAAACTACAGGTTACTGGCAGGCAGACAAACGCTCGCTGACAGCCATTTGTGACCAACTATGAAACACCATCTGCTGTAGTTGGAGGGAAGGAACGTATCCAGCAAGTGATACCACTGTGAGAAATGATTTTGTGTGTTGACACACAGCAGTCTTTAGATAGCCCCGAAGAATAAGCCTACTTTGTTTTTCCAGATTTGTGTAAGGGGGAAGGAGACGTTTCCTCTTGATGGGGGTCCATGGGTGAGGCTTCCTGGGTCTATTTGTATCGGAGCCAGAAAAAGAAAGGGTTTGATACATCCGTATTAACAGGTGTACTAAATACAGCCACGAAGCGAGCCAAATGTGTCTTTAGCAATGTTGTGTTAGGGGGGTGAAGCACTACCTGATGGTGAGAGCACCCACTGGAGTGTGAACCTGCCGCTGACTTGCTGGTGACACTGGGCAGGTCTCACCACTCCTCTTGTGAACCAGCTCTCGGTTCCGAGGAACAGCAGTAGCCTTTTTCTTCAGGAGAATGTTGCAAGGCTTAGCTGGTGCTCATTCAGCCCTTTGAAATCCTTGGAGAAAGGGGATAAATATTTTTTATCAAAATTCAGAGGCAAGTGTGTGCTGTTAAGCTGACAACCACAAAACCTTTACCTTCAGTATGTGGGAACAAAAAAAAAAGAAAACCCACCCCACAGCATGTTTCCGGGCTTACAAAGGCATTCTTAAAAAATTAACACCATTTAATTGACTCAAGTGCAAAAAAATACCCAAAATGCTGTCCGAAGGGCTCCCCTTTGTAACCAACGAAGGCAGCAGATCCCAAAAATTTCGGGAGAAGGGACGTTCGGCTCCCTCACAGGGGGGGAAGGAATCTTACTTGCTCATTAAGGTAAATAAGGCACGCAGCCAAAGGCATATGCCAACCCTTCCCTCCCCAGTCAGAGAACGAGGCTTTCGGTTTTAAGAGTCTTAATAGTCCTCTGCCTCATGATTAAGTAATGAGAGCTGGCATCCCAAGCATCTGAAGTTCAGCTGATCTTGCATTACCCTTGTAGGCCCCGGCAGCCTATAAACCA
>JAHREE010000490.1:2633564-2650732 GCA_033628505.1 Tringa tobata
AGATGCTTGGTAGAATTTGCACTACCTCCAAAATACGGAAAGCATCTAGCTCGTCCCCGAGCTGAGACTGCGATGCACATTTCCCAGAGGCAGAGCTCGGGCGGAGGGGCACGCTTCACACACACAGAAAGGGGCTAAACCTGGCATTCCTGGCAAACAAACTCCTCACGCTCTTTGGAATCACGGCTGGCTTGTCCCTGCCTCGCAGGATAACAACGCTGCTCAAAGGCCTGCGTTTCTTTTCTCTTTTCCCTTTACGTTCTGGGCCCATATTTGCACCGAAAATGTTAACCTTCTCAAATGGGCAAGTTTTCTTTGTCTTTCTTTCTGGCCTTTTTACTTGCAGTTTGCACCCTCCTGACTGTGAACTTTCTCCGTCTTCTTCACTCGATACCGAAAATCACCCCCCGATTTCTAAGAACCCTCTCCCTCGCTGCTTTAGTAGACAGTGACAGCAGTCAGTCTCGTAGGCTATTTAAATATCACCTACAAACAAAGTAGGAGATGGACAGAGAGCATGAGAGCTCCCCCCCGCCTCCCCAAAATCCTCCCCAAAATCCTCCCCATCAGAAACCCCAGATGTGCTGCTGTTTAGTAACCTTCTCAACTGTTTAAACCTATCTTAGGCCAGAGTGAAAACTTCAGAGTTATAACCACTAAAGACTGAAATGTTTTGCCGTCTCACTTGTTTGTTTAAGTTTAATGCAGTATTTTTTTTCCCCAGCTATAGTGGAAACAAATAAAGCCACAGAAATTACCAAATAACTCTTCCACCAGACATTCAAAAGCGTGGAAGACTTGCTGAAGAGAAAGCAAAAAAAAAAAATTCCTTGTGTCATTTTGCATCTCAATTTTAAACAATGCGCGTCTCAAGAGAATATTTACGAGTTGTTAATAGGCTAGTACAAATTCTAGAAGACACAACAAAAATTATCTGCAGTCTATTCACAAGCCCTTGCCACGTCTCAGGGTTTGGGGACGGGCGTAGGGGCTGCCTCCACCACCCTTGAATAGGACTCTATTGTGCGGGCTTGTTCCATTGGGATCAATGGGACGACATGTGCAATGAGATGCTAATGAACACCAGAAACGATGGTAAAATCTGGCCCGGCTAAGGCATAAGGCTGTTTTTATAAATCACTTCTGAGTCTCTTGCTATACTGTTTTTAATTAAGCTGTTGAAACTTCAAATGTTCAGGGAGGCTTTACTGTACAAAATAAGGGGTTTTTTTGCACCATTTAAATCGCATTTTCCCACCCTTACAATTTCAATCGCTCTCCATTTTCATCTTGTTTAAAGTTGCAGTTCAAACGAGGCAGTCCGTTTTTCCGTGGCAATTGCACCGTTAATGTAAATGCGGTTCCACAAATGGAAAATAAAATACACTGGAGGAAAATAAAGTCAAGCACAAGTATAAAAGAGAAGAATGATGGTCAGAAAGCAGGCAGACGGGAAAGGATAGCGGTGGCAGCGTGAAGCCCGATGGTCACGGCCCCACCGCACCTGCAGAGCCCCCTGCTCATCTTCAGAAAGGTTCATGAAGGGGGGTTTCATGAAGAGTCCTAGGACCAGCTCGGAGAAGTCCTTAAGCAGCAGTGTAACTGCAGTGGAATTGTGTTAGGTGAGCACTTAAGAAGGGCTGGTGGGAGACTGGTGGCCACAGGGCCACCAGTGCCCTTTCTTCCTCCTGCAGTTCTTCAGCCTGGGTCAGGACATAGGATTAGAAGGTGGCGTTTGACTGGCAAACCTACAAACCTATGGATATAACACTGTGAGCCCCTGATTCTCAGCAGCTTGGAGCAGGCTTAGAAGGGCTCAGACACAATAGTATTGAGGACCATAAAATTCCCACCTCCGTCTCTTAAAAGAGAGAGAGAGGGAGAGAAGATTAGGTCCACCAACCCCATCTTTTCTCATCAGCTTATGGCGAAGGTTAATGATTAACTATTGGAACACTGACGAACTGTGGTGTTTGTTTGCTTTATTATGAGGCCTGTCAGGACCAGGACCAAACCTTACTGAAGCTGACTGATGTCTCTCTTGGTTTCAATAGACTCAGAGGTCAGGCCCCTAAAATTCAAATCAGCAGTGCCGTTCCTTGCCATCAAGAACCATTGATTACTGCAAGGAAAGGGCTTAATTACTCCAATGAGATCACTTAATTTTTAAACAAAAATGCTTTAATTGGGGGTAGGCCCTTTCATATTTGTTTCCCAAGAAGGAAATTGATTAGCAAAATGTTAATAATGAGATCTTAAGAGAGCCCACGCCAGCCATAGACACCCAGCTCAGCTAAGGGAGCTCATAGTTTCTTTTCAGCTGCTGATGCTGAGCAAAGAGGTTTCCAGGGAAGGACCAGTGGGTGAAAACCAAGCCATCTTCTCTAGTTTCCTAACACCACTTCGGTAGCTGTTTTTCCTGTTGTTCTTTAGCACCTGAACCAAAGGTGAGCATCCAGTAGCAGCAGTTTCGTGTATCCAGATCTAGCCCAAAGCCATCATCCCTTTTTCTTTGCCAGGAAGACACTTCCTTGCAGGGGTGTGATAGAATTCTACCTTTACGCGGAACTCGGTGGCTTGAGATACTGCCAGCAGATTTAATTTGGGGAGGAAATACACGGGGCATGAGTGATTCCTCGTGGAGGTTACTGCCTCTTCCCCGAGTCCTCTGCCTGGCCGTCGGAAATACCGCTGGCTAAAAGTGTGGGATGGATTGGGATCTCGGGAGCTACAGCCCTTTCTCAACCAGCTTGTACACAGCAACACAATTCCTATGCTGTCCCCTTTTTTTTCTTCCAGATATTTTATATACTCAGGGGAGGTGAGAGAACTCCAAGGTTCCTCCAGGCACAAAGAACATCATTCTGGAGTGGGATGACACGCACACACGGAACAAGGAAAATCCTTTGCCTCTTATTCGCCAGAACACCACTTTGTGCAGAAGGTCAATAAATATTTTATCTCATACACTCATCATTAACTCTCGCTAACAATTATTACCAATAGTTCAGTGGGACCGACAGACTCCAAAAGGATGGACACATTGAGATGTGCAAAACCTTCCCTGAGGGGAGTACTCTGTAAAAAGGTAAGACAGACGGGAAAGACTGGGCAGCAATAAACAGCACAATAAAAAGTAAGGGGGGAGAAGCAAGAAATTATATGTATTTTTAGGTTCATAGCTCCGTATGACTGATGTTCACAGCTGCAGCGGGAAGTAATTATTTTTACCACTTCTGAAAACAAAATTCAATTTAAAATGAAGTTCACAAGTATGTATGTTTTGGGTTGTCTTTTCTTCATAATGGCTTTGTTACTAAGTCAACCACTTTTCCACCGCTGGCAGGCACCTGAAATGGATAATCAGTGCGTTCCAGTTCTGGATTTTGCAGATATTGCTACCTTTTTCCTAAATTGCAGATGCCTAGTCTTGCATCGTTAATGTATGTGAACTATTCAGAACCCCCTGAAGGTTTGGGCAGTGTGTACAGACCTCATAGCCTTCCTGCTTTTCAGTGTTTTAAGGGTTTCCACCTATCTGAAATTCTATAAAGTCACTTTTACATCACAAAACTTTGTGACTTACCAAAATCACCAGAATTCATACACTTGGTTCCTTTAATCTGAATATTCATGGCACCTTTCCCCACATATTTTTATTGGAGTAAGACTTTGGAGTTGCAAAAATAGCAATTAACAAAGTTCTTGGCTAATAAAGTTAGCTCAAATTTGGCCCATTTTATTCATGAGAATAAAGATCTACTGGGCTTTATACTCCTTTGTATCTACTAATACGTTGTATTAGTAGATTAATATTAAATATGTTGACTTCAGCTAATACTCACCCAGGACTCCACGCATTTTAAAGATAAAAGTAAATGGAAATACTTGAGAGTATTTTTGATATTTGAGCAACATTTCAGTTTCCTTCAGCCTATTTCATATACTCTGAATTTTAATTTCTGGGCTGAAAATTGTAAAACAAATGCGCACTTATTGTAAATAAAAATTTACTTAAAAGATTTTTGCAGGGTATGAAAAGTTTTCCTTTAATTTTTTTCATTACCTGATTGTATATGTTCCTGTCCCTTATAAGTCATAGTAAACAATATAGTATTCGACAAGAGCATTTATCCTAGTGGGCAGAAAGTGAGCAGAAAGACTGAACAAAAGAATGAATTAATTAATTAATGGGCGAATGTATTAAAAAAAGGCCCCACCTGCTCCGCTCCAAAAATCTCTCACTATACTACAGAGAGGTTTGTTACAACTGACTGATATTAAAGCTCTCCTCCTCGTTTTCGAATGATAGGATTCATTCACGTTTGGAGTGAACATTTACTGATTACTGTGGAGATGCATTTACTGGAAATCACCGTCATTGCCCTAAAGGCAACGACGGAGGCAGTGTATCAAAAATCATAGAATCATAGAATTACCCAGAATTACCTAGGTTGGAAGGGACCTTTGAGATCATCGAGTCCGACCGTCAACCTAACACTGACAAAACCCATCACTAAACTGTATCTCTAAGCACTATGAAAGAAAATGGAAGGAGAAAAAGCAGATTATTGCGTTGCTTTATCAGAAATGCCTAACACAGTTGTTTAATCTTAAGGTCTTGCCTTGCCTGCGTGAATTAACATGCAAAGGATTTAACTTAATATGAGCAAAGGCACTCTTTTTAAGAATTTTGTGCCTTTGTGCTCAAACCCAGTGATGCTTCCCAAAAACAGGTGAGAAATAGCGTAACAAACTACAGGGGAGGGGACCTTAATTTGCCCACCAAAACCCAGCAGAGGTTGTGGAGGGCTGCTCTAAAAAAAAGGAGAAACGAGAAAAACCCAGTACTTCTGTCTTCTCATCGAGGCTGTAGCAGAGCCCCAGCGGTGGTACCGAAAGGGAAGGAGTCGGTGGCTCAGGGGTGCTGGATTAGGAGGGGGGGGTGCGATTATCTGTGTCCCCCCAGGGACAAAGATCCCTGTTCCCCGCAGGAAGGTCCTGAGATGCAAAGCGAGCCCCCAGCGCCTTTTCTCTCTCTTGGTGGCATTTGGAAGTGTAAAAGCTTTGAATACCAATTGCTTGAACTGGACATATGTGAATCTCTCCTAATCCTACTAATCCCGTCCCCGAGTGCTTCTTTGTATGGGGAGGCAGCACACATAGATCTAAGCGAAAGTGGCCGTAATCCTGGAAATGTGGAAAAATGTCCCAGTGTGGGAGTCGGGAGAGGGAAAAGCTCCCTGGCGGAGGGGACCCGCTGGAAGAGCATTGTTTTTTGTGGGGTGAGCGAGGGGCAGGGGGGAAGGGGGGGGGGGCAGGGAGGACATGGAGGCGAGCCCTCACCTTCCCTGAGCTGCCAGGAGGAGAGCAAACCCACCCAGCGGGAAGGCTGCCCGGCCAAACAGCCATCGCACACTTGAGCAAACCCGCAGAACTGAGACAAAGTTCCCCAACGCTGGGAAATTCGCCCAGCGGCGGCTTTCAGCAGTGGGAGCGCAGCAGGCCCGGCACTAATGTGCTGACTTCATTATTCCCCCACCTCACCCCCTCTGAATGGCAGATTTGTGGAGGGAACGGTGGGCTACCGCTCCGTCCTTCCCCGGCCACAGAGATAGGGAGGGGAGCCGGGATGGTGGCCCCGGTCAAGGGCACTGGCTCTCCGTCTTACGGGGGGACCCTTTTACCCCCCCACAGAAGTGAGAATCGGGACACGTAAACCGATTTCAGGGCAGCAGAGAAGAAGTCAGCTCACGAGTGGCCAGTCGTATTATTCATTCAGCCCCTTTAAAATCTGATTTTGGGTGTCAAATCCTCCAACCACACGCAGGTAAAAGGATAGAGAAGGGAGAAGTTTCTATGTCTTCCATTCAACGCCGAAACCTCAGCATTCGGCCAGGCTGTCGCTTAAAATTAACATCCACCTGGATGCTAACGAACCCTGTGGCTTTTCCAAATAGGCAAGTCCTATAATTCAGCCATGCGAATTTCCCAAATGTCAGAGAGCTAATTTACATTTTCTTGGCTAGTCACTGAATAAAGCGTGTTTATACCCCTCAGTAGATAGTGTACAAGCAAATTAATCTGTTTTTTGTATGTGCTTTCAAAAGATTTTAAAATATGGAGCAATTGATAACATTATTTGCCAGCCAAATCTTTATTTTGCTCAATAAATCTCTAGATAAAACCATGTTAGGTAAGAAAATCTAAGGCTATATATTCTCTGGCAGTTGACTTTTTTATTACCTCACCAGACTTTGTGCTTTCATAAATAAGTGTCAGCTGAAATTAACCTGCTGTTTAGAGATAGTATAAAGCATCCCAGAATCAGCCTGGGGACTAGGAGTCCATTTTTATTTTTTTTAATTTTTTTTTTGCACATGAACTGCCTGAATGTCAGAGGGATGGAAGATGAGGATAGATCCTTAACTTTGCATGGATAAAGCAGTAAGATCAACTCTAAGCCAAACCCCACAATGCCCTAAAGTCACTTCAGTAACAGGAAACAGCTCAGGGAAGGTTTTTGTCAAATATATCAGAGAATATGTAGGATTTAATGGGATGAGACTAAACCATTAGCTAAGCCTACTACCCCTACTTTAGACCCTTACTTTAGTAGCCTTAGTTTAGACTTCCCAACTGGGGACGAGAAGGGAAACAATTTGTAAGGAAGCTGCCTTCGTTAGTATGAAATCCTTCCTGCACGGCTCACAGGTGCTTGTGGCAGTCACTCCCTCAGGACACTGTGCGTTTTACAGGCATTTGGAGGGGATTTTGCTCTCTGAAGGCCTCACGCCATGTTGCCCTCCTGCCTGCAAGCCTCACCCACGACCTGGGGTGCGTTGGGTCTGGGGGGACTCAGCGGCAGTGTCCTGTCACCATCCCTTCTGCAGTGCTCACCAGGCCCTCACCATCTCCAGGTGGCAGGGAGAGCTCGGCACCTCCTCAGGTTGGTCTGCAGACAAAATCTGGGGCTGTTCAGCCCTCACGGTCCACACGGCTTCATACTCTGAGTGGCTCACACAGCCATCCCCAAGGGCTGCCGCTGGGGACTGAAGGATTAAACCCACTTGCCCCGGGGTTGCCCTTCTTCCTTCCCTCCTGGCCAAAGAGCCCCAGGCCGGCACCCTCTGCCCGAGGGGGCATCACAGGCCTTTCCCTGCCCCTACCATCAAACCTGAAGTTGCCTGGCAACCTAGGCCTGCCTAGCAACCAACTGCTTCACAGCCCTGGACGCTGGCAGTCCATCAGAGCGTCCCAATGACCTACCCAAGGCAGCTGGCGCCATTTTGTCTCTCAGGGCTGGGAGGTGTGATGGATCCCAGGCCGTCTCTAGGCCCTGAGGGCAGCGGGCAGGGAGTGGTCTGTGTCCAGACTCCTGGTCTCCATGGTCCTCCAGAAGAAGTTGACTACATGCACATTTCTTGCGTGGTTGAAGCCACAGCCATGTGGTGGCCAAAGCCAGTCCGCCATTTCAGGGCATGACTGATCAAGCCCTTGGCCTTGCTGGTGCCCGGGCACTAGCGAGCCCGCCAGCATGTGTGGTGCTATGGTGTTCCTCAGCTGCTGCTGCAGCAGCTGGCCCCTTCTCATTTTCTCCTTCGCCGACTTGTAGAGGTCAGCCCCAAAACAGGGCCCCGCGCTCTCCACAGTCTCAGCCTGCACAGAGGGGCGGCGCTGGAGCCACTGGCACGTGAGCGTGCCAGTGCCTCCTTTTTGGAGGACTGCAGCCAGACAAAATTCTTGTGATGCCGCCTCTGTTTTGTGGATCCTTTCTCTCAAGACCTTGAAGTCTAGACCTGCTGGCCATGGCTCTCAGTGTAGTCTGGACAGGCCTGGGGGGAGCCACCTCCTCACCAGCTTTGGCAGCTTCCTCAGTAACCGGGACCCTTACAGCAGCGACACAGCCAGGCATAACCTGACTATGTGCCAGCTCAGGAATCTTCAGAGCAGAGAGGCGATGCCACAGCCAGCAGCAGTGGAGCTTCTGGATGGTACAGAGCTATTTCTTTCCGCTTCTCTCAGGTGGGTGCTGACCCAGATACCAGGTGTCATTTAAGCCCCAGGTTAGAAGTGCCACCGAGGATGTGGGAAACAGCTGACAAGGCTGTTTGGCTTGCTGAGTGTGGTCCCTGATGGCATTCGGGCTCCAAAGACCAAAGGGTTAAGCGTTCATTTAGTTACTCTGCCCAATTAGCTAAGACAAGCCCTGAAGGAGTGGTGTGGCCCCAACAAAAGACCCATTTGTTATGAAGTGATAGTTGGTAACAGTGCAAGTGAGGTAAATAACTATGTCATGCCAAGCCAAGGCCAATCTGTGTTGTACTGGGCGGTGGGAACATAGGACATGGGACACGACTGACTTGATGATGGGAAAAGATTTAAAAGGCCTTTCTAGAAGCGCTTCAAACGCTGGTTGGCAAAGGGCCATGCCTGGGGGGTTCCCGAAAGGTAGAATATTGCAGGTGTGACCTGGCCAGCCTCAGCCTGTTGTGTAGCTGTGCCAGAGAGTGGGCTGCTGCTGGTGGAGTAGTCCTCATTTTCGATCAGATCTGTACTATATGCCCTGAAATGTGTTACGGTGAAGAAAATCAAGCCTAGATGTTGCTATCTCTGCTTGTCTAGAGTCATCTTGGCACACCAATGTTCCATTGTGGGCAATTTCCCCCCTCTCTCCCCTTGATATTGCCATAAATCAAGGGCATTATAACCAGGGTATATAAGCTAGGATCCGCATTGGCATTTTGTTGTCTTTGATGGATTCACACCAACTAGGGATCTGACCTTGTTTCTGTAATCTGCCCCAAATGCCAATAATTAGAGTCTCTTTCAGTTTAAATCAATGAGGCATTAATATCTTTAAAACAATTTAGCTTCAAATGGTTGCAAATGCAGTGAAGAGATGTGGCACCCTGTAGGCTGAAGGAAAACCACTGAAGTCAATCGGGTGAATTTGGAACTTAATATTTACTGTTGGGATCTACACAAATTCAAGAGCCAAAGGCAAGATTAGCTGGATTAGTGCTTCAGTGGTCCTTCATTATCCATTTCTCCCTCAGTGACATGATTTGTGTCTTCAGTTAACTGTGCTTATTAAATGAAAATGATGAAGGATTGAGGCAAAAGTACATATGTAGAAGGAGAGTGTTGAATTTTGCTAATCTTGTTTGGAATGTTATTGCATTTCATTACGTTGGAAATTTTATTGAAGTTTCCTACATATTCTTCCACTGTTAAGTCTCAGTGCCTCTGTCAAAGGAAAATGGAGATACAGAAATGTATCACATCAGCGCTAGCCGATGTGAACTATGAGGTTGGATCCAGACACAGAGTAAAAAGAGGTAATGTGATTCATTCACACACGGCACAGGCAATACAGGTGACATGAGCTTAACGTCAGCTCTAGTCTCCAGTTGTCTGCAGCTGAATCTGAAATCATCCCCTCCATTTACCCATCGGGCAGGTAGAAAGTATGTCCCAGGGCACGTTTCAAACAGCCTTTTAAATAGCCTGTTAAACCAAAATAAATATGACCACATTACTTTTTTTAATTTCTCACTGTTTCAAACCAGATTTAATTAGGCACACCGTAACCTTGAAAAAATCTAAGAAACAGGGAAGTGATATTGATTCTTTATTATCCATTTAATTGTCTATTCTGATGTGTTAAAACTGAAACAATCTTCCAGCTGCAATGTCTAATGAACTCCAAGATCAAACAAGATCTTGCTAATTATGGAGTTAATGAGGACAAGTTCACAGGCAGAGTTAAGTTAGTAATTACATGTTTCAAAGCATCTTGAAGCTCAATAAGATCTTCATTTGGTGCTGTAATGGTATACATTTTCCATTTCTTCTTTCTGTAACATGTTACAGAAGGGCACCCTATGTATGGTATATGCTGCTAATCATGTGCAAACAGCACAAAGCAGACTTCAATAAATTAAGAGACTCGCTGTTTATAAATCAACTCAACATTGAAATCTCATTTACATTTTTGCTATCCCATGTAATGTGTTTACACACAAATAATGTCAACATTAGCATGGGAGGGGGATGAATTTAAATTCCACAGCATGTTTCTGAAGCCAAACCGTCAAGGAAAGGCAATCAACATTTTAAATGAGCATACAGGCAACTAGGTTTTCAAAAAGAAGCACTACTAAATCAGGCTTTTGAACCCACAGTAGCAAAATGAGCCTTACAGCTGTATCGATTCCAAGGGAATGCTTACACTGGGAACTAGTAGATAGGGCAACCAAAGCAGTGTTATGTTTAAAGCAAGTTATTCTTCTTGGTCTTGCCAGGAAAGCTTGTATCTTCAAATTATTGTTTCTAGGAATTTTTGTAATCAGAGTTTATTCTCTGTTTATCTCCTGCTTTCCAAAGTTTCTCTTTTAAAATTGATGGTAACCCAGGACTTGTAGCTGTACCTTCTTTCCTTGCTCAATAGATACTCCTAAAGGGTCTGCAAGATTTGTAATGGCAAAAAACCCACAGACAACCAGATCACCCCACCTTCCTTACTCAGTGCAAGCAGCAGCAGTTTGTCGCAGTGGCAAGAGTCTGACTGCATCCAGCAAATAGCCATGCTGGATTGAGTTATCTATTTCATCTGCTTTGCATTAAACCAACCATATCCCATGGAAATAAAGATCATCTGACAACATGTTGTAGTTGCTTTAGATCTCGCAGTCCCAGACTGGGAACAGTAGAGCAGGAGATACCAGACACAGGCTCAGGGATGCCAGCAATGGCCATGGATCTCCACGAGGTCCAGGCAAGCCATGGGGCCTCCGGCAGTGCTCAGTAACATGGCTGCCTCTTGGTTTAGAACTGTAAATATATATATTATTTAATATTTCTTTTACAAGTACGTGGGAGATACATCTCCATTCCACAAAGTGGAGAAGGCCAGCTGCACATCACTGAGATGTAATTTTATTTTTTCATCGAATCTGTTTTTATGCAATGTAGTTCTTCAGACCATGGTTCTGTGAGTCATTTTTTGGCATCAGTCCTGATTTATTTGATTCTCTCTTCTATATCACCTTGTCTATGCTGTTCACATGACCCCTATGGCAAACCATATCAAGGAACCGATCTGGGTGAGAAATAAAAGGTTGTTATATTTTTCTGGATTATTTTTCAACCAGATTAGTTAAATTCTTTATTTACCACAGTGCTGCAAAACCCATTTTGCTGACACAGGGACAGACTGGAGTGGAAACAGAGGTGTAAAGGAAGTTTGGAGAGAGGACAATTAGAAATGGTTTAAACAGCACTGCCATAGAACGTATTACAGTCTCAGTTTACTGATGCAAAACATAGTTCCCTACCCTAAACTGAAGGCAAAATCACATTTCTTAGAAAGTCTCATGAAAGAATTTTCCAGCCTTTTCTCCAAAGTGACATCAGCATGAGATTTGGGGAGCTATTTGTTACTTAGCCTGCAAGCTAAGCTCGAATTAGATCCATATTTAAATAGAGTATTTAAAAGTCAATTTTTCAGAAACTCATAGGTGGGATGACAATGTTAAGATGCTTTCATTGGAGACCAACTGACATGGTGCAGCAGCTTCCACCCTTTTGGCTAAGTTTCATTCGGAAGTTGGTATTCACGTCAATCCAGAGCTCAGAATGAAAAATAAAAAGTGCAGTCTGTGTTTCTGAAGTTTCCCTGACTGTACCCATAGGCTTAAATCACTCCTCAGGAAAATTTCCTCTCTTCCAGCTGGTTGATGGCCTCCTGCCTGTGCTGCATTGCATCCTTCCTCTGCCAACACTGGAAAAGTGAGGTGGGACGGCTCTCCCACTTCTCACTCCTGTTTGCTGTCCTGCACCCAGCTCCCTGCCATTTCTGCTAATGGGTCTGGTGGTGTTTCTTTTGGCCATCCTTGCTTCCTCGGGTAAATTGTTTTCCATTCCATGTCTCTGTGTGGGAGACTTGCCATCTGAAATACGTGTCCCTGCATTCCCCTCTGACCCTGGAGGAAGGTACAAGGTGCCAAGTTCAGCCTCTCCCAGCGTTGTCACCAGCTACCTTAGGCACATTTGTTTTTTCAGCATTCTGGCTGTTATTCCCCTTATTCTGTGGTGCAAAACTCTTCCCCAGGGCTGCTCTGAAGAATTTCGACCCCTCACTTGGAGCTATGAATATGGAGAGGAAAATCACTGAGCCCACAGTGCAGCAGTACCAAGGGTGAGCATCTCATTCCTTGCGTGGGTACAGCTTTCAGAAATGGCTCTTGGAGTTGGAAATACAAAAGGCTCCTAGAGAAGCTCCCGAGTCGAGGAAAAGCCTTGAGATCATACTGGGCAGAGCAATTCTTTGATTTTGTGTTATGCTTCAATAGTCTGCATGAGCAAAACCTGGTGCAGCACGACACCAGCCCTTCCCAAGCTGAGGGGAGAGCTGGCTGTCTAATAGATGGGAATCTTTATCCTATTACTTCTTCATGGAACTGAAAAATCCCCTAACATTATTTTAACCAGAATTATCTTTTTCTTTATCGCACAAATTCTAACTCTTCGTTGTGTTAGCTTTGTACACAGTTGTGCAACAAGTCCTTTTAAGCAATAGCTCCAAAAGTTTTCTTATACCGCTTAAAATGGGGAATGTTTTCCCATCCTACGTGGTCTTTGCTTTCTATTCCTTTCAATGTGATTTCTGCTTTGTTCCTTTTTTTTTTTTTTTTTTTTTGTGTGTGTGTGTGTGTGCTAGGAGATGATAATGAGGTTCACACACCTTCTGCTCTGGTGCTTGGAAATCCACCCCGGGTTTAGCTCAGCTGCAGCGAGCTGAGAGGTTTCCCCTTGCATGCCGCCAATTTTCAGTGCGCTCATATGTGGTTGACGCGGTAGGGGGCTAATCCCAACAGCAAACATTATACTCTTTCCGTACTCACTTACACTTTGGAATCAAGGGTAAGAAGTTCTCTTTGAAGCCCCTTTTCTCTCAATGGTCTGGCAAGCTAACGTGGACTTCCCAGTCTCTGGCCAGAATTCAAATGGATGGCAGCGCAGCTCAGTGACTGTAGCAATTGTCCCAGGCTCTCCCAGCACACCAGTCTTCCTGTGGCACGGGATCAGACGGACATGCTTCTTTTTCAAGTAGGAAGCTGTTTATTCAAGCACAGCTGCAGCCAACATTCTTGAGCAAAGTTTACCCACCGTGAATTTGCCTGTTTTTATGGGTTTGCTGTCTCCAATGCCTTACACGGCAACACGCACCATTGTGGAAATAGAAAATCAGTGATTCGGTGAAATTATTTCTGATCACTGGACATAGGTTGAGCTGGCAAGTCTGACCAGTGGGATAATGTTCAAAAGCTCATGCCCTTTTCCATTTCAATAACAATAGAGACACATTCTGTGCTCAATCTGGAAACAAATGTTGCCCATATTTGGATCTCAGTGGGAGCTGTGCATGTGGAATTTGGCCCAAAGAGTCGTGTTGCAAGATGCTGTTTCCCCTTGCCCTGCTCCAAATCTTGATTCTTGCTATTTGTAGACAAATAACAGCTGACTGTAACAGAGGCTGTGTGGATAGAAATACAAATAATTCTACAGGTCCCAGGCGGTTACTCAGAGCTGGACTGGCACAAGTGAGAACTGCATTGGGTCTGCTGTATGTCATGCTGGGTGGACATTTTTATACCAGCTCCTTTTCACCAGTTCCTTTAATTTTTGTAGACAGAACTTCCTTCTAGCTGTGATTCCAAAGAAGAGATATAATATTTGCAGCGCTATATATTTGCAACAGTTTCCTATATTAGTCTGATTTGCTTGGAACATATGTAATTTTTCAGATCAAGTGTACTGTAGGAAATCAGTTGGTGTTTTATGCACTCACTTTCAACTCTTTAAAACCAGGAAAATAGAAAGGATCACGTGCAGGCATCTGAGGAGGAATCTCCTTTCTTCCTCACATGCAGCAAGGGGGAAGCTTCCAATGGGACTAATTCAGAAGGGGGCCTAATCTTCTTCAGTGTGCTTCAGTTACTTGTTTAAGCTTCTTTGACACTCATAGATAAATACATAGTGGAGACTAAATTTCCTGTCAAGAGTTGGAGCTGGATGACTAGGACACAGTCCTACCAACTGGGAAGCAAAGGGGCGATTCCTCTGAATAGAAAGAATGACCTACACGTGTGGCTTCCACCTCCTCTAGGTAGGCAGGATCCTTGGACAGGAGGCAGTCTCCTTTTGCAGGAGGATGAAGGGGAGAGGAAGCATTGTGATTTACCCCTGAGCTTTTTCTTCCAGGCAAAAATCAGAAAGTAGATTTTCACCTGAATTTTTAAGTGGATTGGGATGACCCAGGCTTCATTCAGTGGTGAATTTCTTAACAAACAGATAATTTTCTTCGATATTTCTCTCTCTACACTACATCTGCAGCTGAACCTTTGGCTCAAAATGAAATCCTTGAGAGCAGAGTGTTCTCCCCATCCTCTGTTAGAGCCACAAGATGCAACAGGGCATCAGGGGTAGCAGCTCCACAGTTGGGCAAGCTTAAAAGTGATGGCTTCACTTTCCCACATGGCTTAAATTTCCCGGCCTTCACAGAGATTCTCCTTTACATTGTTGCAGGTAGGAGAAACATGGGCCTACATATTTTTCTTTTTGATCTGTTACTTGTCTTTGCCTTGTCATGTTTTTTCATATAGGAAGCTCTTTATGGCAATTCATTCACAGTCCAATACTCTCTAGAGCATAAATGTGGCTCTCAAAACTTACCTGGGAGCTGCTGGTGGGTCGTGATCCACCCAAATCCATTTCAGTCACTTGGAGACCCTCCAGTGCTGATGTGTGCTGTGGGGTTATTAGGGGTGAACAAATGCAGAAGTACATTTCTCCACTCTTCTACATAGTCACTCGTGGTACACTTAGCAAAGCTTGTGTAAATAAATACGATTGCAAAACGTTCACCAGTCGCTGGTCTGTACGTAGCCTTAGCCTTGCCAGTGCTTGGGCAGTACTAATGTTAGAGCTCTCCAACGCACTCCTGGCCTCCTGGCCTCAGCAAATGGAAGAGCACGTGAAGAGGCTACTCCTGTGTAGGAGGACGTAGCACTTTCCTGACACATTATCTATTAGATTTCAGCTGCATCGCGCTAACGAGAGCAAGCGCTTCCTTGCTCTCGAAGGCCCTACCCTATAGGGCTTAGAAATCCTTCCTGTGTAACTGCCTTTTCAGCTTGCTTGACTACTTACCAAGGTCTTTATTTTTCCTTCCAGGGAAAGGAGGGAGGAGGGGACTTTTTCCCTAGACCCCTTGTTCTCTCTGTTTTGCTTTGAATGTTGCGGTGTGTTTGGTTCCCCCCTCCCAATGTGCTCGGATAACCCAAAAGAAAGAGAAGTCCTTTTTTTTTTTTTTCATCCCTTTTCCCTAAGGAGACAGAGAGAGAGAGGAGGGAAAAAAAGAAAGATTAAGATGTAAGCTGGCTAGATAAGCCTGGAACTGGGTTTATTACTACTGCTGAATGAGAGTACAAGGATATAAAAGCAAACCTGCTTTACTGGAGCTGGAGCGAGGTTGGTGGGAGACCTACACTGATTGTGTGCCACTCCGAGAAGGGATGTTTCATTAATTACACATTAACTATGTGCACTGAGGAGGAGGCAGAGGATAAAAAATGCAGATGTTTCTGCTGCCCGACAGAATGAAAACCACTCTTGATCCTGTCAAAAGAACATTTTGAATCAAAGGGCTCCACAGAAGTGGAAGAATGAGTTTTGTGGCTGAGTGCAATGGTGCGGCCTTTTAATCATTAAACCCTTTTATAGCGGTAAAATGAACATCCATTGTCATGGCCACTCCAATGGGGCCATCGGAGCTGGTGAAAAGGGAATGCTTTACGAAGGGCACTAAAACAGGACACAACCAGCCCCGCTGCTGGATTTCTAAAGGTAACAACAGCAGTGCATGACAAAGAATGAAAAGACGGCCCAGGTTGGTTTGCTTAAATTACTTTCCTCCCCAAGCCCTCCTTACAAGCTAAACATGCACCAGATATAATGAGCATTAGGACTTCACAGGCTGGCAGTTCCCCTCCTTTGTTTCCTCGGAGTTTTACTGTCTTGGTTTAATTTTTTGTGTTCTTTAAGTGAAGGCTCCTTAGGAAAACGGATTGAAATGTTGTTTTATTCTTAATCACTCTCTACAGTTGTAGTAAAGCCATTAGCATTGTGTGAGGAATGATCCTCCCTTCTTGCATCCACAGCATCCCCACCCTCCACAGGTATGCAGGGACAGCAATGCTTTAAGACTGTTTTTCAAATAAAACATCCCCAACCCATTTTTAGAAAGCAGACTTAATTTTAATTTGTCAGGCATGACCCTGGAGTTTTAGTTATATCCCTTCCTTGCTTCTTTCTTCTCCTTCCCTTTAATTTCTCAGTAGAAATGATTCAATAAACTATTTCTCACATCAGCCTTGGAAGAATTGAAAGGTTTATTTCCCAAAGTTCATATAAGCCTTGGAAAACCATATTGTCAGGCTTTTTGGAGCAGAACTTGTCAAAGAAAAGTAACCTCATTTCATGGGGAGTTTCATATCTAGGTTTTGTTCCAATAGGAAACAAAAGGGAATAAAATCACGGCTCCTAGGTAATCCATCTGACGGACACCCTGGTCCCATGAATCTTGACATTCTGGACTGTGAAAGAACACAGAAGAAGATGAAAGCTAAAGATAGCAAGGCTTTCTGGCTCCCAGCCAGTCGTCCAAATGAGCTGCTGAGGATCTGGGCACTTTGGGAGCTCCAGCTTTGGAGGAAGCGGGAGTTCAACTAGTCAGAGACTTTCATACCGTCAGCAATTTTTTGAATTTGAATGCCGAACTCTGAACAAACTCTGAAAAATTGTCAGTGCAGCTAAACCAGCAGAATGGGGTGAAAAATACTTTGATGGGCTATTTTAGACCAATTCTTTACAAATAATTTCTACAATAAAACTGTTGTTGAGAGTTCTATAGTTTCTGTGGTGTTTGGAATGCAAATGTATTTCAAACAGTGTATATATTAACCCTTATATCAAATAAAAAAAAACAAGTGAATAAGACCTGGAGGCTTTTTGTGTACTAGCTGTACTGTTTAGCTATGAATGCTATTTTATTTTTAGAAGGAAGGAAGGAAGGAAGGAAGGAAGGAAGGAAGGAAGGAAGG
>JAHREE010000490.1:2651079-2673329 GCA_033628505.1 Tringa tobata
AAAGAGTAAAACAGATTACATAGAAATTACAATACAATGCTTTTTTCATTCCTTCGCTAAATTTATATTCAGTTGTATTCTCAGTTCCCTGTTCAAGCTAGCCCTGAATTTAACTACTGAATATCCAGCAGTGTTACTTATTTCTGACAAGGAATATGGCTAAATCTTTTCACGCACGTTGCGTATGTTCCTGCTAAAATAACAAGGACATAAAGACATTTATCTGTGAATCTTCTTTTTGAGTTTGTGACTGCTCTCTATTAAAATGAACTACCCTGAGAATGACTGAGGATGTGTGGGCTGCCTGAATTTGTGAGGAACGAACCATCTCAAATTCCTCTGGTCTATACAAAACCTCTGGTCTATACTGGCACCCCCTTGAATCTGGACTGTACAGGATGAGACCACATGTTCCAACATACCCATAGAAGCGAAAGTATTCTACAGATTTAAACTAAATAATTAGAAGTAAAAATAATAATAAATAAATCCAAACCAAAAAACAGAACTAAGGAAAACAAGGCAAAGAACTACTTAACAAATGATTTACATTCTGCATTCAGAACCCTAGAAGCATTTCCAGCAAGATGTTTTTGGTCCTTAGCATAGGTTGGGTTAGGGCACCTTGATTTTCAGAAACGTTAGGCTTTGAAATTCGAGTATCTCGGTTTGGTCACCTAACCAACAGAAGGCACCCCCAGCTCCTGTGGGCTTTGAAAAACACCCTCCCAAGGCTTTGTCAGAGATGCAACAAGTGAGGGTGTTGAGAAAGTCACTTGTTTGTAAACAAAGCATTTTACAATTCCTTGCGAGGCATTTTAAGTGAGGCTGTGTTGCATAAAGCCCCTCGGGGATCTGTCGCAGCAGCAGCAGCAGCCCACAAAACAAAGTCACTTCTTTTGCTGCACTTTATTCTGTTGTCATGTTAAAAGCAATGAATTTATTTCCCCCTCTCAGCCCTCCCTCAACTACTGCAGCCCTGCAGTAAATCAAAAAAGTAAACTCTCATTCTCATTGTGCAGGGCTTACTTCCAGGCCTCTACAGTTTCCACAGTAACTAATTAGAAATTTGCATCTCTAAGAGAGAATTATTTAATACTGATGTAAGCCCTTTTATTCTTTGGAGCTTGGCCTTTTGCTACTCAACTTCTGGTAGATGTTGGGCCTTAAGGTCATACTGTACAAACTCTGAATGTAGGTGGCCCTAGTCTTGCTTTTTTTATTTCGGATGATTCATATCCTGTGAAGAAAATGTCTTGCCAGGTTTTTGTTGAATGGCATAGATTTGAAAGGCAGCACCCAATTCATTTAGTAGCCATTTGTTTTAAACTGTAACATCTTCCCCATTCCTCATTAGCTAACTCTTGTGTAATTGAGTCATGCATTTTTAGCCTTGTTAAACCAGTGGAGTTAGGTCACACTGATGCACCTTTCCCATTAGTTCCATTTGCTGCCCCTGGCTTTCCGCCGTTAAGCAGCCCTTTCATTCCGCATGGCAGGAAAGAAAGCCTCAGATACTCCAACTGCACAGACGTGTTTTATAGCTCAGCCATAGGTACTGTAAATCCAAGATACTGTCCCACAGTCTCAGGGAAGATATAAATACTGAGAGAAGAGGAAGTGGAGGACGCAAACCAAACAAAAGCCGTCCTTCATGTTCATGCTAGAAAATGGCTCGGACCAGTTTTTGTCCTAGACCACTGTGTCCCTTGCACAGCTGTGCTACCTCAGCCTTCAGCTGGCTTCAACAGCCTTTGCATGGGGCTCACAGTCACTTTACTAGCTCGGGCTCAGTACTTTTTCAGCTGCTGCACTTTTCTACAAATAGCCTGTGAAGAAAGAAGCACGGCCATCACCACCTGTTTCCACCATTACATAGGTCTTGCCCATCCCTTCCTGACCGAGCCTTATAGTGCTGTACCTCAAAGGACTTCAGTAGGGCTCATTTTGTAACCACGTAATCTTATAATTTTATAATATTACAACCTACTGTTATATATATTATGTTTAAAACATTACGTAGATAGCCTAGCTGTGTATATATATGTATACACACACATATACCTATGCATACATGCATATATATATATATAAGATTATATAAGTTTATAATGGAAGAGGAACAAGTATTCTGGTTTCTTTCCCCTTGCAATTATTTTTGAAGAAGACACCATAATTGAAGAGAAATGACTACATCAACCAATAACTTACTGATTCTGGAGTTGCAAATAATCCATTATTGTAACTAACTGCAACTAAAATTAATTGGGATTGAAATAAATGGAACTTCAAGAGCACCTCCATTCATAATGCTGTCTGTAATGGAGGAGGTATTTGAGAGACATAAGGGTTCTGCACTTGTGCAAATGAATCACATACCCCATTTTTTTTTCTTCTTTCTTCAAAGGAATCCTGAATTTATAAACAAACCTCATACATCACAGGCACATTATGATCCGAGTGCTGTGAAAAGCAGCCCAAAACCCATAGTTATGGGAGGCATCCCGGGTGAGACCCCAAATCCATCTAGGATAGTATACAGCTCCAAGGAGCAAGGAGCAGCAGTGTAATACTCTTTCAGTGCACAGTTCTGTTCTGCTACAGGAGATTCTTAACAAAAGTGACTTTCTTGTGTTTCCTGGTATAATGGTATAACAGCCTTTGATGGTTTCTTCTTCCATAGGTTTGCCCAGCTGCTTTCTGAACTTGAGTAGAATTCTGGCACCAAAACCATCCTGCAGCAAGGAATTCCACAGCCTAAATACATATTGAAGAAGCCTCCTTTGAAGATGGTTTCCTATGGCAAGTATTAGGAGTCAATATTTACCTGGTATTTGTTCCGATCCATTTGTCCTTACATTGGAAAAAATGCCTAGAGCTTTTATCTTGGAGATATTCTTCACTCTGACTGTGATTCAGCCCCATTGTTTTACTGTCTTTTATCAAAGTCTGGGTCTGTATTGAATATTAATAACTTAAGATCAGGATTTGTAGCCCTAGTTCTCACTATCTCATGACTCTTGCTGTGACTAAAGGATGCAATGCAGTTGCCTACACATAGGCAACTAATCCATTTAAGAGGCTTTAGGGCATCCTGTCTGGTTGCCAACTGCTTTTCCAGAAGGGCCAGTATCACCTTTAGGTTTGTGTCAATCTGCCACCCCCTTGTCAGTCCACTGAAGTGCACCTTTAGTGCAGCACCTGTCTGATGATATTTTTAAGGGATTACCAAGATATGATATTTCTCAGTGGCATCTGAAAAGCCTTTGCCTGTTGCGGTCTAGAATTCTGCTCCCTCTTCTACTTCTTACTGTTGAAGGGGAAAAATCA
This sequence comes from Tringa tobata, assembly GCA_033628505.1. Classification (NCBI taxonomy): domain Eukaryota; kingdom Metazoa; phylum Chordata; class Aves; order Charadriiformes; family Scolopacidae; genus Tringa; species Tringa tobata. Next base: position 2,654,410 of record JAHREE010000490.1, read on the forward strand.
CATGCACAAATGTCAAAGGAGGGGAAGGATGGAACTGGCAGAAATCTGCTGGCCACCTCCTAATAAGTCTCTCCTCAGAGTCAATTTGTGACAAGCAAACAAAACAAGTTGTAGAGAGTTTATCAAGGTTCCTCTGCCTCATGCCGTCATGCTAGAAAGCTGCATCTGAAAAAATGTCCTAAACCATTGTTTTTACTGCAGTCTATATGCTAATTCAGTACAAAACTCAGCATTATCCAGGCAGGCAGTTCAACAGATCAAATAAGAACTACAAGAAATGGACATTTTAAACTATCTGTGGGATACTTTATCCTCTCCTTTTAGATTACCAGTGATTTCCTATCAAAAACCAGAGGTAAGTTTAATAGCAGTGCTTAAATTCATCTTAAGAACTAAGAATTGCTGTCACTTATCATGCAACTGTGTAAACAGCCAGAACACAGGGTTGTTTTCTAGATTTCATGCCCCAAAAACCTGCCTTGATATTTCTAAAAGAGGAAAAATAACAATGTTATATACATAAATACCTACAAAAGAAGAAGACATGTATATGCACATACAAACCCACCCATGTCCACATATTTCCTACTGACTTGGCTTGATAACTGTTCAGTTAATCACTCTGACTTTTTCAAAATCAAACAAAAGGACACCTTTAGGACGAAGCAAGGAAAGCAATGGAAAGGGCTTTAAGGAAAAGTTGTGGTTCTGGATAGATAAATATGGGACCAATTATTTCTACCTGAGTGAATGCTGAGTTACTTTTTGATTCTGCTCTGGTCATTTCTCTTCTTTTATTTCCTAAGGATATTTACTGAAATGGATGTTTCCCCATGTGTATGTGAATAAGTGACTGCTTGTATGGGCAAATGATCACAATTAAGGCCAAAACCGCCCTTCTTTATTTTGGTGTACTTTCTCCTTTCCTTCTGAAAAGCCATGCTCATAGTCTATGCAGAGGTAAATCATACTTATAAAACGAACAAAACCCACCAGATGAAACCATTCCCCACGAGCCTTTCATACAGCACTCACCAGCAAGTGAGAACAAGAAGAACCAGGGAATTTCAGGTGTGACTGCATCCAAATCTCAGCCACTCACTTGTGGAAGAAGCAGGGATTTTCAGGTGTGACTGCATGGAAATCTCAGCCACTCACTCATGGCACAGCCAAAGTGGAAGAGGTCCCCTGACCTGAGCCAACAGGCTGTCTGTTTGTCTGTCTGTCAATCACCAGGCTGCAACTCCTTAGTCTCAGAGAGGCAGTAAAATGGGAATTTCCCATTAAGAACAACCCACCTTCACACCATTTCTCATCCCTCTCCCTGGAGACACCTCCATTCAAGCCACCTCATTAACACCTCATTGTTGAGAGCAATTAGGTGGTCAGGTAGATGAGTGGGTGTGGGATAGGAAAGATCAGCCAGCTTCATGTGGCTGGGATTACTGGGCAAGGTCCTTAGAATGAAGCTCCACACTTTGGATGCCTGCTGGAAATGGGTTTTACAGGGAAGGGAGAAGGAAATGCATAACTAAGGGCATCTAATTAGATTAGATTTTTGTGCTATGGATGTCCCATAATTCAGTCAATTAAACTATGCTTTAATAGCGAGGTCTTTCATGGCATGTATCCCAAGGCGCTGCACAAAATAATAAAATTAACAGCTCATGTAATTATTATGGAGAGAGAGTTAGTACTTTCTAGGTAAGATTTCATGCTTTCCACCATGAGTCTTGTGCTGGCCTTGCTGTCAACTCTCCTGTCACAAGAAATTCTCCTGTCTCCAGATCTGCACCTGTAAAACGTACCCAGAAAACAGCTTTATAATCCAGATTTCAGATGTTTCCAAATGACCTCCCTGAAAATTCCGATCGTTTTCATTGAAAACTCTGGCTCAGGATCAGGCAAGCTACCACCGATTGCACCACCAGCAAGATTATTTTTTAAATAATAATCTGTGTCCATAACTGTCAATGCACACACCCACTTGCTTTAACAGCAATTTCTTTTTTTGTTGTTGTAGAATTCAAAAACCCTAAAAATGTTGCACAGATGCTTGGGGAAGAATTCTCTATGTGCTTGAAAATACTGCAAGGCACTCAGTCAGAAGGCAGTTGTTCTTCACTGCAGAAGTTTGCTGCCTTGATGTAGCTCATCCTTGCTCTTATAGACAGAACAGCATCAATCTCCATCATCGGGATGGCAGTTTCTTGTCTCATCCTAAAAGTGGCACATCCAATGCAGAGACTTCAAGGAAATTTTACTGGAATCATAGAATCATCGGAGAGTTGGGCTAGATGATCTCTATCGTCCCTTCCAATTCTAAAAAATTCAGTGAAAATTCAGTGAAATCATAGAATTGCTGAGGTTGGAAGAGACTTTTCAGTTCATCAAGTCCAACCATCAACCCAGCACTGACAAAAACCATCACTAAACCATGTCTCTAAGTACTATGTCTGCCTGTCTTTTAAATACCTCCAGGGATGGTGACGCAACCCCTTCCCTGGGCAGCCTCTTCCAATGCTTAATAACCCTTTCAGCCCTAAAAGCAGAACATCCAACACAGAGCCCTCAAGGAAATTGTACTGGACTTGCGTCCCATGTAATGTTATTAATACTACATGAATACCAATATCAATATTACATTCATTTAATAAAATGAGGCACTTGACAATTATTCTTCCATTTTTTTTGCATCTGAGCATAAAAGGTCCTGAAACTCATATCTGCTACATATGTATGCCATATGTATGTATGCCATATCTATTCTCAATATAGAAATGCCCCTGCACACAGGTGTGGTATGGAAAACTAGACAGAGGAAACAATGTTAAATTTCTGTCAAGTTCAAGAAGACAGCAGTTAATACCATGGCAAATACGGATTTTGTGCTGCTTTGGTGGCTTTTATTTTTTTCTCCCAGAACTGAGTTTAGCTTTAAATTAATTCACGACTGTGCTGACACCTGGGACCTCACATTTGAAACACAAAGAGGCACGGCCGTGGACGTTTCAGCGTGTTGTTTCCTGATTTGGGACCTGAAGGGGCTGTTAAAGAGGATGTGTGGAACGTGCCCCGTTCCTGTCCCTGTACCACTGTCACCACGTCTGCCGTGGCCGCTGGCAGGGCTGTGCTGCCCACTCCCACCCATCACTTCTCAGGTCAGTGGAAGACAGCCAGTTGGTTTGAATCATGGCCGTACTGGGCTGCTTTACAGACTGGGTGCTTTATTTCCTCAAACATCCTCCTAATCGGAGCTGTATGCCATGAATTAGCACGCTGCCAGGGTGACCTGGTGGCTGGTGCTCTGTTCCAGGACGTTTTCATACCAGGATAGTATGGGATGGGATCTTTAGTGGTTTTAACCTGGGAAAACTCTGGTGGAGACCAGTGGAGCCAAAGGCCGATGAGAGTTGAGATGTGCCAAGGATGCTACTCAGTGCATCTCTAAATATTTCACGAGGTACCAGCTGACATAAGGAGGCTTTTATGTAAATTTTTGTTATTACGTTACAGTTCTGCATTTCAGACAGTTCAAGTTGTTGCTCTCATTTCAGTCCCCGCTATGGTTTGCACACATTGTCAGGAGTAGCAGGCTGGCTGAAAAAAAATAAATAAAAAAAAATAATGGAAATTTCAAACCAGAACCGACCCTCTTCCCATTTACTTCTTACGAACAATCAATATTTAAACTGATTTTCTTTGAAGCCAACATGACGTGCTCCTCTGCCGCAGTCTAATCTGCCAAGCGTTCCTCCCCAGCCCCGTGTTTTCAGCTGAGTCACGAGCCCTTTAACTCACGTTGGGGACGTGACCAGCTGCTCCACCTTCACTGTCCTTAGCGGTGCTGTCGTCGGAGGCAGCTGAAATGTGCTGTGCTGGAGGGCTGGGGAGCGATTCTCTCCAGCTCAGAGCCTGGTGCTCCTGCATCTGGTCCCATGACTTCTGCAACTTGAATTATTTCCTATCAAAAAGATCTGTGTCCTTCCTACGCCACGGCTGTGACAAACCTTCCCGTGTCTGCCACGCAGCACCCAGCCCTCTTTAAGGTCCGCAGTGATACCTCTATAAACTTCAGGATTAAAATGATAAGAAAGCAAGCAAACATCATAGTCAGGGGAGAAAAAAAACCCGACCGCCTCCTACTCGCTGCTATGTTCCAAAGAAATTATGCTGTTCCTCCTTATAAATAATAGGGGTGTGCAACGTGTCATTCCTATTCAGTGTTTGTGGGTTTTTTGGTGCTTATTGATGCTGCATCTGTTTTGTCAGTGCGTCAGCTAATGGAGAAAGTTAATTGTGTTGGTTGTAAGGCCACCTGTCACACACATGCCTCATTTCCATACTAATAGCCCAACAGTGGCAGGCAGTGTACTCCTCTGCAGTAACACACACAGCCTCTTTGGCAACCTGGGCCAAATGTGCCTATGCAGCAACTGCAGCCCTCTTCTCTGAATGCCTCCAGTGTTGTGGCAACCCAGCCCTGCGTTAAACACCCACACCCACCCCCTCCACCCCCCCTCCATAGACCTCCCCGTCCCGGGGGGGTGGGTTGTTAAACCCTGGCAGACATGCTGAGCATCACGCTTTAGCTCTGCTTCTCCCCTCAGGTTGTTGCCCTACACCCTCCCCAAACAGCCCAAAATTTTGCTCCCTTTGGGCCATCAGATCGGGTGCCCGTCGCCAGCAAAACCTGGCGAGGGCTGTCAGCAGCGACGTTGCCATCGGCGGCGAGGGCTGGTTGAAAAGTCCATCTCTTTTGTCCCTGCTGTTAACATTTTGAACAAGGGAGGCGATGCGGATCGGAGCTGGAGAGAGGAACCGTGCCCGCAGCTGAGGCAGACACGACCATGCTGGTTTGCAGAGGCTCTCAGAGAGACTTAGAAAAAAATTCACTTTGGTGATAGAGCCAATGCCAGAAAAGCTAGAATTAATGAATATTTTATTTTGACATGTGGGAAACTATTCTGCTCAGTTGAAATGGTCAGAGGTTTTCCTTCCTTCTTGCTTTTCCCCACTCTGTTCAAATAGAAGATTATGTGAGGAATGGGATTTATGTTGAACTCCTAAGCCTGCTTTTCATCAGAGTCCATGACTCTCCTTCATGTTTTGCTCTGCAAAAATCCCTTATAAAACTCTGACAGAGTTTAGGCTGAGGCTGAGGACTTGCCTCAAGAAGTAATACCTGGCATACGGATGGCTTAAGGTGAACTGGCCTTCATGCTTTTTAAAATTACTTTAGCTGAAATCAGAAGTGTCATATGCTACTACTGGGCTTCCAAAGGAATGTCCTGTAGGCTCAAAGACAAGCAATGAGTGAGCTGCTACTCCTTTGTTCTCTCTATCTGCAAGCGTATTAAGTAAAGAAAATACTCCAGATATAAACTGTCACTTGGTGGTATAAGCCAGTGACACAGAGAATATTGTGCATGTACCATGGTCAGGAAAAAAACATCTGTGTCTGTTGCACATGAAGGAACCATCCAGAACATCTGCTGCTTAGTCCTTCTTAGATGCAAAGATGAGTAACAGCCCAGGGAAGAGGTACAGCAGAATCAGCCATCAGGCTCTCACCAGGCTGGAAGAAACTGGATTTCATCTGTAAAACTGCACGGTTGTAGGATTTCCTGTTTCTGCATTGAGCCTCTCCAGAGGTACCTGCAAAGCATCTGCTCAGCCTTGGGACAGGGGAGTGTGTGGACATCTCCAGCCGGCCTCTGCACAGAGGGGTCTGCAGGAAGATTTGGGCAAGCACTCAGCAAACATGGAAGGACTCTTGGCACCAGGGATGAAGGGGTACCAAGAAGCTCATCCCAGGTCTCAGGAAACTCACCCCATATCATCAATGTTGTCTAAATAATGAGGGGATGAAAAGTGGTCTGTTGCACATCACACGTGTTGACATGTGACATGGCAGTGTTGACACACTGTGAGCTAAACCCACACAAACATGTGATTTGTTTAAATCATGGGTTATTCTTTTCATTTTCTTTTGGCTTTTGAGCCCAGTGGTTCATGTTTTTCTGATTTCCCACAGCAACCATGCAGGCCAGAAACCTTCTCTTTCTGGAAGCAGAAAGTTTTCAGATGGAGCATAAGCAAAACAGCAGTTAGAAGGAGAGCCAACTACACTACCTTACTCACAAAAGAAGGACCTCTTCTATGAAATAAAAAAATGTTACTACTTTTAGAAATTCTGTACAAGAACCAAACCATTGTACACAAAAAAATAATATATAATATTTGCAAATATTTTTGCTGGCTTCTCTTACACTCTATGAAGTCAAATCACCCTGATGGCTAAACAATCCTGCATCCTTTGAGAGAAGATGGGCTGGTCAGTTTGAGAGAGGATTCACTGGGCCATAAAATGGGTGGTCTTGCAAGCTGATGTGTCCCATTCTTGCTATGGCTGGGTTTGTGGAGAACAGTGCTTCGAAGTGTTTTGGTGCTAAGGTTTGTTTATTTGTTTTATGTGGATTGGCTGAGGTAAAAATCAAACATTTACAAATGTTAGAGCTTTATAACCTGTTCATCTATGGGACAAAAGCTGCCTCTTCAGACTGTGTACAAACTACTAGCTTGCATTTGGCTGAAGCAAGAGGTTTATTCTATAAAAAAGATACTGCCAGTGCTGCACACAGTGCTATTATGAAAAATGTAGACACAGAGTCATGTTGCTGAGGAGATGAGCTTCCCTTGCTCCCCTTCTTCCTCCTGCTCCAGCAGAGCAGAGCTGCTCTGCCTCCAGAGTAGATCTAAGGAATTTATCTTCTAAGTCTTCTAACTTCTGCCTATGTGGCTTTTATTCTCTTCCCCATGGAAAGGGCATAAAATTAGCTGCAAAGAGTCAGAACAGGCTATTTGGGACAAAAGACTGTTCTCAACTCCTGTATCTGGGCACATGCATGCACCATCTTCTAGCTACACATGAAGAACTGATGCACACTCTAATGCCTCCATCTGTGCTCCAGTTTCCCAGGGAAGAAAGCTGGGTGGCACAAATCAAGAGACACACAGCAATTTCCAACAGGTTCCCAGCCTCAGACTCCATCTGCTCTACAACCTGGACATAGCTGCAAAGGTTATCAGAGCTTCAAAGCCAGAGAAGAATCCTTTAACACGAATACAACTTTGGTTTCCTGTTACCTTTAGCAGACTGAAATTTTCTGCTAAATTCTTTCCAACATAGTACAATCTTAGACATGGACATCCCCAGCTCCTCACATGAAATTACTGATTGACATGAAATTACCAGTGGGAGGCTGGTACTTTGATTCCTCACTTTAAACCTTGTGGCTGTTGATATCACAGTGACAGCACTCACCAAACTATTTCCCACTCATGTTCTTCTGCCTTTTGCATCAAAAGCTCCCCAGAGTGAAGTCTGGCACTTTCTAGATGTGTGCATAAACCTGAGAAATAGCTTTATTTTATACACATGTGTGTATATATATGTACATATATATGTATGTATATAAAAGACATTTATACATGTCTTTATAAACAGTTAATAAATGTACAATATATTTATAAATACAGAAAACAAATATAATTTCTAGAAATGGAGAAAGAGAGGGGTTTTTTTAGAAAAAGTAGTGATCCAAATAAAACCAGCACACATTTTTTTTATCTCTTTTAACTCTTTTCACACTCTTCTGTTTTCTTGAGAGTAAAGCCAAAGTTGAAAGCTTGAGTTTGGGCTTAGTAAAAGTTCTCCCTAAATTCTCCCCCCCTCCCACTAAATAATACTTTTTTACTTTTGGTGTTATTTTTGGCACAGAAATATTTCCACGTTTCTGGGCCAAGACAATAGGTGATACTGTGCTTATGTACCCTTCCACCATACTGCACGCTGTGTTTTCTCCACAGATCTCCTGAGATTGCGTGATTGCATATATAACCTGGCTCCACGCAGTGTCACTATTGTTCTGGCCCTTTTTTTTCCCCCCACATGAATTTTTATGCTCAGCATATCTTGGCATTGTGAACTCAAGGCTTTCTAAAGAAGGGTTCAATTTACCCCTGATTTACCCCTATAAATCAGCTAATAAACCATTGTCAGCACCGGTGTTGTTACACTTCATGGTGACAATGGGGACAGAATATGCTGGTACAGACAGAGGCGCTCCAGCCTCAGGGATTAAAATGAGCAGGACCCTCCATACTTTGAGGATTCATGGGGATAACCTAAAGGAGAAATAAAAAAAAAAACCTGCATGAGAATTTTTACGTGCACGATTTCCACTGCTGCTTCAATTTAATGCCTGCTACCAGTGGCCAATGAGGCAAGCCAAAGGAAGTACCTTGTTTGTAATATGGGCACTTTATGTCCACTTAACATCTTTCTTTAAACTGTCTTCCTTTCTCTGTGCGTTCACTCCTTCACGTCACTGTTTGTACAAATCAGTGTACTCGGTCAGAAGCCACTTTAAAGCACCGTCCTGGCTCAGGTGAAAAAAAAATCCCACCTTTATTTTCTTGCATGAAATATCTGCAAAAAAGGTCAGATTGAATGATGTTGCTATTTTACCTCTGTAGGAGAGGAGTCGCAAACCTGTCCCTTCTCACCAAACCACCTCCCTCCCATCCACCCTTCCCTGGGTGACATTTGCATAGAAGGAGAAGCCACCTCTGCCAGGAAACAGCAAGGGGGAGCCCAGGCCTTCAGGAGGATCAGGGTACAATTAGGATTTTCAACTTCTCTTGACACTTTTCTGCTCGTGGGGTGTTCCAGTCAGATGTGATCCCTCAACCAGGGCTCATAGTCATGATACCACGGGGTCCATAATGGTGGTGAAGGGGCCAGTCTTTTTTCAGTGGTGCCCAGTGACAGGACCAGAGGAAATGGGCACACACTTGAATATAAGAAGTTCCATCTCAACATGAGGAGGAACTTCTTGACTTTGAGGGTGGCAGAGCCCTAGAAGAGGCTGCCCAGAGAGGTGGTGGAGTCTCCTTCTCTGGAGACATTCAAAACCCACCTGGACACGTTCCTGTGCAACCTGCTCTGGGTGGACCTGCTTTGGCAGGGGGGTTGGACTGGATGATCTCCAGAGGTCCCTTCCAACCCTATATCATTCTGTGATTCTGTGCCGAAGGACTCCTTTCAGTTGTTTTTAAGGATGAAGGAAATCCAAACTATTCACCCAGTGCTTGAGGCCCTACTTATGTCCTTTCTCTCTTCACTTTTTCCCGAAGGAAAAATTTCCTAACGGCACAGAAATCAAGCGAAACCAAATAAAAGTCTGCGATTAACATTTAAAGCAGTTAACTTTTCTCCTGGGCCATCCTTATGTAGAAGTGTTATAGTTGCTTTACATAAACCTAGTAACAAGCAATCATCTCATTGCCCGGCCAGCCATACCGGGAAGGACCTGCTAGGTGGTCCGCCGAGCTGTGTCATTAGCAGTCAAACAAGAGGAACCAGCCTGATGCTTCCTCTTCTTTAAGCGGAGCGGTAAAGGCTCAGTTGGGAAAGATGTCTCAGCCAAAGGAAGTGTCAGCCTCTTTTAACGCTACATAATGCAACTCGGGCGCCTGCCAAATCCTAATACGCTGGAACAGACGGAGACGGAGTACTGCGGAAAGCGCCGTGCAAACTGCCTAAGGGTGCAGCACCCAGATGAGAAACTTTCCCCCACTGTCAGGAAATCCTTCCTTTACCAGGGCCGGGAGAATGTTTTGCTCCTCTTTTTTCCTTTTTTTTCCTTTCTTTTTTTCTTTTCCTCTTCAATTTTCAAGCCCTTGGCTCTTGGCAGTCAGCCTAGCCTGGTGAAGCATGGCAGGGTGCTGATCTTACAATACCATGTTTGTTCAGTGAGCAGCAGAAGGGAGATAAGTGTGCTCCTGTTTACATAAGTGTAACATTGATTGTGTTAAAATTGAAAAAGGGTTGGCGATAAAACACTATGAAGAATTTCTGAAGTTATTAATAATCAGTGCCAACGGCAGCATGGTTGGGATATTCAACCTCGTACTTTAGACCTTAAGGCAGCTCCTGATTTCTTGGTGTCAGGGTTGGCCCTACACTGAAGGCAGAGGATCCTCTAACCCTTATCCCTGCTCACCGCAGGGGATCTCTCCTGAAGCAGCCAGGACCAGTCACTGCCACGGAAAGCAGAGGAGATGAGATAGACCTTGGGTCTATCTCATGTAGGACAATTAGTAGGACAACACAGCAATTATCTGTGTCCCAACACAGGTGCTCTAATGCCCACAGTGCTGTTGATGTGATTTGGTGTTCATGTCTGCTTTTCAGGTATTGATATAGTCTAAGACAATATCCTATAAAAATATTGTAGTACACCTTACTAAAACAGAAGTACAAAAATCAGCCTTTGGCCTTTGTTGCTGGAGATGTTTATAAACTTCCGTGCTACAGCCTAGTGCCCAAACTACCACACCAATCCAGGTACCACGCTTTGGAGCAGTTTGCATAGTACTTTGCACCATGCCCAGACACTTCAATCGCCGAGAAGAGTTGGGATTTCATAACAAATGCCATTTGTCACAAGGCTGTAATTTCATCCCTGTTACACTCGTGTCATAGTAGTAGAAGACCTTGCACAGATAAGCAGGCAGAGTTCATTTAATTTTTTGGCACTGCATATAGGTTGACCGTGTCCTGTTTCAGAGTGGTAATTTCTTCCTCATGAAGATGCCATGATACAGCCATGATGATATTATTCAGTGCCATCGTTACATGCCTGACAGAGACTTCCTCCTGAGACAAAGCTTTCATGACAGTTAGGGATAAAACCCTGATTCTTAGCAAACACTATGATATCATGGTGGGTAAAACAAGAGGCAAACCAGCTCTCCTTTCTTATGTAGCGCAAGCGTTAGATGGTCCCTTGTGTAAGACAAGCCAGCATTGCACTGGCGTTGGACAACAGTTGCAAGAAATGTCCTCCTTTCAAGGCCAGGCTGGATGGGGCTTTGGGCAACCTGGTCTAGTGGGAGGTGTCCCTGCCCATGGCAGGGAGTTGGAACTGGATGATCTTTAAGGTCCCTTCCAACCAGAACCATTCTATGATTCCCTGAAAACCTCAGCCTTTACTAAAAGTGGACTTGGGCTCATAAAGTGAATTAAAAGGTCTGACATGCCATGGAAGCATTCTGAATGCGAGTGGCCCTTCTTTCAAAACATAGAAGTTTGCTTTGTGTTTTAAAGCGTTTAAGCCCTAACCTTGATGCTCAGAGGAGCACCTCGTGCTGGGCAGAGTCAAGCTCAATGTCCTGCTCACCTCTGCACGTTGTTGGAACTGGGACCTCTCTCGGAGTGGAGACAGGCCATTGTCTCTCATCTTTGTCCGTCTTCATCTCCACTGACTTGTCCTCTGAATTCAAGATGGAGATCCACCTGTACTTCAAATACCTCCTACTCACTCAAAACACCAAGGCTCAAATTCTCATCTACTCCGTGACCACGCAGCTGAAACAGCTTTGCTCTGAACCATCAGACATGACCCCAGAACACAAACCTTTACCCCATGGTCACTGCTGACCAGACCAGCAAGATCAGATTTGGGGCTGAACCCGCTGCTTTGTCTTCCCTTGGCAACAGGACCTTCTCCCCTTTTCCTTTCCCCCTTCCCACAGCAGTTTTCCCAGCCCTGGAATTGCATCCAGTTCCCCAGGCATAAAAGAAGAAGGGGGTTGATCTGCTCTTCCTCCTGCAGGCCCCAATATGTGGGTATTTTGGGGCACCCCTGAAGGCAAAATGACATCTGCATGCTCAACACTATAGAACGAGAGCACAATGCTTTAAAGCCTCTCAGAAAATCTACAGGACAGTTAATATGATTTAAGCCTATATTTAAATTTTATGAGACTCATTTTCAAGGCTAATAACCCAGTTTACTGTGCACAATATCAAATGCAAATTTTATTACTGACTTGGTAAAAACCAAGACGATATTCATTAGCATATCTCAGCGCATCACCCTTTTTAGCCAAAAGGTGCACCAGGAGTAACAGTGGGAGTTTTTATATGTGCTGTAAATTACAGTTACTATCTCATTAGATAAACACATTTAAAATCAGGTTATCATTCACTTATATATCAGAAAGTTGTTTGTTCAATTGCAGCTAGTCTCGTATTACAACATATGGTGCATGAAATTCTTAGACTAATAAAATTTCAAGGTACAGGGAGCTGGTGTCTTGGAAAAAACTGTTTCTGCTCAACGAATGGCTCGATATAATCTGTAATTGCTTGGAAACAATTATGCAGCAGGCTGTTTTGTACTTAATAGTATTTACATCCTTGGGTTTATTAGCAACAAAATCTAAGTGGAACTTGTGAAAGAGAAATTAATTTTTCCACTAAAAGATGTAAACTTTTAAGTTAAAGATCCAGCAGATTGTGGAAATCTAAAATGTATGTAATAGTCTCTAATTTAACTTATTTCTCTTTCAAATGTTTCATTATTCTTTTAGATACTCATGGCTGATTATCTTGTACGCACCCAAGTACTTCCTTAGCTGAGTTCCTCTAGACTTTCACCGCTCTGGGCAAGTTTAGTTTTTTGTGCAGTGCTTTACTCTGGCTTTGCCATCTTCTGGAAATGCTGCACAACTGGTGTTCGTATAGATTATTTGAAGTAAAATTGAAAATCCATGCACTCATGAAGTTTTGCCTACTAAGTTTCCTTGTGACTGCAACGTGTGAGCGAGTTCAGTCAGCGTTTTGTACTACTTCATATGTCGGCAATTAAATTAGCAGCGAGGTACACAGTGACACAAAGGGAGGCAGGCTGTGTACAGGGCAACTGTTACGTGGATACAGAACAGCTTTGGCTCAGACTTTCCGTCAGCTTCAGGAAAACTCAAACAGTTTGCACCAGCGTTGGGTTATACCTCTTTTCACCCGCCCTACCAAGCACATCCGCATAGGCTCCTTCATGCTACACGCTGGTAGTACACAAATCATCATATACAGACCTAATGTCAGGTGTATGATGCCAGCAATCAGCTAGGAGCAAGGAACTGCTTCATTCCGTAGCTCCTAGCAGGGTCAAATATGTGAGACAACTTGAGGACAGTTAAACGTTTGGGGATTCAAGTGGTTTTCTTGCCTTTTGTTTTTAACTACAATAATAAAACGCTGTTTTTCCTTGCTTTGTTTGTGATGTTTCGGGTTTGCCTACATTGTGAGCCGTCTTCAGCTTTAAAGGAAGGAGGAGAGTATTTTATGCAGACCTCCTTTCTCCTGCCAGCCAACTGTGTGCACCAGCGGCAGCAACATTGGAGCCCGAGTTGTCGGGAAGGGCTTGGCATTAATATTGTTCTAATCTTTCTCAGTACTGCTGACTTCAGGAGGACTCCAACTCCACAGCATTACCATCTTTCAGTTTTCCTTGTACTAACATGTTCCTGGACCTGTTGGAATGGGTCCAATGGAGGCCCATGAAGATGCTCAGAGGGCTGGAGCACCTCTGCTATGAGGACAGGCTGAGAGAGTTGGGGTTGTTCAGCCTGGAGAAGAGAAGGCTCCGGGGAGATCTTAGAGCCCCTTCCAGTCCCCAAATGGGGCTACAGGAGAGCTGGGGAGGGACTCTTCATCAGGGAGTGGAGCGATAGGATGAAGGGTAATGGTTTTAAACTGAAAGAAGGGAAATTTAGATGAGATACTGGGAAGAAATTCTTACCTGTGAGGCTAGTTAGACACTGGAAGAGGTTGCCCAGAGACGCTGTGGCTGCCCCATCCCTGGAGGGGTTCAAGGCCAGGCTGGATGGGGCTTTGAGCAACCTGGTCTGGTGGGAGGTGTCCCTGTCCATGGCAGGGGGTTGGAACTGGATGATCTTTAAGGTCCCTTCCAACTCTAACCATTCTATGATTCTCTGATTCCTAAATATCGTAACTAAAATCCCTGCCTTTATTTTCAGCTTTACTAATTTGTCTCTTGTGCTGTAATTTCACTCCTTTTCCCGTTGCTCTAATCTGCACTGAACCGCAGGGAATTCATTGCCAAAGCTCTCATCATCTCACACTCCTTGTGCCAGCTGTACCCTAGGAGGGTTAGTGTATCCGAAAAACTTGTTATTACCATCATCTAGCAGGGTTTGTCAGAGTAACAGCGTGATAAAACGTCAAGAAAAATTCTCACCCTCTCTACAAGGGAATATCTCTCCTTGCTTCTTTCAAGGGATCTGCAACGAGGGGCTGTTATAAGAAAAAGCAGAGGCAAACCTTCACAGACTTGTGAGAACTAGTAAGAACTTTGTAAGTTGTTAATAATGTACTTCTGAAGGCAAAAAAGACCTTTACATTTTGCAACGACCAGAAGCAAAGAAAACTACAAGAGACATTGTGCAGTACTGCTAAAAAAACCCAACCAGGCTGCATGTGGAAACCAAATCCCAGCAAATGACAAATGCAATCTGTTCCCACTCAGCTCTCAAACAGTTCTCCTGCGAAGGTGGCTTTCCCCAGCCAGGGCTGGGACCCCCCTCTTTATTCCCCCCTGAATACCACTGTGATTTGAAGTGGGGTCCAGGGCTGCTACAGCACCTTCTAATGAAGGAGAATCCAAACCTATCTGCTCACTGTGCCTTTGGGATTTCCATCACATTTGGGCTCCCCTGAGGCTGCCTTCAAGCTACTTCCAACCTGCAAGTTTTCTTACATTCCTGTAGAGCAGGGTCACCTTTTTTTCTTTGAATTCATACAGCACCTAGCAAAATGAGTGCTGTCTCTGACAAGGCCTCCCAGGTCATGTTGCAAAGTTAATAATATTAATAGTATTGGATGTATTTAGTTCCTGGCACAAATGAGTTGTTGAAAGGGATTAATATATTTGACATTTAATAGCATCTACAAATGAGTATCAGTAGACTGGAAGCAGGTCCCTGCCATACAGGGTATATGAATATATAGTCACCGTCTAAACAGACTGCTTTTTCCAGATTAATTTTGCCTAAATTTCGTGCAACCAATAGTACTTTCATCAAGCTATGCCTGCTGATACTAATAACGGGAGCAATGAGGTTTAGGGAACGCATCCATTAAGAAAAGATACCTTTGGCCATGGACAACATGGGCAAGGGAACATTAGCAAGGGTGGATGCAGCCAGAGTGAGGTGGGGCAAAGGTTCACAGCCCCGTGAACTGGGTATAGCACACTGGGCTGTGCTAACCAGGGCTGAAAATCCCTCATTATTTGTGCTAATAATGGAAGAGGCCAGATATTTGAAGACTTCATATATAGTTTCTCTGGCAATCCCAAATACCTGTTCCACCCTTCCAGCCTTTTTGACTTGGTATTTTGCTAAGTTCTTGCAAAGTTATAATAAGTAAAAAAAAAAAATGCAGATACTTTCTAGGTGCTGTACCCTTTTTTGGTGTCCTTGGTTGATTTGGGCCAGGAACAAGTCTTCTGGGATGGACTGAGGATGGCACACTGACTCAAGCAGGCTGATAACAGGTCCACACACCCCACCAGCTGCCTGCGGGTCACCCCACCAGTTCAGCAGACACCTTGACCTGCTCCTGCGTCCAGCAGCCATGCGGCAGTCACAAATTCTGGACCAGATCTTGGAACCTGCTGGATGCTCCACGCTTCCTAGTGGATCATAGAATCATAGAATCATCCTCTCACAGGAGGAAAGGAGCTGTTTTGAACTCAAGAGCTGGGGTTTTACCCACACAGGGAGTAAATACCAAATAAAAGCTACTTAAATAAAGTCATAGCAGGTAGAGCTGTGCCTGGCTGAGCTCATAACTCCAGCAGCTTCCCGCCTTTCTTCCCAGACGTAAGACTAAACCAAGCAGTGCCATCTATTGACTACATGGGCTTATGGCCTCGCTAACGGATGGAGGACAGCCCTCTGCCATCTCCACTCGCAGGGGACTCTAGTCCCTGCTGCAAGCAGACTCCTGGTCCCCCCAGGTGGGAGAAGGATGCGGGATGCAGGAGCAGATCTCCTCCACCTTCCCACCCGGCGCTCCCCGGTCCTTTCCCCCTCACATTTCTTCCCTGCCATCCATCACCTCCCTGCCTCTCTGTCACTCTGCCACCACGGCTGTCACCCAGTTGGGACTAAGGTAGAGAAAAATGAGGCGTTTCGACGCAGCAGACCCCGGGACGTTCAAGAACATGAGACAAATTAAGGAAGTGCGAGAAATTAGAGTGCATAAATCTAAGAGCATTAAATCATGGTGAGGCTGCTCTTATTCAGAAGTGAAGCAATCTGAGCGCTGGAGTTAAGCCTTTCTCAGTTGTACCTGCTTTCCTGCGGGATGCTGGCATCCACTTCAGCCTCCACATCTGCATCCCACCTCCTGGTTAGCTCACCTCACCGTGCCTTACTGTCTTCTTTCAGAAAAACCCTAATTTACTCTTTTTCTCTTCATCCCAGCTTAAGGGTGATGTTAATGGGAACTGTGGGAATTTACCAGAGTTAAAACTCTGTCTTCACATGATTTTTGTCTTTTTTCACCAGCTAGTTGTCTCTTGCCTTATGATAAATAGTTTTCCCTCCACTGTGGAGGAGGGAAAGCAACAATACTGACTCCAGACACATCAAAAAAACAAATTAAAAATATAATTAAATGTGTTGGCTTACAATGTAGTTATCCTTCTTGTCTGTAACTAAAATACCATAGTAACTTTCTGAACATAATTATATTATACCCCAAACATAATGTTAAAGAAAACCTGATGCAGGTAAGAGGACACTCCTCATGCAATGTTGTAGCTAAAAAGCTCCATTTC
This sequence comes from Tringa tobata, assembly GCA_033628505.1. Lineage (NCBI taxonomy): Eukaryota > Metazoa > Chordata > Aves > Charadriiformes > Scolopacidae > Tringa > Tringa tobata. The sequence continues at coordinate 2,671,131 of JAHREE010000490.1, forward strand.
TGCATCAATAAAAATTACCTCCCATCTGTTTCCTTTTTTCCCAACACCTACAGATTGTGTAGTATATGAGCTTTTGAGTGATACCAACAGAATCAGATATTTTTAATAGTCTGCCCCAAATCACCAGAATATTAAAGTTATTAATTTGTTTTTCAGAACAACATATAGATATGGAAGATGAACAGATCCATATTTGATGAAGAGGCAAACATATATTATCGAAAGGGTAAGATTTTTGGATACTATAACCCACTATCCTCTCTTATACAACAACAGCAAAAAATGTTATTTAGAGGACTCACTATTTTGCAGTTGCAAAGATTTAGATGTTAGTTTATGTTTGGAATTAGAAACTCATGATTATTTCCATTTTTGTCATTGTAACCTGAAATATTGTTCTTATTTGTACTGCTGTTTTGGCATCTCTCACACCATTCTGAGAGAACATAACTGTTTTGTCAGTGCTAAATTTGCCACCTTTCTTTCCATTACAGAAACAGGCAATTTTTGTAATGAAAACCTACCTTCATTACAGCTTTCTTCTTACTTATTTACTTATTCTTAACCCAAAACATATTACTTATAATCTCTGGGATCTGGAAAGCCCCAGACTTTTTGATCTTCCTTCCAAGGTTTTCTTCTAGATCTTTGTTATTCTCAAGGTAGTAGTGTAGGTAATGGTGTAACACTCTAGTAACCGTTAATAAAAAAATTACTGACCTGAGAAAACACACTGATTTATGTCCAAGCTCTTTTTGAAATAGTTTACTGATGGTTTTTGTCAGTGTTAGGTTGGTGGTTGGACTAGATGATCTAAAAGGTCCCTTCCAACCAAGGCAATTCTATGATTCTGCTTTCCACGCTGTCTTAGAAATAGAAGGAGCTGGTGATCACAGCCTGGTCCACATTTGTGGGCCTCAAAAAAGCACAACACACTTTTGGAGTGACTATGTGTCAGTATAGTAGTTCAGACGCTGGAATAAGAGATGGTGTTTTCAGTCAGCACTGGCATTGTTTTGTGATTAACACCTAAAATTATATTGCTCATAATTCAAACAGGAAATACTTCATTTGGTTTGAGGCACTCAGGTCTGATTTTTCTAATCCATTTCACCTGTATACATTTTTGTTCATCAAGGCCATGGGAACAATAGTGATGTGCTGTCTCTGTGGCAGTGATTTCCAAAGTACTGTTTGGAAATTATTTCATTTAATTTCTAGCTGTTTTTCAAGGTAGTTTAAAGTAAAGAAAAGAGGCAATCTCATGTGATGACTTCAGGTAATTTTCATGACTGAATTACTGCAGTTCTGAAAACAAAAGCCACTTTGAGAGCTTCTAACCTTAGCGAACTCTTCAGGAAACCTGATCCCTTGTGGCCTTGGTTTTGGTGTTTGGGTGTCTTATTTTGAAACTGAGGATACCTGTTGCACCTTGTAGGTAACATTTTTTCACTCCACAAACAGCCTTGACACTTTGTGAAAAAAACATCAATTAAATTCATGAAGATACCTATCTGTCTCCAAATGATGCCTAAGTTTAACAGTCCACTTCTGTTTAGACTCAGATAAAAGATGATTTTTACCTCAAAGGTTCAGCCAATGGTGGCTCACCATTTCTCTGCTCTAGGTGTTCAAGTCACAGAATAAAGTCATAGAATCATAGAATGGTTCAGGTTTGAAGGGACCTTAAAGATCCCTTCCAACCTGAGTTCCAACCCTCTGCCATGGGCAGGGACACCTCCCACCAGACCAGGTTGCTCAAAGCCCCATCCAGCCTGGCCTTGAACACCTCCAGGGATGGGGCATCCTCAGATTCTCTGGGCAACCTGTGCCAGTGCCTCACCACCCCCACAGGAAAGAATTTCTTCCTAATATCTAATCTAAATCTCCCCTCTTTCAGTTTAAAACTGTTACCCCTCATCCTATCCCTCCACTCCTTGATAAAGAGTCCCTCCCCACCTCTCCTGTAGCCCCCTTTAGGTACTGGAAGTCCTAATGCAAAGTTTCACAGAAGTTACCAAGCACCTGAAGGAGCCCAGGAGATAGAGAGCACTTTGGTCTTTATATTGCTGTTTTGCAATGGGAGATACTACCATCACAGCCCCATTTTTGCTGCCATCCTTAAAAACATCTCTAAGGTAGTGCTGTCTGGAATTCCCTGGTTAGCACTGTTAGGTATTTCCATTACTGTAAACAAGC